>OY757915.1:119733372-119840872 GCA_963585895.1 Sepioteuthis lessoniana | reverse complement strand
TTCCAAGTTGGCGAATGCAGATATATTTAGATATTTAAAGAAAAATACTTTGCTTATTTTTCGAAATGGAATGTCAAAGAATTTCAAAAAATTCTTCACTAGTTTTTATTTTAAAACCAAAATCTATTAGCTGAGACATAATGAAATCTAAAATACAAGAGCAAAAGAAAAAAAGAATTTTCTCAGCATCGAAGAATGTTTCAAATATACATTTTCAAGCGCTTTGACATTCCACAAACATTAACGATAAAGCAATTAAAATTGTTTTTCGCCTTTCATTTCATTATACACATTGAAATAATTTTGTAAACATTAATTACAAATTTTATTTATTCGTCCACACGAAGTTAACTATGAATTATTCAGGATATAAATTACTTTAAGATTTCTATATATAACACGTTTACATTTGACATATATTTACATTTGTAAATATTTGGGGAACATTAAACTATCCTTACAGCTAAGTAAACTGAGGTGGTAGATTACACCGACTGCATATCTGCAAAGAGGTAAACCCCCCCTCTCCCAACGAGTGCACTGACACTAAACTATCTGATGGTGTGGCTCCAATACTGGTGCTCTAGGGAATGTGAAATACCACTTTATTCTCATTACTCCCAGGTCCAGACGGAATCGGAGTGGACGTACCTGCTAGGATCTCATCTATTCAAATAGAACTGTTTACCCATTTAACTATGTGCAAGCAAATGACTGATACTAAATTCGATTGGTAACGTTTCATATCGATCCTTAAAATCATACAACTGTATGTAAATGAAAATATTGATATTACATAGCAATATATGAAGTACTTTAAGTGTGTTCAAATGATTAATGCTTAAGAGAATTATCTATGGTAGATATGACGGCTTGAAACCATTAACCGTGTGCAAATATTGAATTATTGGTATCACATAACAATCCTTGGAAACATTTAATTGTATGCAAATGAATGAATAATATTTAAGAAAATTATAACGTTTGAATGATAATACATGAGATCATTTGACTATGTGCTGATAAAACGATTAAAGTGAGCAATACCAGAAACCTCATCATTAATTGATATTAAATAGAATTACGAGTGATAAATAGCACCACTTGAAAGTAGTTAAATAATTATGCTAAAAAGTTGCAATACTTGTAGGCAATCAAATTAGCTCTAACTAATTAGAAAATAAGATAACCCAATAATAATTCATTCATATATATAACGATTTAAATCGTCACAGTTACATAGCAATACGTTAACTATTTTACTGTGTGCAAAAATTTAGTTCCAGTACGTTTAGATATTTCTATCTACAAATTATGTGATTATATATCTTATACACACACACATACACACACATATATATATATATAAATATATATATATATATATATATATATATATATATATATATATATATGCACGTTTTATTAAATAATAAAGACACATTTTGTCTATATAATTTTATGATCCTTTAAACTTTCCAGATAAGTGTCTTGGTTTTAGGTTGGAATTGGTAGATGAATTTACCAAAATTAGCCCGAGGGCTGTCAGACCTTTTATATGACATTATCAGAGGCTGTTCGCACGTGTAAAGAATGTTTTTAATGGAGTTTTTAGACTTTTTAAAACCATTACAAAATTACGTAAATGCAAATTTGGATAAAACTCAGATGCCGATGACATCAAACGAATTTTATACAGAACGCTCTGAATGGAAATAGAATATTATCAAGAAAAATAGAATATCAAAAAACAACCAAAAATCTAGAATTAATATAATTAACTTTGAAAACAGAGACAATAAATATTCTAAAATGCCTTTATTCCTTTATTCTAATATTCTCTCTCTCTCTCTCTCTCACTCTCTCTCTCTCTCGCTATCTATGTATCTATCTATCGTCTTGCAACTGGAAATTCATTGGCAACAGCTGCAGTGCACACAACAAAGCCTTCATTAGAAGATTTTTATCGGATCAGTTATGATTCGGAATGGAAGTATCATTACCACGAGCCCAGATCAGTTGTATCTTATGATATCACCAGTCTTTGTTACGTCACAGCGGGTATATCAGATCCATACAAAAGGAACTAGTTGGCGCCTTTTGAGGCACCGCCGTTTTAATGCGGGTAACAGTTTAAATGTAGTCAGATACTCAAAGGATTAATTAGAAATAAAACTTCGACATCAGACTTCGAGTGAGAAATACATTGGTAGTAAAGTTGTTATTTTTACACATTGATCTAAAAAAATATACGTACATTTTTCGTTCTGGTTAATTTTCCCTTTCTATAAATTCTGCAAAAAGAACTGTTAACTAAATAATATTGAGTTCGTATTTTTGAATTAACTCTACCTGAACATTTGTTCACTGATCATTTCAAATTCACAGCAACGCGCTGATCCGTTTTACCATCCAATAAAGAGGAACAGAAATCATTTAAAAAAGGAATTCCTGTAATTTGTCCGTCTATTTTAAAATTTATTAAAGAATTTATAGCGATTTCTGTTATATTGTGCGTTACACATATAAATGTAAAATATTGGATTTATATAAGATTATGTTTTTTACATTTAAATTTTTAGTTTCAGTATGTATTAATTAATAACAAATCTTTAATAATAATGAAAGATACACACATATTTATATAAATTTATAGATATATTAATAACAAGAAACCACGGAATCCATGGGAAGCAGCGTGGTGGACTTAAAGGCAAGAGGATAAACCCTCTAGAGGTTCAACGTAATTCCTAACATGACCCTGGGCGTATGAAACCTACGGTTCTTCGGACAAGGTCAATTAGTTCGATCAGGGAACTACTGCTGCTCATCTATAAGGGTGGCTTCTATAGAGAAGAACAAAAATAGCCACTGGAACATAACCATGACCCACACTCAAACCACATGTCCAAACCGCATCGCTCTTCGTGCGGGTAAAAAAAGGGTGCGTCTGGCCTCAGTGTTCGAAAAATCAGATACAGAGCTGAAATAACAAAAATTACTAAAATTCAAACACACAATACAAATAGCAACGTTTAACGTTAGAAGCTTAAATAGAATAGGAAAACTGCCGGGGCTTACTGCATCTGTCATACATAATATGCATACAAGAACACAGATAAACACACAGCGAGGATATTAAATATCACAATACTGGCAATGGATGGACGCTAGCCATTGCATCAGCATGGAAAAAACCCGTCAATGCCACGATAGGATGAGTAGGTATGCTTATAGGACCACAAGCCCTAACAGCACTAAATAGTATAGAGAAAATACACCCAAGGATGATGGTATCTACTTTTAATTGCAACCCCAAGTTGTATAGCCATGAAAAACTATACATACACATATACATGAAGAAATATATCCAATACAATAATAAAGACGAGCGGACAGAGTTCTTTAGAAAAATATACCTCTCATTTTATTGAAAGGGTTGTGTATGAGAGGGAGTTGGAGACTCCCGAACAAAGACTGCAACATATTGACCCCCAAGTCTCTGGCTAAGACAGTCTTTCTTTCCCGTTTTCCTGGGCTGCTCAACCGGGGGCCTGGGCCCCCAGCGTCTGCTCATTCCAGCATCTTCTTTCCAACTAACTTGAACTTCCTGTCGCCGGGGTAATATAATAATTTGACATCAACCTACTTCCTGCGAGCGTCATAATTTTGCACTCAATTCAACCCCTCGACAGTCAAGGTCACCCCTGATTTCCTGATATCTTCGACCGGATGCACCTGTAATTTACACAGGTGCATTTCTTCTTTTGACAGCTTGGCCGGGTCGGAGGTCAATATGTAACATCCAGAGCAACAATAATCTCCTGGTACAGCCCTACCAAACTGAACTCATCGCCTTCTCCGATGAGCTATCCTTTTTTGTACGTAGCATCCCGAAACATAACGTTCCCGTCATTGGCAGAGACATGAATGCCCAAATCGGGAAAAAAGGAAACCACAAATACAGCCTACACAACTCATAAAAAAGGAATGGACAACATCTAACGGATTTCATGATAGAAAATAGATTAACATGCATCAATACAAACTTTCAAAAGGAGAGGGAAAATTATGTACCTACACATACCCAAACAATACATATAGATGACGTCTTTATAAACAAGAAATGGAAAAATAGCGCTGTGAATTGTGAGGCTTTCATTCGTCGGTGTGTCCTCCGATCACCGAACTGTCACGGCAGAAATACGATTGAGCCTACGAAAGAATGTCATCCGAACAAAGACCACCATACACTATGACTGGGCCCTTCTTAATAACAAGGATATTAGAGATGAATATGTAAAATCATTAAGAATGCACTACAGGAGAAGACAGAAACACGTACTCCGAATGACGAATATGAGAATTTCGTCAACGACCACCTAGAAACAGCAGTGAAATACACCCCAACAAAGTATAGAACTAAATCTAGAGTCCCATGGAAGACATTAGCGGTTTGAGAAAAACGTGCATATGTGAAGACTGGTTCCAAATACAGTGGGAAGAACCCAACTAACACAAATGCCCTATAACTAAAAAAGGCACAAAATGAATTAGCAAGTATATACCTAAAAGAGCAGACAGAATGCATACAATATCAAATACATAAAATTAGAGACTCAGTGGAAGATAGGCAAACTAGAATAGCGTGGCAAACGATTAACGAAGTGAGCAGAAGGAAGAGTTCTGCGAAAGCTAAACTGAAAGCTACAAATCGACAAGAAAGAATAAAACTGTGGAAACAGCATTTCAAGAATCTACTAGAAAACCCACTGAAAGTTACACATAAACCAATCGCGAGAATTATTGGTAAGCAATTAGAGATCAAACTAGGACCGTTTAAAAGAACTCGACTTACTACTAAGATAAATTAAAAGTAGAAAAGCCGCAGGGCTCGATGAACTCCCGCAGAAGTATGGAAGTCCAGCTAATTCGATGACATACTACTCCGACACTGTAATGCAGTCTATAATCAAAATCGGATAGACAGATGGATGAAGAGATGTGTCCTCCCTTTCCCTAAAAAGAGAGATCTCGGATTAGCCAAGAACTACCGAGGTATAACTCTTACATACGTAGCAACCAAAATAGTCAATGCCCTACTACGCAACCGCATAGAACCAAAGATTGATAACATTCTTTAGGAAGAACCAAAAAGGCTTCCGGAGAAATAGGTCAAGGACTGCACTAATATTGACTATCCGTAGAATTCTTGAAGGCGTACAAGCCAAAAAACCTACAGGCGACAATATTATTTGTCGACTTTACAAAGGCCTTTGATTCCATTTACAGAGGAAAGATAGAGTAAATTCTACACTCATACGGTCTACCAAAAGAAACTGTTGCAGCCATAATGATTCTCTATAGAAACACCAAAGTGAAAGTGCAATCTCCGGATGAAGGCACAGACTACTTCGACATTGTAGCTGGAGTATTGCAAGCAGACACACTTGCCCCATGCCTCTTTATCATCTGTTTAGACTACGTGCTTAGAACATCGATCGATAAAATCAAAGAAAACGGTTGCGAGCTGACAAAGAAATGCACACAAGACGGAATATATGTGTTTTAATCAAACAGGCGACATCTCCACACTAAACGGTAGCTTTCTGAAACTAGTAGACAAGTTCACCTACCGAGGAAACAGTGTATCATCGACCCAGACAGACATTGACACGTTACGAGCAAAGACAGCTACCAATAGACTATTGGTCATATGGAAGTCAGACCTGACCAATAAAAGGAAACGCAGTTTTTTCCAAGCAGCAATCGTGTCGATACTGCTAAAAGGATGCATTACATGGACGCTATCTAAATGACTAGAGAAAAAGCTTGGTGGCAACTACACAAGAATGCTGCGAGCAATAATGAACAGGTCCTTGAGACAACACCCCACAAAGGAGCAGCTGTCCGGCAACCTACCACCCATCACGAAAACTGTCCAAATTAGACGAACCACACATGCATGACACTGCTGGAGAAGTAGGGATGAGCTCATAAGTGATGTTCTCCTTTGGACCCCTTCACATGGCCGAACAGAAGCAGAGCGACCAGCTCGAACCTACATACTGCAGCTCTGTGAAGTTACGGAGTGCAGCCCTTAGGACCTGCCGGTTATGATGAACGATAGGTAGAGGTGACGAGAGAGGGTCAGGGATATCCACGCTGATGGCACGACAAGATGATGATGATGATGATATTTATCAGGAAA
This sequence comes from Sepioteuthis lessoniana, assembly GCA_963585895.1. NCBI lineage: Eukaryota > Metazoa > Mollusca > Cephalopoda > Myopsida > Loliginidae > Sepioteuthis > Sepioteuthis lessoniana. The sequence continues at coordinate 119,834,661 of OY757915.1, read as the reverse complement.
GAGTAATCAATATCTGTGAAAGTACTTATGTCCATAAGTTGAGATAGCGTAGACACAGTGTCAGCCGCGCTAATAGACCTAGTTTCTCAGTAAAGCGAAAAACATGCCAGGATTAACTTTGTGAGAGTTTGGAAAATTAGTTGTCTATTTTTTTTTACTCAGAGCTCAAACAACAGCCATTGCCACAGAATTAAATTCTACATTTGAATCTGTCACTAAATAAGCCCTCAGATATTCTATCGTGTGTGTGTGTGTGTGTGCGTGTGTGTTTGTGTGCGTGTGTGTGTGTGTATCAGAGAATGAAATTTGGCCCCAATAGTTCAAGATTTTTGATGATCTCATCTATTCAAAGTTAGCATCCAGTTTTACAATAGAAATAAGAAAGATACTGACTCCTAATCCATTCTTAAGCTGTTGAGAGAAAATCAGGTAAATGCAGCTCTGACATCTAGAGAGGGTTTGAACAGCAAAAGAACCCCCCCCCACCAAAGAACAGACATATAGAAAAAGAAATGAACGAAAAGTAAAACTCTTCATCTTCTAACAATTTTTTAAATTGCCATAAAATCGAAAAAGCCGATGGTTTCTTTATTTCTGACCCGACGGCAATGTGTAGAAGAATGCTCAGCGTCAAATTGCACTTCGGCAATTCCCATTAGATTTTTCAAAGAAACCATTACATTAAAATATCTAACTCTAAAGATATATGACTAATCTAAAAAATAAATAAAAAATAAACTTTTAATATCTCTACTCGTTTTACCTCTTTCAATACCTTTGAGTGGTTAAAGCAACAATGAGCTAAAAATAAATATAAAACAAGTGTGCTTTTAAAAGTTCCTTTCATATGAGTCAGCGAATTTATTCTTCGTCATTAAAATATCGATTTACTCATGATGTAAAGTCATTTTAAAGAACAGAGAAAATTTTATGACTGTTGTTTTGTTTATTTATTTTTTATTTCTTCTGATATTGTCAGACGGAGAGATTAAGGTTTGGTTCCATTGTGTTTATTATGATGAGATATTAAGTAGCGTTGAAGTATTTTTGATCGGTAAATATTTCTGGTTATTAGTTCAGAGACTTATATTTTTTTAAGAGAGAAATATTCTCAGTACAGTACTCGATTACGGTGGTATGTTTGCATGATAGAATAAGAAGGATAGTCAAGATATTGGTAATAAGGTTAATGCAAGAGATACATTCATAGTTTTATCGTAGGTAGAAGTAATATTTGCTGAAATTGGTACATAATTGAAGCTGTGATGTTGTGCAGTTTCCTGAAATTATCATATTCACAAACCATATAATTCGCTGTGTAAGGTTGGTCGTTCCGATTAGAAAGAGGTCAACATTTTCTGCAAGAAAGCGATTTAGTTCGAGATATTTTCTACAATGCTTGGAGTGAGATATTTCATTTAGATTGGATTTTACAGACAGGATTATTTTTTTACAGTGGAGTTTAAGATATTTTCATACTGGAAAAAAAAGCAAAAATCTTATGTTCCAAAATTTATATGATTTTCTTAAAAAGCCTTTTTTTTAAATAGGAATATCTCATAAAATGAGTGCCAAATCAACTCGCACTCTATTGAGAGATAAAATTTGGCAGGAGATTCTTATTATTCGATTGATTAAAACTTTATGATAATGGAAAAATATTCTTAACTTTGGCTGACACCTTTCAGTTTTTTTTATTATTGCACTCACACTTAACCACTGAATAATTCCCAATTTTTTCTAATTTTCAAGACTTTTTAATTAATTATTCTTCTTTTATGCAATCACATTTTATTCACCATAATTTTCTACAACACATTCCGGTTTGCCTCTTTGTATAATTAATTAGTTTACTTTACCAAGTTCAGTTTTTATACAATTATTTAATCTCGTTATTTCATGTGCCCATTTGCAATGCCCGATGCAATAGGCAAGATTATGTAATGAATTCAGTCAATCTGTCAAGTATGTAGAAGGTTTTCATTTCAATTAATTAGCAGATATCCTGACTCATGTCTTGTCATTTGATTATTGCTACCGTTGTGTCGCTATAATGATTCATTGGCTTTTGCTTGTTATGCAGAAAAAGTTTTCTGATATGAATAATTTTAAGATCTCTCGTAAACTAAAACTTCACTATGCAAGTTACTAGGAATTGCATTTATTGCATTTACTTCTTATAAGTAACAAAACATGACAACAGGCACATAGCAACAATCAGATTTGTGGTATTTCTTTGAAAAAATAGGTTCAGAAATATGTATATGTACCTAATGGGGTTTATACATATATTTTCTTTGATTCAACAAAATAAAATAATGCAAAACCTACTTCTTTACGGAATTCATAAAATACTTTTTAAAAAATCCCCCAAAATAGATTCTTTTAAAGATTTTCCTTTGTAATTCAAAGACTCCTTGATCCAAAAGTATCTCAAAAAACATATAACAACTTTCTAATATAATGAGCGATATATATATATACATACATACATACATACAAATATATATATATATATATATATGTGTGTGTGCGTGTGTGTGTGCATGTATGTGTGTGTGTGTGTGTAGTCTCCCTCTCTCTCTCTTTCTCTATCCGTACATACAAACACACACACACGTATATATATATATATATATATATATATATATATATATATATATATATAAACGCGTACAGACTATTTATATATGAAGCAACACTTTTGATGAGAATAGGAGTATTAATGCAATCTATTTAGGATCAAAGTGTTGCACCCTCAACAGACACCACATCTGAGATGAAGTTTTATCAAGTGATTTTGTGAATACTACGCCACACGCAAATATACATAAACTCACAGAAACATATTTATAAATACATGATTTCTACAAATATTCCATCTATGTGTTTGGATTTATCATCGAGAACTTTCTTTGATCTAAAATGAATAAACGTGTGTATAGTCTATTATTATGTGTATATTTTATAGTCAATATTATTCTGTACAACTGTGCGCTTTGTGTGTGTGTGTGTGTGTGTGTGTGTGTGTGATTGATATTTACTTCGACTTTTTCGTACATTTTTTGCCAAACAAATGTCCAGTCAAACTCCTGCATTATAAAGGGCACGAACACTGACTTCAGACAACGGTTAGAAAAACCGAATAAGAGCTCTTAGGGACGGCTCCATAAATGAATGTTATCGCCTTTTGTTGATATGTGAATATGAATGAGTGCGTATCTTTGCGTGTATGTGGATGTGTTTGTCTGTGTCTTTTTCTCTTTCTCTCTCTCTCAATCTATAGCTTTGTGTTGGTGAGCAGTTGTCATTGGCTAAACGAAATCCTAGTTTCTATACAAAAGGACAATAATTGTTTTAATGTCACCTTTCATTATTTTTTTCGTCAGACAAATCATTCTCACTCCATCAGATAGGCTCGAACTGGAATTCCCATGTACATTCTACATATAGTTTTAAAAATCAGCATCTTTTATATAAATTGCTTTATATGCATTCCCAACCATTTGTCTAGTGATGTCAGTGATAATCCCTCGTATGAAATATTAAAGCGGACCAGAATTGTGCGTTTTATCTTTTAGGCTTTATAACTCATTTGGGCCCTTTCACATTAAGATTTGAATCTCGGAAACTTCTATTCCCGATGGAAATAAACATAGACGTTATAGATACCTATCTTTCATCCTTATCTAAATATTTAATAATTCCTTTGATGTTGCACGATACGCTGACATAAGAGAAAAATGAAGCAGAAGTTTATTGACCGAACAATCGTTGTTGATTCTGTCGTTTTAAATTTTGCTGTTTTGTCATAATCTTGGACAAGTATTTATCTGTTCGATATATATTTGTTTAACGCTCCAACGCGGACTGACAGGTACTTTGGGTTTCTTGCCAACAGATACTTAATCAAGGTTCACTCACCCAACCAGATTCAGGCCCCGATTTGTCGTCGATATCAATCCAGCTGGATATAGTTAAGAAATGTATTAGGTTAGCACAAAAATGACTGTCATCCACTTTTTAAAACTAGATACTGAATATTCAGTGGTAAACAGATTTTTCTTGAAACTTAAACACACAGACAATAAATGACCCTACAGATTTCTCCGAGGGACCAAATAAAGGAAAATTCTTTTTTGCCCTGAAGATATTCATTTGTGTTAAAAGAAATACTTTGGATATGATTGATGGTATCAGTAAGGATCTTATATGGGTTATCGAGTACTTTGTATCCTTCCTCATCAGATTCCAACGATTAGATAACTTAGTAGGGGTTGTTTGCATCATAAAATTAACAATACATGGACTGTAACACTTCATTGAAGGTAATATATATATATATATATATATATAGTCATCCACAGACAGACTGTTTCGTTCTATCAGAACTCTTCAGTGTGGCTAGACACGCAGGACGCTCGAAGCCGGGATCGAAACCCGTCCAACTTTACGTTAGACTAAGTTCCAGACCTCTCGGCCACCAAGAGGACCACGTTGGCTAAGGGAATTTTTAGGTATTTATTTTAGCAACAGCAGCAGCAGCCTGTGTTTACATTTTTTTAAATACCCTATCGGCAACCAGAGTGCTCAATTCTTACGAAGAGCTTTGCATTACGCTAGCGGCGGCCGACAATTCCTTCGCCAGAGTGCTCAACCCCCATGGGTATAAAAAATGTAAACAAAGGCTGCTGTTGCTAAAATAAATACCTTATATATATATATATATATATATATATATATATATATATATATATATATATATATATATATGAGGTATAGCTAAAACACATCGTGAAATATAGAATTAGATTTGAATTGATGTCGTTTCTTTCAGATCAGCTCGTATTCCCTACCTAGACATTGTTCTTTTATATTACAACACTGTGTGGTTTTTAACTTACATATTTTTACCGTCATATATTGACAATATATTAATATTCTTATTTACGGAGTTATAATCGAATCTAATCATAAATAAAACCTATCGATATTTCTTATAGATGTATAATGTTTTACTTAAGATATTGAGATATTTTTTTGAGATATATTCATTTTTGAGCACAACTCTCCTTCTCTCTGTCCCAAATGTGTGTGTGTGTGTGTGTGTGCATTGGAGTAAGGTGTATGCTTTATTATTGCGATAATTCTTTTTGATTTACGACATTTTGACTGTTTTTATCTCCACATTTGATATGGAGACTTTAAACAATTAAAAGGAAAGCATCATTAAATATAATCACTAAACTCTTTTCTCTATAAACTTTATTTGAAAATATAGTGTTTCTTACGAAATCTGTAATTAACTTTACGGTAATTATCACGGTTATTATAACTAAAACGTGTCAACATTTTCGCTCTAGGTCCCGTAGATGTAGTGTTTTACAAAACCCTCAGTAAAGATCAACTGTTAAGAAGCAAAGAAAATGAAAGGAATTCATCGTACCGAAATCGTTATTCTATTAGTATTTTTTTGAATTTATAATAATAAAACCTAAAAATTTCAAAAGTGAAATTTACTTTTTTATATAATACCAGAAAGAGTAATAGAAATTCTATAACGAAAGAGAAATTCAGAATAAATAAGTTAAGAGAGAAGAGGAATTAGGTCCCTGGCATGTAAAGAAGAAGAAGAAGAAGATTTATTCATAGAATGACTTTAAGGGCATGTCAACTCATGTAGAGTTATTTTGTGCCTAAAATTTAAGGAATCTCATTTAATATAAGTTCATATTTATATTATTCTGTACTTGTTTCCTGAGAGTATTTTTGCTCCTGGTCCTAAAGAAGCGGAAGGATTTTTAGACATATCTATTTAACTCAAAAAATGGGACTCTAACCGGAACTATCACTCTGTAACAAAGTGGGCTTGGAAGTAATAGTAATGAAGAATTACGACACGCTCCCCAGATATCCAAAACTCGAACATCACCACCAGATGCATATTAGTGTCATATCTAGGACATTTCTTTTTGGGATTTTCTTACCCCACGGCTGAGGGATACTGTTAGGGTATTTTAAACCTCATCAACATGGTGGGAAGAAGAAGAAGAAGAAGAAGAAGAAGAAGAAGAAGAAGAAGAAGAAGAAATTGTGATAGAGAGAAAGTGAAAAATAAGAATATAAAAAAAATTCTATAAAAGGGGCTTATTCTTATTTGGTTGGATTATTCTGAGTGTTCACGAGTTACATTCCCACATTGATTCATCGATAATTTTGAATGATTAAAATATTCTTTCTACATATATATGTTATTTTTACTGAGGCCTATTTACGACTGTCTGCGAAAGCTTTCTACATATTCTGTAAACATTGAGTTCCACTCAGGAATGCTTGGCACGTTTTTAGATCTAATAATTTTTTTTTGATAAGAAACAGTTAAATATATTCAGATTCTTTTTATCATCTTGTTTTCTATTCTCCAATCGCCAAAACTAAAAAAAAAAAATGGCTTTTCCGTTACAAAGAAAAGTAAATTAGCAGAACTGAAAATGAAAGCCAGTTTCATTCTACCAAAATGCACGATCCGATCGTTACAGACAAACAGTTGAGATTGAATCCTTAAGATTTACGAAGCCCTGTTATGTTTGGAATAGAGACATCAGATTACTTAAGATAACTGCTGTTCTTATGTAGGTCCTCATTTAATTTCTGTGTAGACTTATTGCTCCTTAACTTTGATAATCGAGTGGAAACTTAGGTTTTAAATGTGGATTGGCAGTATATCCAGTTGAAATATAACTGTGATGTGAACTTGTGCATCAGTCAAATAAATACAAACCACTGATATCTATCTCACATTTTATTCTGAAATATATCTTTGTCGTTGTTTGCTCGGCAATCAAAAAGAGAGGTATTGCTTTTATTGCTTAGAATTCTACATTTCAATTTGCACGTTTTTGCTCTTACATAACTTGGACATTTTCAGTATTTGATCATCTGTGTTTTTATTATTGTGAACTTTTTCCTTAACCCTCAATAATTTTTGCAATACAAACTTACCACCCAAAAATGTATTTAAATTTTGTAAGTATCAATAATTTCTGTTGGCAATGAATCATTGTGTGTCAATCAATATCATAATGAATTAATGTCTATAAAACATAAAATATATAATTCCAAAATATCATGCGTTATACTTTGAATGATTTGCCATTTTTTTTTTATTCACGTAACATTTGGTTCGTCTATTGAATAGAGACAATTCAAAAGTAGCTCCACAAAATCTTATGTTTTTCTGAAGATTTTCTATAAATATTCATCATAGGAATGATTGACTCAATTATTTCAATGATAAATTTTTAACGTTGTAAAAAAAATCAGTGAAAAATTTCAAACTTGTCTCCGTACTGAAAAATGTTTTGATTTTTTTAAATCACGAGAATATATGTAATAGATTTTATAATAAATCTAATTGATATATGAATTTGTTAGTTATTTTAATTAGCGACTGAAATGATTAATCTACACATAGTCCAACGTTATTCAAAACATTCAATAATTATCCTTTACGTAATAGCCGGGTCAACTAGTAAATTCGGCCCTGCAGGACACATTTCAAGGCCGAAAGCTAACAGGCCAAACTAATGTAAACAAAATATATAATCCATTCATACCTACATATAAAATTAACCTGAAAAGAAAATTAGCTTTAAAAACTGGACAAAGAATATAATATAATCACGTTGGTAGAAATTATTCGACGTTATATTTCTTCCTTTCAACATTAAAATGCATATTTAAACTTTTAATAATCCACGAATTATAAACGGCTGTGAGTTCCCCTGCTTTTATGATTTTCAATCGCCTATACGGCCTATTTTATTTATTGACACAAATTGATAACTTTTTTTTTCCTTTTTTTCAGAAATGTTGCAAAAAAAGTTTGTAAACAGACCAAAAAATATATTTTTTAAAAATACAAAACAAATTCTTGTAAAAATACCAACAATTACTTTATAAATAAATTTTACTTTGGCCTTAGCTTTTTTCAAAAACATAAAAATACATAGTTATGTGGTTTATAGGATTTACACTCCTATATTTTTAAATGGCCATGACGCCAATTGTTCCTGAAATAAGGATGGCAGACGTCGGTAAACTAATCAGTCTCGAGAACCTATTGGTCAGGAAAGTCACGTGGCTAGTGCTTACAACTATGTCCGCAACTTTGATTTTGTCCCACGCATTTGGAGACGATTGTATGACATATTGCCTACATATACCCACGTCTTCCAAGAAATCACGCTCTTACATTTCGACCTGACAGAGATCGCGCACTCTCTCACATTCCCTCCATTTTGACTTACAGAGACAACATACTCTCTTTCTTACATTTTATTTGCAGCACTCAATCCCATGAAAATCTATACATTCCGCAACCTTTTTCTCCCTTGTTTTGCCTTTTCGGTTAGACTTGCTCCAGCCTCGAACACAACCACAGATAATTCGACAACCCGCATGGAAGAAGACATGATCCTCCTTGGATACGTTGCTATATTTCTATGTATCGATGCCTTACAAGAAATACTTAGTCCACATACATTTTATAGTCTACAAGACACTTTCAATATTTAGTCTTTTTCCTTAATATCCGTGTTAGTATACACATACACACATTCTGGGGAATATTGAACAGACTTGTGTTAGTGACACACACAGAGAGAGAGAGAGAGAGAGAGAGAGAGAGAGGGAGGGGAGAATTTGTCTTTAATTGGAATTATTTTGAGATGAGGCTTCTTAATCTGAGAATTAATTTTTATTTATTGCGGACTTTTTGTCCTCATCTTGGTAGTTTTTTTTGTGTTGTTTCTTCTTTAACTACGTTTCGGCCAAATTTCTCCTCTGACCTTCTTCAGGTGTTTTACCACGACTTCGGATAGGAATGATGAGTCTTGTAACCCTATCCCCAGTAATTACTGCTTTCCATAGTTGTTGTCTATCGCACCACGTTTTTGACCAAATAAACCTCTGGCCGGCTTGGGTAGGATTTGAAACCGCTATCTTCTGACAATGATCACCTTGAACCGTAGAGACTCAACGCGTCTATCCGTGGCGCCAGGGACCCGAGCGGAGGGGTTGGTAAATATGGATAATGGTAGAGGGTTTCCATCACACTGGAGCTGAATGTAACGATTTCGATTAATGCTAATAGATTCTTTTATAAATGTGTTTTATAAAATGTGTTTCCGGGTCAAAGATTATTCTAATAATTAGAATATAATCCACCGACTTTTTAAATTCAAAACCGTTAAGACAAAACTTTTCTTCCAAATGATTCAAATCTTTCATCGCGTCAGAAATGAAATCTTGTACTTTATCTGGTTAATCAATAATCCATCGGAGTTTCTGAAGCTTTCTTAATTCTGTTTTAGTCGGCTAAAGAAACGGTTTTCTTATTTATTCTGAAGGGATTATATGAATTGGATGTAAATCCCAATTCAGTTTATTTCACTTTCCATGAAAATAATTTTTTCATCAAAATGTTTGATATAAATAAATAAATTTTTCGTAGGAAAATAGTCATTACAAATTTTACCCATTTCTCGAGATCAGATTTTGCGTGAAGAAAAGAAAATGTCGATACTTTTATCGATTGGTATGATATCCAATCGAACAGCCAAATATACGACATTTTTTTTACCATTTATTAAACAAAATGTCATGAAAATTTTGAAAATTTAATATTGAAATGCAATTAATTTTGCGCAAGGAAATTTACCAAATAGCATCTAAAAGAAAACAGACCGTATAAGCGATTGAAAATCATAAAAGCAAAATAACTCACAGCCGTTTATATTTCGTGGATTATTAAAAGACAAAATGTAAATATGCATTTTAATGTTGAAAGGAATAAAAATAAAATCGGATAAATTCTATCAAAATGATTATATTATTTTATCTGTTCAATTTTTAAAGTTGATTCTCTTTTTATGTTAATTTCATGTGGGGCAATGAATGGATTATTTTTTTTTTTTACATAACTTCTGCCAATTAACATTCGACTTTGAAATGTGACATGCGGTCGCCATATTTACTAGTTGGCCGTGGTAAGGGTAGTCAATTGTCTTTCGTTGATGACATTTAATGAGAAATGAACACTCTATCATGAGACTATTTATTTCATCCTTGGCAGACATCCGTCGACTTGCATTGATAAACTATCTCTATTTAAAGGTTCCCTATATTTTATATTAATTTTTCATATTTCGTGAATAAATTTATGAAAAAACAGTTATAGTAAACTATAAGAGCAGAATAAGCAGGGTAATATATGTAAAAGTTATACAAATTATTCAATCCTGTTTTTTTTTCAGTATATCTTGCTAAACTGATTGTGCATATGAAATGTTCGTGCATCTTCTCTGGTGGAAAATACAGCTATTTAGGATAATGTGTGTGGTCTGAAAAAAGATTTATTCAAAAGACACCTGTTTCGATGTACTAAGCAAAAACACTTCCTGAATGTTGCAGTAATACTTTTGATAACTTAAAAAAATCTATGCGAGGAGATTGATCATTCATTTTGTTTTATGCACGAGCCAAAAGCAATTCACTTTGAGTTGCAGATCTTATTTCAAAGTTTGTATATGTATATCTATAATCGATTATCATGCCAATTGTGATTGCTGCTGCCTATTCCCACCACCAATTACTATTCGTGTTTATATAAGAATCAGGGTGTTCAGTGCAGGTTCTCAAGGTGCATCATTTCTTTTTTCACACAACTGCTCCTTTCACTCAGTAACGTACTATGATGGTTTCACTAAATATCTATAATTATTGATCTAATGTTGCGGATTAGTTGCGTATTTTCATCGTTATCATTGCTCGCTTGGGTTTGAACTCAAAGGAAAAGTCAGGATTTATTTACTGGATTTTAGGGAAGGAAAAATGATTGATTGATTGATTGATTTTGATTGCGTGTCAACTCTTCTTGAATTATTTTTTGTCTAGTAATTAGGCAATTGCGTATATTCTATGGTTTTATTTACGTATATTTAATGTTTCTTAATAATATTTTTTTACAGATGGTTACATAATATTTGGTATTCTTATTTAATACAACTAATTTGCAAACAGATCTGTTCAACCAATACATGTGACCCTAACAGGTACACCGACACAGAGTCAGAGTGGACCTGGGAGTATTGGCAATGAATGCTAATCCACACTCACAAGAGGTCTGAAAATTTCATCTGTGTTTTATAACACATTACTGAATTATTCCTGTATTTGTGGTTTAAATTTAAACTAATACGTATTATCAAACAAAATCAATGTTGAATTTTGAAAAAAAGTTAGAATTGTTTGAATATAATAATACATTTGAAATAATTTTTTATCAAGTGAGGAGATTTAACATTTTATATTATTGAAATCATTAAATTGAGACCAAAATAATTAATTTATTTCCTTGGTACAAAAAGACAAAAAATGTCATTTTGAAAAAGGAATGCAAGAATCGACAATTCTCTTAATATTAAATGGAAGATTATCATGTAATGAATGCAAGACACCTGCGCATATATCATTAATTACGAGAGGGAATGTGTTCTAAATATTATTGGCTGATACAATAATCTCTGACAATCGTTAGTACGGACAAAGGCAAACATACAGAGAGATAGACAGGCACACACACACACACACACACACACACACACACACACACACACGCCATCATGAATATAATAATTTAATTTTAAACATGTTGTGTATATATATATATATATATATGTGTGTGTGTGTGTGTGTGTGTGTGTGTGTGTGTGTGTGTGTGTGTGTGTGTGTGTGTATGCGTGTGTATTCAAAATATTATTTGATTCTATTCTTTATATCTGTTGGTGATTTATTCTGGTAATTGTGCCTCTTGAGATTCTCCATCAAGTTCATCTTTCGGGAGAAACTCGACTAAATCAAGAAAAAAATTGATAGGAATGGAATAAGATGATGTAAAAAAGCGCCCTTGTTATGTAAGACATCTAATGGATAAGTTTACCTCGAGATATTTAACCCTAAAGACTAAACAACGAAATTAGTTTATGCCAATTATCTTTTATACATAGCAATTTCAGAATTTAACCCTCAACTGAACAAGTGAGATTTATGAAGATTCATTGCTTTGAAATCTGAGGAAATTAACATTCAAGTCAAATCCATTTTACGTGGTTGCAATGAGGTTCCTAAATTGAACGTAGATAACATTAACACAGTTGGCTCCCAACTGTATAAAGTAAAAAAATAACAACAACATCTATATGAATATATAAGATTAGATAATTGAATATATATTGTCAAACAATTTAAGAGTGATTTTCTGAATGGTAAATAAAGACGATTCGCATTCCAATTGGAAACTATAAGTAAGTAAAATTGGCGACCAAAGTCGAGGGTCAACCGAAGGCTCCCTTTTAGATAGCTACTACACGAAGGTGTAGGGGAGGGCGCTTATAATCATTTTCTTCTCTTGGCATAAATTATAAATCATTTTTACAGCAACAATTAATATGAAGAAATCACCTTTTTTTATTTCGTGAGAATGGCATTATAAGATAATTTCCATGATATTCAATAAAAACAGTTTAGCTTTCATGAATACCATAAGTATAATGTTAATTGTACACATGGTAGATCTATCTATCTATCTATCTATCTATCTATCTATCTATCTATCTATCTATCAAAAAGTTTGCTTTTTTTAACAGCTTAACTGTCTGGTTTTTGTTTTCAGAAATCAGACATGAGACCAAATCTAGGATGTCCGTCTGAACATATTATCAATCGAACTGCAATAAATAAAAATAGTTTTCTTTCTTTGGTTTCGACTAGAAACAAGATTGCTGAAATTTATGGTAAAATATGGAAAATTGATCGTTGAAAGAATCAGATTCAATGAATTTCATAAATGTACGTAAAAACTGATTAAACACTTAAAACGATTTTGTTATATCACACTTAAACACTGAAATATATCATATTCATGTGTTTGTTTTTAAATGTATTATGAAAATCTGTGTACCAAAACGCATACATGTGCACCCAGACTTGCACAGATATATTCACACACACACACACACACACACACACACACACACACACACACACACACACACACACACACACACACACATCTATATAGTATCTCGAAAAGCTTTCTTCGGATGATGAACTTGGAGACCAACATATATATATATATATATATATATATATATATATATATATATATATATATATCCTAGTTATGGGTTATGAAAGTCCTAGTAGATTTGTCTGAATAGAAAAAAGTCATCTAATTTTTCAGTTTTGAAGATATAAATGAAAGGAACTGGAAAAAGAGGACAAATATCGTGATAACCTGGATGATTACATTCACCGAGAAAATCTAGCCCTTTTTTTATAGGAAAACATTTGTAGCATCCATCATATCATTTTGGTAGATAAGGGGTTGTAACAGAATTATAATACATAAGTGGGTATTAGTAAGGAAAGCTTCCACACTGTTATCAAAAATGCACTTCATATCTTCTGCAGCCTGATCATAACGAGTTTTAGCGGAGCATGGCAAGGGACATTTTTTAAGCTACTGAATCAGATATTCGATCAATGACGTTGCTTGAGCATATCGTTCACCATTTCCCACAAGAAATGAAAGAAAAGGAACTTTGGAGACATCAAGCACCTCCGATTTCAAAGTAGTCAACGCGACATCTTCAGAAAGTTGAAGTCTTATCTTTTTCCGTTAATGTTTTTTTGGGGGGTTGGAAGCGTTGGGTGCTCTTGCTTTTCTCCCAGAAGCAAAAACAGAAAAACAGAAAAAGTATCAAAAATATCACCAGGTCCTACCATGTTGGTATTTTGACTTAACTATGAGAGAAAATTAAGAAGAGGTGACATTAGAAGATGACCTTTTCAAAAAAGAGAACAAACCGGCTTATATGTCCCTTGTGGCCATTGCAACAATTCAAGAATTTTAAACATAGCTTTTTGAACATCTCTCAGTTCTACGTAGTTTATCCTATAAGACAACAACTTGTTCTACGTGAATACAATGGCGCTTAGCCGTTGTTATTTTACCTATGTTAATGACGTTAGTGATATTGTATTTAACTTTTTGGAAGTTCTTGGTGAAAAATTCCACAAAAAAGAGATCCAAAATGGAAAATGTGTGTAAATTTGTAAGGGTAGAATCAAATATCTTTGAGGATTTTTACCTTATGGACAAGGAATTCAATTCATCTATATCGCAACACACCATATTTACACATTATATCACTAATCAAACTGCAAGTAATGAAAAATGTTACTTTACTAAACACACCCGGGAAAAGGCCAGAATATTGCATTCTCTCACACCCTAGGCACCAAAACATAAGAGAGAGAGAGAGAGAGAGAGAGAGAGAGAGAGAGAGAGAGAGAAAGAGAGAGAGAGAGAGATAACTCATATGTTATATATAATGGGATTGTCAGAACATATCTCCACTACATCGACCTTAGGTTGCTCATATCTTACAGTGCCTGTCACCACTTGGTGACATGGTTTCGGTGTGCTAGATCAAGAGTGCTATGTTAGCACAATGTAGTGGAAGAGATATTGAAATCTGTTAATCCACGCCTCAGTATTTATTCATTTATATTTCGCAACATTAGTAATCATTCTGACTTAATTCCATATTTCAACTTGTTTTATTTCAATTTTGGTTATTTTGTTCCCAACCCAAATGGAATAGTTTTCCAATTTTCTAAACCTTCTATTACTACCCTGCATATCTTTATCGTTTTAGGTGCGACCGTTTGCAAATGAATTAAACATCCATAATTCATTTAGTAAATTTCCATTGACTGCTTTCCTTTCAGTTAAACTTTTCCTTTGTTCCGTATGTCTAACAATATCACGCAGAATTGAAACGTGACACGGTCCGAGCTTTTGAAAAATCTCTTGAACACTCATATTCGATGTCAGCGTCGTGTAATAAAATTAATTGGTGAGTTTTTGAATTGATACAGGAACAAAAAAGACAACATTCCAAGTAAATTTTTATACATCATTCACATTTTAACCGTTCTCTAAAAGAAGGGTTCCTTCTATAATGATGCTACTGTATACTTCCTACTCCATTAGATTATTGGTGAGGGTTTAACCATTTCAAATAAATTCAAAAACTCTAGATCACAATAACAATGATGGCGCTTATATTAAAAGCTAAAAAGTGAAACTCAGTTGGAAAATGTCTTTCTCGTATAATTTTTACTTAAAGATTTTATGTTTTGTATTTTACTTATACATTATTGTGTGATGATAAAGAACAGAAACATCGTTGTAAACATATAAAAAAGTAGAAGAAAAGGATTGAATATTTAGATAGAAGACAAAAAAATAATTTTTTTGTCATTTTCCTTAAAGCGACAAAAATTATATTAGATATAATATCATCTTGTATGTCATCTTCGGTAATTAAAGATAAAATCAGAAAACATGGTGGTGAGGTGTTCAAAATTTAATTTTTCATTATCTACAAGTCATTGGAAAAAGTAATCATACAATTTATTCGTCTTAAACAAAGTTATTTTTTTCGTTCAAATATAAATTTATATTTTCTTTACTTGCTATGGTCTATTCTTCCGTTTCAGTATTTCAATGATCTTAATCTATTTCAGCGGAACTATTTTCTACATCAAATTATTGATTAAACTTTATAAAATTCATCTGAAAATATCTTATTTTTCTACAGTCCGGAACTTTTTACAAGCAAACATAAACGAACTCATGAAGATGACTAGAAACACGTGGAGTGTGATTTCTTATTCATTTTTTTTTCTATTCAAAGGAACTTGATAATTTCTTCTTCCATATATGACGGCTTTGAACATTCGTTGCAAATTTATAGCGTATGACACCAAATAGAATAATGGGGAAAGTTTCTGCCAAATTAAACTAAGTTTTAACATAATGTAAAAATTTTGACCTTTATTGTTAGATCCATCAACACATTAAAATATATACCTGAAATTACAGCTCTTACATCCCCAAAAAAATATAGACATCATATGTGTATAGAAATAGATTATCATTATTATTATTATTATTATTATTATTATTATTATTATTATTATTATTATTATTATTTACTCCTTTAGAGGTTTTCACACCAGTATTAGCTGATGTTTTTGTTTGAGTGACAGCAAGTCTCGTCAAGTCTCCAGGACTCTTCCCAGTATTCTGGTCGTTCTCAGTAATGCTGTCGTTTGGATAGTCTCTACCCGTCCGCCAACTTCCAAGTCCTCCAGGCCTTTTAATAATCCTTTAATTATTGTGCCAAAAGCACTAATCACAATTGGCACTATCGTTACTTTCATGTTCCACAGCTTTTTCAATTCTCTAACAAGGTCGAGGTACTTATCCTTCTTTTCACATTCTTTCAGTTTTATTCTATGGTCAGCTAGGTATTATTATTATTATTATTATTATTTATTAGAGTTTTTCACATCAGCGTAAGCCGATTATTATTATTATTTACTCCTCTAGAGTTTTTCACATCAGTATTAGCTGATGGTTTTACACTGGAGTTTGAGTGACAGCAAGTCTCCTCAAGTCTCCAGGACTCGTCTCAGTATTCTGGCCGTATTCAGCAATTCTGTCGTTTGGATAGTCTCCACCCGTCCACTAACTTCCATGTCCTCCAGGCCCTTTAATAATCCTTTAGTTATTGTGCCTAATGCACCAATCACAATTGGCACAATCGTTACTTTCATGTTCTACAGTTTTTTCAATTCTCTAGCAAGGTCGAGATACTTATCCTTCTTTTCACTTTCCTTCAGATTTATTCTGAGGTCAGCCGGGAGAGCAAAGTCCACAATTTTTCAGATTCTCTTTTTTTGTTGATTATTATATGCTTTAAGCTTAGTTCAAGCCTTGATATATTTTGGGTTTTTAAAAAAAAAATTAAATATATGTTTATAGTCTAATTATTATAGCAAACTAAAAGTAAAATACCAGGGTTCCGGTAATAAAAGGATATTTTTTTATATCTGTATGGAGAAAATCCATCAGTGCAGCCATTGTAGATATCTGACTGATTCTTAGTTAATGTGTTTTAAAATCACTCAATAGCACAAAGGAAATCCTACTGAGAATGATGTATGTAAACATTTAATGGCAACACCTGCACTGCAATTGTTTCATCCTACTGTCCGACAAATGCCAAGAAAGAAAAAAAAAACGGACATAACCAACTTCTAAAAATTCGCCCAACAGAACATTGAATATCAAGAAGAGATTTTTCTTGAGAGTAGTTTGTTATCTTAAACACTTAATTCTAAAAGAGGAAAGGAAAACTATGAAGTTCTATCAACCCCAAAGACTCGAAAGCTCTGCGAGATTATCGATTTAAAAGCAAGAAATGGACAAAGAGTACTTTTAACTTTAAGGCATACTCTTCCTTTGAATTACTATTTTCCTATCCGTAAAGACTTGTTTAAGTCTACGTAGAAATAAGAAAGAAATAGTTAATGCTTCATGATATGACTGGTCCTCATTTGGCAAAACTGATATATGTTATCTATGTAGAGTAATAGAACGAAAACAAGTTTCATACACTTTAGGAGACACCTGTAATATGATAGAATTAAGGAGGGTAATTAATTATTTTTGTTAATTATTTTGTTTATAGTAATGACTAGTAAAGTAAAGTTAGCGACCATAGTCGAGGGTGACCCGAAGGCTCCCTTTTCGATAGCTACTACACCAAGGTGTAGGGGAGGGCGCTACTCCATTCCCAGGATTGCTCCACTTTACCCTTGAACCGTACCTTATAATGCTGAGTGTTAAGCAAGGTGGTATCAAGTACCATTTTTAAAGTCTTTGGTATGACTCGACCTGGGATTGAACCCAGGTCTCCCGGGCCATTGGCGAACACTCTAACCGCTGGGCCAATGTCCCGGTTTAATGACTAGTAACTTAGCTAAAAACGTTTAATTGAAGTGTATGTCGCACTAAAAGGTTTTACACATGCACATGCAACGAACTGATGTCAGCTAGGGTCAAAATAGGGGGTTGTTGTGAAATCTGCAGAAGACAGTATGTTTAAAATAAGTATTTTGTATGTAACGACAGCTGATTTAGATGACGGTTTTATGGAAAGTTTTTTAATGTCACGTGTCCTTATTATCATTAGTTAATAAGATAATTGATAATATTTATTTGACAGTTATTCGGATCAGTTAGTTCAGAGAGTAGGAGATAGAAAGTCGCGTTTGGTCGAACAGGTTCGGGTCAAGAAACGGAAGTTCCAAATGGGAAGGGGTGACGCTTGTCGTGAAGAAAAAATAAAAGTCGGTGTTTTGATTGTTCGTCACCCACTAATGTAACTTTATGCTTTTCTAGTTACATGACTTAATACTTTTACTCTATTTCTCTCGTTCTTTGACGACGGCTGTGTGAAATGTTCAGTCAGCTAATAAACTTTCGTATTTGAAACAACTAGGTTCGTCTTGTATTTTACATAATGTAACACGAATTGTTGTTCAAGATGGTGTTGTGTCTGTAAGGTAACGTTACAGTAAGACACACTCGAAATGACAAATGTGAAAACTATGTTATCGTCCACATAGAAACAAATGTCGAGTGCATACCAAACAAATCAACAGTCAAAAGTAGCGTTGACTCGGGGTCCATAGCAGTTGAAACGAGATAACATGAAAAAAGCGCCCTACTTATAAGAAATTAGGAAGCGCCAATGCTCAGGAATATTAGAAAGCGTATAGGGAAATCAATAATTTATACGAAAAAGAACAACTAGAATACATTCGAAGCCAAATGAATCAAGCCAGAAATTCGATATAGTAGCGAGGGGAAGAAAATCACCTCGTGAGCAAAACTAAAAGCTGCCAGCCAAGAAGAAAGTCTTCGTGGATGCAAAGAACATTTCAAGAATCTGATTTGAAACACTTTTGAAATCACAGGTAGACATAATGAAGACATTATTTGTAGCCAACTAGAGATCCAACTGTTTACAAATGAATAACGCGACTCAGTAAAAAAGAGAAACTACAGACCTCGATGAAATATATCTTAAAGATTGAATACAAGAACATTTGACGCCATACTTTTTTGATTATGCACCCTGGGTATAATGAAAACTCTATTCAGAAATGGACGAAAGAAGACTGCATTCCCTTAGTCACTAAGAGCTACAGAAGCATAACACATACTTCTATAGCTTTTAAGGTTTGTAATGTCCTGCCAGCCAAATTATCTGAAAAGAAAAAAAATATTCACTCTTTGAATAATTAGACTTTCAATAAAATCGATCCACCACTTCACAGACTCTGTCTATACAAGAATCATCGCAAAATTACGCAAAAAGAAAATCGAGCCAACACTAATAATTGTAGGTTTCTTTGAGTCCAGCCTTAGAAGTTAGGACTAACGCACAAGCAATGTCCTCTCATGGATTCCGACTCGCGAACGTGCCAGTGTCGATCAACCATCAAACACTTACGTATATCAGCTATGAGTAGACACTGAACGCACCCAAGGAAACATGCCTTGAGCGATGGGTGCAAGAGGAAGATGATATGTGTATGCGTGTGTGTGAGAGAGAGATAACGTAAAAGAGAGACAGAGACAGAGAGACAGAGAGAATACACCCTGTGCTATCCTCCAAACATCACGATGAAAATAATGACCATCTATTTAAGAGGAAAAATTTAAAATAAAAATAAAGGGCACTCTTATTACTGTTGTTTTTACGGCGTGAATTAAGAGTTGAGAAAACTTATTATTTTTGTAACTGGTTCACGTAGAACTTCAGAGACAACGACTACTAAAGAGGATATGAAAATATTACGTAGATTAGATTCCTGTGAAAATAATATGTTGGTGACCAGTCGATTTACAAGTATCTACAAAAGACCTGATAACGCTTCGCTATGCTTTCGTTGACTCCTGGTGATAGTTGATAACAAAGAAATTAAAAATCGCTTTGAAATTATAATATGTATATATATATATAGCTAGTTGAGATTGTTGAACATTTAGGATTTATATAACTCATATAT
Source organism: Sepioteuthis lessoniana (assembly GCA_963585895.1). Taxonomy (NCBI): domain Eukaryota; kingdom Metazoa; phylum Mollusca; class Cephalopoda; order Myopsida; family Loliginidae; genus Sepioteuthis; species Sepioteuthis lessoniana. The sequence goes on along the minus strand of OY757915.1, from coordinate 119,814,603 downwards.
AACTTATACTATTAACAAATATACTGGGTACGGAAGCAAAATATGGAATAATTTTTAAAACGTATTCTTTTTTACTTTGATTAATCCAACTGGTATTGAAGGATAATGAAAAAAAAATGTCTGAAGAATTTATTTTGAAGGCATGCAAATCAATTCGACGGCGTGTTGATCCAATAATTGTAAAAAAAAAAAAATGACGGTCAAATTGAGTAAATTTATTGTTTTGTGTGTATATTCTTATTTTGTTGTTTATTTGTTTTTAAATCAAAATTAATTTTGTTTTATGATAGAGTCTTTTATTATACTACTTAAATATCCCTACATCATTTTTATATGAAGAATCCTTAATCTGATTTGATGAAGAAAAATATTCATATTCAAAGTCTATTCAGTTGTCCACCGCAAAATGAATAATGAAAATTTTTTACTACGGCAAATAAGGTAGATAACAAACATAGTAACAAGTTTAACTTTACTTTTGAAATTGGTTTGGATAAAAATTATATCTATGTTGTTGTTGTTGTTTTAATAATAAATATTACCAGTAGTAGTAGTAGTAGTAGTAGTAGTTTACTTTGTGTTAGTATCATCTTTACTATGAAGATGTCCCCTGCTAAATCAGAGATTTTCTTCGGAATACCGAAATAAAAGATCCACTCATATCTAAAAATATAGAAGCCTTCATGAAATTCATCATATATTTTAAACATGCAAAAACATTTAATGTCTGATAATTGCCGATATTTTTTAACTCAAATCTACAATCATTTGCGTTATTTTCAAATCGATTCTTTTTGCTGACTTAAAGATTCTTGACTAATGAATATGCATTAGTCTGAAAAACAAAGCAAAACGCAAAACCATACATACACTTATGTGACTGCAACTTTCCTTATACTAATGAACAAATATCTTAACAAGTCTAGCCCTTTAAAGGAAAGCATAAGGTTTTGGTTGAATAGGAGTGACCATTAAATGTAGTACACCTCATTTTCGGTTCGATTTTCTCTCAGCTATTTAGAAATTTTTAGCCAAACGTCTAAGAAGCATTCCTACTGCATAAATGGCGACATCGACATGAGAGTCCATTTATTTCGATGATCATGTTATTTTAGTTCTAGTTGCATGTGTTAATATTTATTTTCCTAATCGCACATGATTTCAACATTCTTTTCAACTGCAGACACAGTATGTTCGGTTAACTGGTTCATTGTGTTTAATTTTCTTACGTTGAAATGTGGCATATATTCTTGCCTCTAAATAAGTCCGCTTTGAGTTGATATTTCCAACACTAGGGCAAGAGTTCCTACCTCAACAGAACGTGACCCCTGTTAAGCTGCGGGAAGAGCGATACTGTTTGGGCGTTTGGTTTTAATTCGATTCTTGATACTTTTACGGTTGCTATTTTCATCGTATCAATAGATATACTTATAGATGAGTACAAATAGTTTCATGACTGAACCATTTAATCCAGGCTGTTGACCATTGAATTTTCTCTACCCAGCGTGCGTTGATACAATATTGGATTCATCGCATTGCATCACATCCACCGTGCTGCATCCAACATTTTTCTATGCCACACGCCTCAGTACTTCCAATAGCACTTTCCTACCCAAGAATCCGATAATTAGTGACAATCCTGGGTAAGATGATGGAATGAATATGAAGGTCGCATATGTGACCTTTCTGATATGATTATGTTATGGCCGCGGAGTTATACATTTCCGGTACGACATTTGTAGTTTTTTAACAATATACTTATTCCTTCGTAAAAATATTTTTATTATTTTGCTAAGTTTTAATTTAGTCATAATCCAGCCTTCTCATTTTACTTAAATCATTTGGTGAGTGTTCTGTTTATGATTTCATTATTTATGTAGTCAACATAATTTTTATTCACTTTTTTCTGTCGTTCTTAAATTCAGCACTTATGTTTATTTTATTTATTAGCCAGTCAAAGGATGTTTATCGAAATTTAAGTTCAATGACTACTTTTAAAAACTAACATTTCGAGGGCAATGGAAATAGCAAATCAATTATACATTATCGAAATAGAAACAAAATGATAAATAAACTATTGAAAATGTGCTGGATGTTTAGTGTTCTTTTCCTTCTTCTTCCATTTATAAGCAAACCTGATCTGGGTGATCTGATACAGTGATGATACCTCCAAATTTTCTTATAAGGGAAAGGCTTGACTAACTTAACACAATTTGTACCAATGTTAATAGCATTAGATATTTCTAGTGCTCGCCCATATGAGCCCGGATTGTTTGATGTGACTGGGTATATTTTGTCGTTGCTTATAAGTAATGGTTTAAAAACACCACAAACGGCTTCTTTATAAGAAGATAACGAAAAAAATCAGACAACAATGCTAAAAATAAATTGATGTATTATATACGATACACAACAACATAGACGGAATTATAAGCTTCAATAAAGAGATAGATTTTTTTTTAATAATAAATCATTATAACACTAAATGAAACTGATATGGCATAGTACTTGTTTCAATACAGATAATGATTTATTGAAAGAAGAAAACATTCATTTTCCTTATATTCTTCTTGAGAGTTAAACAATTTCGAATATAAGTAGATGCTCCAAGAATAGGGATAATGATAAGTTCTAAACAAACCGTGCTAATATCAAATTTCTGCACTAGATAAACACAGAAGCATAGATAGAGTTCTGACTGTATTTGCATAGGATTGAATGAAATTGAAACTGAATAATAATGGTTTCAAAACAAGAAATAATATATTGAAAGAACAAAAAGAATTCAAAAGGTGTTCAATGGAAGATCTTTTCGAATTTAGTCAACATGGTTTTAAAAAATATCATAATATAAAAATGTACGTATCTATTCACATAAAACATCCTCAGAACAAATAAAAGAGTGTAACAAAACATTGGCAGAAAACCTAATCACGTTTTAAATTTATCAGTTAAAATTTGGATTTGGCCAACATTTGCAAAATAAATTAGGCTAGGATCGTTCTTAGTTATAGATGAGGAAAATCAAAAGTTTTTCTTCTAAAGAGAAATTTTAAAGTGATTTACTACGTAAATATCCTGTGAGATTTTTAATATTACGAGAAAGGCCTTCATTGCGTTTCATATACTAATAACTTTTAGAAAAAACAAATGCTTTTTTCATTTGGAGAAACTCTTATTGTTAGACAAGTATGTACTATATAAATATTTTGAGTTGAGCTGAAATAGATCTTTTCATCTTTGTCGTAATTGATGGACACAACGTCGAAAACGAAGCATTCTCCATTTTAAGGGCAATCCTTGATATAACGGCACTTACAGACAGGATTATTACTTTTACTGGTATTGAGAATCTTTGCATTCGGAGCCGTAATAATCCTGAATATTTTTTTGATAAAAAATATCACGCCTTTAAATAATTTCTTCTGAAAATTTCCTTTAAAGGGCTAGACTTGTTAAGCTGTGCAAATCTAAGGGATGAAATGGAGATCATCACAGCAGTTAAAAAGAGATTACATGAAAAAACAACTTTACTTAACACAAGAAACGTCAATACGATGAAACTTAAAAAAGCCCAGAGAGAACGAACAAAAACATAGAAAAAAGAATAACTGAAATAGATCAAAGGCCAAATCAAAAAATACGAATTCAGTTGAACATAGAGGGTTTACGGAAGATTATTACAAGTCTTAAGTACGAAAGACAAGGAATGCTGATGACAGGCTTCTTTGATTATGAAACGCTATATAAGAATAAAGCACCAAACAGAAATAGACGAATGGTTACACAACAAGAAAAATGACCACGGAATCTCTATGAAGTCTAGAGTGATGACCCTTACTGCTTACAGCTGATAATTTTTTTTATGGCCCTGCTTCTTAATCCAACTCTACCTGAAGTCGAGAAAATTTTAGGAAAATCAAAAAGGCTTTTAGAGAAATGTGTCCCAAATTTTACATACTTTGGCTATCCATCAAACCATTCATTAAAGCAGGACTTACTAAAAGAATCTTCGGCATGGTGACCGCTTTTGAAGAAAGGAAGACGAACGACTTATACATGCAACAAAATTTATATACAACAACAACAACAATAAACATGGTTTTACACCAAATGGAATAAACAACGAATGTGTAAGTAACAGTTCATAAAAGCAAGTTCAAGGAAGAGTTGAAGATGTAAAATATGGTTACGTTTTTTGTGAAGGTTGTAAGGTTGAAGATAAAGTAGGTTTGATAAGGTGTTTGAAGGTTTGTAAAGGTTTTGTGAAGTGAGTTTGCAGATAAAGTGTGTAAAGTGGGTGGTTTGCAGATAAAATGCCTGCTGGAACTTAACTGTGTGTGTCCTGTTCCTTTTAACCCAGCACGTGCGTTCGTCGCTCTTGGGTCCCGGTGGTGGAAGGTCCCAAATACGTATACCGTCAAGAGGCTGCTACGGAAAGGACCTGATGCTAACAGTTGTGGGAGTGGAACCAAAAAAGAGAGAGAGTTTCCTGTGGAACTCCGTTTTATGATGGACGCTACGTGACCCCAAGGGGCTGCTGCTGATCGATGAAACAGGATCACCTGTTCCTTACTAAAATTTCTCCATATGAGATCAATTATCATGATATCTCTACATCCTGCTTCGATTACATGCTTAGAACATCAATAGATCTTATAACAGAAAATGATTTCGCACTAAAACAAAAAAAGCAAGAAGTAGACCATATATCGCAGAAAGTGTTACATATGCAGACTATGCAGATAACCTTGCGCTTCGTGGAAATTCTCCTGTGCTTACCAAATTTCTGCTGCATTGGCTGGAGAAGTCAGAAACAAGATGAAGCAATCTCTACATTAAATAGGAAGCCTCTGAAATAAGTGGACCGTTCTAGATAGAGCAGTTAAAGCATTCCTGTATTGGAAAGACATGGACTGTAATTGACAGGTTATCAATCATTTGAAATCTGATTTATCAGATAAAAAAGGCGGGAATTCGTTCAAGATATAGCAGTGTTGGTAATACAGTATGATTGCACCATATAAGCTGAAACGAAACGACTTGAGAAAAAAATGGATGGGAACTACACAAGGATGCTGTATGCAGTTCTGAAGAATACCTGGAAGCAACATTTCACAAAACATCAGTTGTATGCCCACTTACCTTCCATCTCACAAACTATCCTAGTGAAACAAACAGGACATGTTGAGTACTGTTAAAGAAGTAAGGATGAGTTAATACGTGACATTCTGTTGTGGATTTCTACGCATGGACCCATCAGTGTTTTCCAACCACAAAAACTTAATACATCAGTTCTGTTTAGACACTGGAGGTTGTCTAGAGGTCCTGATAAGAGAGACATGGCTGATAGTGACGGATGCTGACAGAGATATATTGAAGGTACTATTTACCAACCCCTCCGCTGGGGCAGGATATGACACAAGGTCAATTTTTAAGCGGAGTTTAACAGGTTTGAATTCAGAGTTTTCCTTCTCCTAGACTAGTTGCCTCACCAAGGCTGAAGAACCTAGTCCTTCCTACTATTTACCCATAGCTGGAGGGAGAATAAGGGGGTTCATACCTTTTCCAAGGGTTTTTGCCCGAAAGTGAACGTAATAGCGCGACTGGAGTACGAACTCGCGTACTACGATTCCGCAGTTCATCGCTTTAACCATTACACCACGAGGACCACGAGGACACGAGATATATTGAAGGTAATCAGTTCTATCTGCACGACATGGCATATAAATTATAGAAGCATAAGGTGTTAAGATACACGCAAATATAACCATAATTTTCTAGGTGCCCCACGAGTCTGTACATGAATATGACCATTTCAGGAAAATATCTAATAGTTCTTACTTTTAGCTCTATAGGCTTATTCAAAGAAATAATATCTTCAATTGTTATCGGACACTGACAGTGATAAAATATAAAAATTACTATCTCCTTATAAATTTTAGCACAGCCTATAAACGACTCTTTAAAGTTTAAGAAATAACGATGAATCAAGTCCACTGCTGATAATTATAATCAATCATTATTAATATTTTACGAATGCTTTGATCAATTTTTAAGAATGAAAATATTATGTATAAATAATATAATTTTATCGCTTCGTTTTCCGCTACGGAAAGCGTATTCTAAGATTCAAGTGTACCTCCAAATGTAAATTATAGTTTTTAAACATTTTTACAAATGCTTATTATTTGCGGATAGTTTGATTAGTGAGTTTAATTAGAGCCGGAAAAAATTTTCTCTCTATTGATGGTCAAATATGTTTTAAGCTGAAGTAAAAGTCATCATTCCTGCGGCGGATCTTCATCAAAGCCAAATCCTTCTTAGCTGAGGGATAGGCACAACATGAATTTTCTGTCAACCTTAGCCCTCAATATACCGTGTAATTAGTGCTAGAAAATTGAATTTATATGATTCATCTATAAACAATCTTCTTTCTCTAGCCGCTATGTTATGAGAGAAATTAGATTGTCCCTCTTTTCCTTCGAATTATACATATCGGAGAATGAATCGTCTGAAATACTATATTAAAATAACGAAGAAGATGATGAGCAAAGCAGTTGTCGCACCGAGGAGTCATACTGCAAATAAAAAAAAAAGAAGATATATATCTTCATTGCTTAGAAGAAACTCCGACTTGAAGCCCGGAGATTCAAAACAAATTTCAGACAAAACAGGCTGTAGAAAACAGCGTTTTATTGCTGGTGGACAAAGGAATAAAAAATTAAAATTCCTAAACATTATAAATTGTTTTTTGTAATATTAATTTTCAACCAGATTGTCTTGAACACACAGGATAAAAAAACAAAAAAAAAATCAACATGTAAATTAAATTTAAAAAAAAAGGAAAAGAAAAATTTAAGAAAAAAAAGAGTAAGATAAGACTATTCATATAGTTATTTGTTTTATTGTATTTTTTAACGACTTTAATTTGTTTTATTGTATTTTTTAACGACTTTTAATTTCCATTAAGAAGTAAATGTAGCCGTTAAGCCAACTATTAAAAATATCAAAACAAAAAAAAAAAAAAAATTAATCGCTAAAAGAATGAAAAAAAAACTTCGAATTCGATGTCCCAAAATAAGGTGATCGATGCGAGAAATAAAATAATAAACTGAAACTTTACTACCTGATTAAAATGAAATAAGACATTTGAACTTGAACTAAGTTATAAATTAAGCAGTAAAAAAAAGCCTCTCTTTTTTGAGACGGATTAACTCTCATAATGAAAACCCAACAAACATAGCACCAAAGATGAAGAACTGCGACAATAAAATCTCAATCACACCGGAGAGGTCAAACTTCCCCATATGCAAAAATGCTACCTTCATAATCACTCAGTTACACTGACCCAGCTTCTAAATGGATAATAGTCGCTAAGAGAGGAAAGTCTTAAACAAGCGATGGAAAACAAGAGATGTAGTATTGTATGAAGGTGAATGGATCTAAATGTGAATCTATGATGCGTTTCAACAGATGCTGGATGGAAGAATCTTATCAGTAAACAGTTAGAATCAAATAGTTTAGGCAAGAACCTACTTCTTCTCATCAATTAAGGTGGTGATTAATCAGAATAAAATAGCCACCGAAAGTATCTTGAGTCATGATTGAAACCAAACGTCTAAACCGCAATGCCCTTTATGCGCATTAAAAAGGCGCGTATTCTGCTGGTAAACTGTTCGAAAAATCAACTACAGAACCCAAACGAAAATGACTTATATGCTAAAGCAGTTTGGATATAGTAGTGATTTTAATATTTGAACATTGCTTACCATGAATTAGTTACCTGGGCTCATAGCATTTGCAGGCGAACAGAATATTGACACCATATGTATATATGAACATAGATATTTCCATAAAGAACGCCAAATTACCGTGATACCGGTAGTGAATTTGTGTCGGTATTTGAATGGAAAAACCTCGTTAATGCTACCATTTGAGTTCAAGGAATATTTAAAGTCATGAAATAAAATAGATAAAATTCAGCCGAGAATGATATATACTACATTTAATGGCAAACCCAACTCTACAATCATAGACTGTTACAGTCTACAAATGAAACAGATATGACCACTCTTTCGTTTTCCGTCGCATTCCTAAACTCAAAGTTCGGATCTAACAGTCAAAAACGAAAATGATTAATTCTTCTAACACTACTCGACAAACAGAAACAGAGACTATTTAAACAGAGTTGCCCGAACACAAAATTACCAAAAGAAAAAAAAAAAGTTACACTTACTCAAATAACTCAAAGAACACAGCTTGATTATCTATTTATAAACAAGAAATAGATAAACAGCGTTTTGAACTGTGAAGTATAATCTTCTTTTAAAGGAGTATCGTTCGAACACAAAATCGTCTCGGTTAGAATTCATCTGAGTCTATGCAGAAATAAGCAACAAACTGCTAAATCTTTACGATCTCACAAGTCTCATTTTCAATAGTTATATTAGTAATCAATAGACAGTAAGTTCAAGAAAAATTTCGTTAGTGACAGTATACTGATAAAAAACTTGACCCAAACAAATAAGACAAAAAAGTAAAAAGAAAACATAATAAGTGGAGGACCTGAGGAAATATTTTCTGAAATATGGAAGACAAGAAAATTTGGTGGAACACTTCTTCAATTATGGAACGTTGTGTATAACCAAAACACAATAGAGAAATAGATAAAAGCCTGCATCTCCCCCTTCTACAAGAATGGAGTCCTCGGAATCACTCTAAAGTTACGTAGGTATATCTTATTCTCATTCTTGCTTCTGCTTATTGCCCTGCTTCTTAGTCCTATCTGATCTGATGTTGAAAAAACTGTTTGAAAATATCAGAACGGCTTTCGAAGAAATCGATCTACAGCATCTCAGATTCTAATGCTCCGCCAAATCAATAAAAAAGAATTCGTACAAAAAATCTCAAAACAATGAGATTTCTCTCAGGCCTTTTCATCCATACATGGAGGAAACATGAATCAAATATTACAAGTATATGATATCTCCGACAAAACTGTAAACGCCAGAATAATGCTTTAAAAAACAAGAAAGCATTGGTTCACTCACCCAAAGGAGACACCGACTTCTTTGACATTGTCGGTGGAGTATTAAGAGGGGATACAATATGTATTTATAATCTGCTGAGCTTACCTACTACAAATATCAATATTGATAAATCTAATAAAAGATAATGTTTTCACGTTAAAAAGACAAGAAGTAGACGATATTCAGTAACAGACTATGCAGATGATCTTTCACTTCTCGTAAATCTACCGATCCAAGTCGAATCCCATCTGCATAGCCTGGAGCAAGCAGCAGGTGATATTGGCCTCTACGTAAATGCAATTAAAATAGTTCATGTGTTTTTAACGAAAGGAGCCATCTCCACATTAAATAAAGTTCTTATTAAATCAGTAGACCTGCTTATGTACCCCGGGAGCAATATCTCATCGAGTGAAAGCTATCTTACTTTACGCAAAGAGAAATCGTGATATGCTGTGGTAAAGTTGTCGATCATATGAAAGGTTGATCGCTCTAATGAAATGAATTGAGATTTCTTCCAAGTTCTGACTGTGTCTGTACTACTGCAAGAATTCATTCTGACAAAACGTTTAGAGAAAAATGTTAATTTGAACAAGAATACGTGGTACCTTCAATAAGTTTCCAGACATTTTTTGTACAGGCATTCAAAATTGTCGTAGATTCCTGAAAATTCATTATGATATTGCTATACATCATATAAGATGACTGACTAATTTTAATGGTTTCAGGTTCAAATGAACAGCTACAGCAGCAATTGGAATACACCCTAATGAAGCCTGATTATCACAGCTGGTGAATTTCAAAAATGCTATCTGACATGATATGCAATAAAATTCTGTTTTAAACTTGGAAAAATACCACAGAAACGTATGGAATTCTTCAGACTGCTATTCGACCATCTTGCATGAATCGAGCATCAGTTTTTGAGAGGCATAAGAGATTCAAAGAAGGCAGGGTGTCTGTGAGGGTTGATGAAAAGTGTGGGAGGAGTAAGAAAGTCAATATACTAGAGTTGATTGGCCAAAAGGCTAGGGTTAGGTTTATTTATTGAGGTTTTAATGGAGATCTGGAAGAGATTCGGTCGGAAGAGGTCATCACACTTCAAATCGGGTCAGGGGTATTTCCACCAGGACAATGCACCAGTCCACAACTCCATCCTTGTCACAGACTATTTGACCAAGATGGGAATCAAGACAGTTCCTCAGCCTCCCTATAGTCCAGACCTTGCTCCTTGTGACTTTTGCTTATTCCCTAAGCTCAGCGGGTGTCGTTATGAGACAATTGAGGAGATGAAAGAGGCTGTGACGAAGGTATTTGACACGCTCACACAAGAGAACTTCCATGAGGCCTTCCAGAAGTTGTTGGAACCGTACAAGAAGTGCATTGCAGCCGGAGGAGATTACTTCAAAGTGGACTAGAGTTTCATGCGTGTACTATCAATAAAAGTGCCGATACGAAAAAAGTCTGGAAACTTTTTTAATGATCCTCGTACCTTTTGCTACTTTGAATACATCTTAATAGCAGCACCACATAAAACTATTGTTGTACGACCACTTACCGTCCGGGAGGTGTCCTCGTGGTGTAATGGTTAAAGCGATGGACTGCGGAATCGTAATAAGCGAGTTCGTACTCCAGTCGCGCTATTAAGTTCACTTTCGGACAAATGCCATTGGGAAAAGTATGAACCCCCTTATCCTCCCAGCTATGGGTTAAATAGTACCACTACTGTTCTTCTAGGAGAATGGATTTGGCATTAAATAACCTACAAAGGTTGATATGCCATTAAACAAAGAAACCAAACAAAACCTTCCATCTCACTATCAAACCAAGTAAGAGGAACAATGTGTGCTGGACATTGCCAGGGAAGCAACGATGAACTAATGAGCGACGTTCTCTTATAGACTTCTACGCATAGACGCGTTTGTGTTGGTTGAATAATAACGACTCCCATTCATCAGCTCTAGATGATTTTCCAGGAATGATGAATGATAGGGACCTACAGCGACGTAGATTCAGGGAATTCTGTGCTATCAGTAGTGAAGACGTAAAAGTGTGCTTTCGTCAAAATAATAATTACTAATGAGCCTGTATCAAAAATGCAGTTTATGGAGTGGAATACACTGATGCTCTCGTAAAAGATGTTCCAGTTGCTGCGGTCAGTAAAGAAATTCTGGGACATGAAAGAACCGATCACTACTAATTTACTTGCAAAATCCAACTGCAAGTTGTGCTTCCTGTTACCAAATCCTCAGACAATATTCATCTTATTATTTGGTTTGTTTTTCTTTATTTATTTAATGTCATATTAACCTTTTTGGGTTATTTAATGCCATCCTTGTGATGAGAAGATGAGTTGTTGTACTTTTCAGACTTATTCCTGGAACGAATAAAAGGTTCCATACATTCCCAAAGGATATTTGTCCGAAAATAAAGTTTGAACTTGCTTACTACGATATTGCAATCGAGTACTTTCGTCACTACATCACGGGTATCCCCTATTATTAATGGAATCACACACACACACACACACACACACACACACACACACACACACACACATATATATATATATATATATATATATATATATATATATATATGAATGTGTGAGTGTGTATAAATGTCTGTGTTCATATATTGTTCGAAAACCGAGCCAATAAAGCATTGAATTTAAAGCTGGTTGATTTTTCCTTTTGCTTTGTTCTGTCGTTCATCAGATGAAGTGGATAAACCTTGTCACATATCCGATTTTCCAATGTTTTTTTTTTTTCTAATTTTCCCTTTTGTGCATGGAGACCCTTTTTTGATGGGCTAAGTCGACGTAAAGAAGATGCATTAGTTATCTTTCTTCACTTTTTGACATCTAATGTGATTTAGTGTTAAAAAAAGGAATCCCTCCGAATGCATGAGATCAATGATAGGTTACCTCTCAGAATTTGACAAAACTTTTTCTCCGGGAATACGAGGCATATGGAAATGATTGAGCGGTTATAGTTTAAAATGAATTGAATAATTTTTCAACAGATGAAAATAGTTATTATATTGAACCTGGATAATAACGTCACTTTCAATTGGTCTGACTTATTGATATATGGAGTTTTAGCAATAATAATAATAATAATAATAATAATAATAATAATAATAATAATAATGCGTAGCACCTGTCCAAGAAAATGACACGCACGAACTCCTGTGGGACTTTGATATACAAACGGGTCACCTAATCTCGGCCCGAAGACCAGACCTTATAATGATCAACAAAAAAAATCTGCAAAGTTGTCGAATAAAACTGAAAGAATCTGCAAAGAGAGATAAGTAACTTGACCTTGCTAGAGAATTGGAAAAATTATGGAACATGAAGGTGATAACTATACCAATTGTGATTGGTGCTTTTGGCACGTTAACTAAAGGATTATTAAAGGGCCTGGAAGATTTAGAAGTTGGCGGTCGAGTGGAGACCATCCAAACAACAGCATTACTGAAAACTGCCAGAATACTGAGAAGAGTCCTGGAGACTTGAGGAGACTTGCTGTCACTCAATCTCCAGTGAAAACCATCAGCTAATACTGATGTGAAAAACTCTAATGAGTAACAACAATAATAATTACATGAACCTTGCTAGAGACCTAAGACATCTGTGGAACTCGCATGTGACGGTGATACCAGTCGTAATTAACACGCTTGCAACGGTTGGAAAGAGGGCTGTGTGAGTAAGAAGTCGGTGGATGAAACGAGACCGTACTATCTACAGCATTGGTGAGATCAGTAAGAATACTGAGAAGAGTCCTGCAGATTTAATTAGAATTGTTGTCACTCAGACTCTATTGAAAGACTATCAGCTGGTGTGAAAAACTCACAATAATAATAATAATAATAATAATAATAATAATAATAATAATAATAATAATAATTCGATAAGTATTTTCTATCTAACAAATAAAAACAGGAACAGCAAATCAGTTCATAGAAAATCTATATCTGTAATTTCTGAGACTTTGTGAGATCCTTAATGAACTGCTTTGATATGTAGTTTGGGAATAAATTCCCCAATGATTCTGTTGCTCGTATCTCTTTTCTATTGGCCATTTAACTTCTGAGATCTGCAATATTGCGTGATTTTAGATCAAAGTTTTTTCTACTGTCAGATCCACTGTCTTCAAAGTATAATGGATTGAATCTGATGTAGCTTACCTTGCAATTATATATATATATATATATATATATGTGTGTGTGTGTGTGTGTGTGTGTGTTACGTTCGCTCAATGTTGAATATTTACTTACTAATAAATACGAAAATATGAACATTAATTACAACTTTGTATATAAATATGCTCTCAACCATTTCTTCAAAATGAAGCCATTACTCTTCAGATTTACTACGCGAATGTACTAAATATGATTCATTTGACGATAATAATTAGAATGTCTATTTCCAAACAATCAGTGTTAGTAATGGTTGCCCTTTGTTTAAAATATTTTCCGATTTTTATGTCCTAAGTTTTCGATAATCTACAAAACTCAAAATATATAAACAATACATCAACTTTGAACTTATTTTACCAAATAATGGAAAAGATTAAAAACAAAATAAACTTAAGTTTGCATTCGAAGAGAATTTCATTTTAAAGTTAATTTACGAACTTAATACTAGCAATAAACGATCTTCTTTTATGTTCTAGACTTAAAGGAAGAGCTTTTATTGCTAGTATTAAGTTCGTAAATAAGGAAAATCTTTCACCACTTCCCTACATAAAAATTCACAAGTATAAGTTCATGCCTTTTTAACTCAGATAGTGAATACCCGATAAGATAACTGATATCAAAAGATACAAAAGCCAACTAGAACGAAATAATTTAATAATATTAAGGAAGATAAATTTTCACATTGGAAAACAAATACACACATTCCTCGAAAAAAAACGGTAATTGAATATATATACGAGGATTATTCAATAAGTTCACCAGCTGTGACAATCCGGCTTTAGTAGGGTGTATTCCAATTGCTGCTGTAGCTGTTCATTTGAACCTGAAATCATAAGAATGGGTCAGTCATTTCATAAGATGTATAGCAATAACATACTGAATTTTCAAGAGTCTACGACAATTTTGAATGCCTGTACAAAAAAAGTCTGACAACTTATTAAAGGTACCACATATTTTAAACATATTTGATAAATAACTCTAAGAAAACCGTTAATCGATATTATTGAAATCAGATGTATGCTAACTACACGGATATCACTGTACACTACATGTAAAACCTGAAAATATTCAAAACTAATTATTTACCAGAAAATCTTCAACTCTCGCCGACAAAAAAAAAAAACAAACAAACAAAAAAAAACACTAATTAGTCAAACGAATGTCTTACTCGAATCGTAGGATAGCATCTCCCACGCACTAAACAGCCATTGAATCCTTATATTGGTAAAACTATGAACACGTTATTGACCTGCCTTAGATGACACCTACCTAGGAAACAATGTCTCATAAACTGACATAGACATCTACACGCGACTAGCAAAGGTATGGACACCTATCGATAGACTTTCGGTCATATGGAAGTCAGACCTGACCGATAAAATGAAACAATTGTTTTTGTTAGTGGTGGTCGTATCGATACTGCGGTATGGATGCACTGTATGGACGCTAACTAAACGTATCGAGAAAGAATTTGACGACAACTACACAAGAATGCTGCAAGCAATATTTTAAAAAGTCCTGGAGACAGCACTCGACACAGCAGCAGCTGTACGGCCACTTACAACCCATCACGAAAACTATCCAAGTTAGACGAATCAGAGATGCAGAACACTGCTGGAGAAGTTGGGACAAGCTCATAAGTGACATAGCCCAGTGGACCCCTTCACATGGAAGAGCAAAAGCTGGATGACCAGCTAGAACTTACATATAACAGCTCTGTGCCGATACAGGATATAGCTTTGAAGACCTACCGGAAACAATGAACGATAGAGAAGGGTGGAAGGAGATGGTAAGGATGATCCGCGCTGGTGGTGTGACATCATGATGTAGGATGATGACAAGATACATCTTCGACCAAAATGTGACCAGAAATTATCAAATCAAACTCACAGTACTTAAAACCCCCAAATGCCAAATTCTTGCCGAAAACATCTCCATATTACAGAAGAACAACGAGAAAAATAAAATCCCTGAGAACAAATGTATTAAAGTCAGAATACTTCTTATAGTGTTGTGTGATGTCATCAGGCACTTTACAGGCCATCAAGGGGTGTCCTCGTGGTGTAATGGTTAAAGCGATGGACTGCGGAATCGTAGTAAGCGAGTTCGTACTCCAGTCGCACTATTACATTCACTTTCGGGCAAATACCTTTGGGAAAGGTATGAACCTTCTTCTCCTCCCAGCTATGGGTTAAATAGTACCACTACTGTTCTTCTAGGGGAATGGCTTTGGCATTAAATAGCCTACAAAGGTTGATATGCCTTTAAACAAAGAAACCAAACCAAAACGGCCATCAAATTCTCACTGGAATTGTATCTATGGAACAATATCAAGCAACACTTCAATGACAATCCCAAAATCGACCTAAACAAATACATAAAAAAACATTTACTCGAAACAATATCTGACATGAAACAAAGAAAAGTTACCTTGTGTAAATTCTAATAAAAACGGACTCTACTGTCCTTGAAATGACTGGAGACACAACTAAAAGCGCCCAAAACTCTGCACATTTCTACAAACATTCGATTTGTATTTATACTTCTTTGTTTGTTTTAACCAGATATGATTCCTTATAATCAGAGCATTTGATAACATATCGTAAGATCTTTAAATTATGTAAAAGTGGGTGTCTTAGTTATATATTATCATATCAATAAACGACATTCAAAAACATTGTTAGTAACCCCAGTGAGTGTACAAAAATACTCGATTTGTGCCCTTTCAAAATAATCCTATTTCTCAAGATTTTTACCCACAGAAAAATAATGACTCAAATGTTTGGCTTTAAACTCTCTGATTTCTTTTGTTTTGTTTTGTTTTTCCTTGTCCATTTTGTCAATGTACAAAATTTCAAAGTTTCGCTATAATTATTGAGTCAAATAAAAGTCAAACTAGATTTTTGTATTTCAACTTTACACAGCCATTTAATCTAAGAAAAAAAACATCAAAACCCTAACAAAATACGTTATGGACAAAGATTTTGTGTAAACAGTTTTGATATAATTTTTAGAGCTGGTAAGTTTCTTAAAACGAAAATTATTCAATACAAAAGCTTAAATAATCTTTTAATCGTTATTTTATTTTCGCCAAGCTGATTAATGTCAACTTTTCCACAACACATAAACAGAGTCTAAACAAATAATGTTATCATTGTAATTGTCTAATTTAAGTTCGTCTATCTAATTACATAAGATTGTACCATTAACTACAAGTAAATAATTCAGTAAAGAAACTAGTAAAACACAAGTATTGGTAACTAAAATCGGTTATATTATTATTTAGCTTTTCTTTCTGTTCATGAAGAAACACAATTATTTGATAATTCAATCGACTTTTACTACTTTTCATTGATCCACGATCGATTACGTTATATTAATTGTTTATGTTGTATTTATATTTATTTGGCATATTGTTAAAATCTCTTTTCATCGCTATTGATTTGAACTCATTGTAATTTCGATTTTATTCGACCTCTGTCATGTACTTGTTACCTTCCATGATCTTTAGAAGTCGCGCTATCATAAAATACTTTTTTTTAAGTACCTGCATTTTCTTTCATTTTTTTTTTTTTTTTTTAGAAAATCTTTGTTTATTAGAATCATGATTTTGAACATTAAAGTGTAAATTTTTCTTTTTAAAAGCTTACTTTGTTAAACATAAGGAAACTTCTTGTGTTATTAATGATAGCTTTTGCTCAGTATACCGTTCATCAAATTGCTTTGTTGTTCATCAAAACAAATGTAATGACGAACTTGGAGTTGGGATGAAACCAATGAAATAATCTGAAAAATGGATCCTTGTTAAAAATTAATGATACACTCAATGCTACTGTTGTGTTATATGCAAAAAAACATTAGATGAACTTTAAAAAAAGATGAAAATAACATTTTAAAAATGTATATAACAATGAAAATATATCTCTTCGGTCCTTCGTAAACCAAATGTCAAATGGCCTTATTAGGTCACATGAAGGTTATTAATTGTTGCATGAACACACACACACACACACACACACACACACACATACACACACTACACACACGCGCGCGCATGGTGCGTATGCATACACCGGAGAGAGAGAGAGAGAGAGAGAGAGAGAGAGAGAGAGAGAGAGAGAGAGAGAGATATTTACCTTACCGCTGAAAAACTATAACCTATCTCATGACACACCTCAATTATCCAATAGAATATTGTAAAAGAAAAAAAGGGGGAAAAGTTAAGTACATATATCATTCTGTACAGTTGTGTAAGTAAATTCCAACAAAACCAATTCCATTACAGGAATCACAAACTAATGCCTTTTAGAAAGTTTTCTTGTCAGTAGAGCCTAGAAGAAAATAAATAAATAAAACAATGAATGCATCATCCCACTGGAAATTTGTGTAAATGTCGGCTGTCAAACTTCCCTTCCACGTTAGATATCCTTTTGAAGTGAAAAACTTTCAACATTTTGCAATCTGACAAAAGAGCAAACAGCAATGTCAGGGGTCATCTTTGTTCTATGGTGGCACATGTATACAACTTACAATAAATAGAGATTTTCCTACCCAACCAATAACCCCAGAAGATTGCCAAGCTTTTTTTTGGCATTACTTATTAATTTATTCAGTAACAGAATACCAGTCAAAAATAAAGGTATTATTTACATATGTATTGTTAGCGAAGCTGATATGTCATTTATATGACTTCTTTTTTAATTGGATATGTCAGTTTATTTTAAGCAGGGCAAAATTTAAAAAAAAAAACAAACACTGAAACAAAAAAGTACCCATATACATTGTCACGTTTTGCTTCTGACCTAAATCTCAATCTCAGACGTTTCTGCAAAAGATCAGAAAGATGTATTTGCACAGTGGTAATTGCACAGATAGTATGGTTGTCATTTAATAAAGTTCACTTAGTTTAACAAAAACATGTAACTACTTACATGCAACTCCTCCACCATAAACGGGATGCGGCACAAGATAAATTTTTTGCCGAGTCCAATTGGATTCAATTTCGAGCCTTCCTTTTCGTAGTCTGGTTGCCTCGCCAATATTAAAAAGCCTTGAGTGCCGAAATATTAACCCTTAACAGTCGGATTCAGACTTTTCTCAAGGACATTCGCACCAAGTGAAACACAAACTACTTCGTCCAGTATTTGAACTCGCATCACTTTTTCCATTTCAACAGAAAATAACCATTATAGTGATTACGTCCCTAAAACCTGTTTATAGTGCAAATATTTGAACTTGTGAAAATGGACAAGATATGCAAATGACAGTGGTTATTATTTTTAACTGTATAGAATACATTTCTAACACAAAAAGAAATAAATTCAAGTAGAAGTCAACCTGCGTATATTGTTTTGTTGATCATTAACTGAGGATATTCGTTGAAAATGAACTACCCGCTGAGTTGTTCGTAGTGCTGAAGGCTTTGTCAGACCAACCACACGTTGTAGACGAGCTAATAACAGTAGAAAAAGTACCCATGGTGCCAAACATTCCCTAATGAGCACTTTTCATTTCGTGAATAAGAGTTATTACCGCCGTTTTAACAAGGTTAAAGAGCCTGTCTATCCAACTAAGTACACTGTGTTGGTGGAAGGAAGATGCTGAGTCATGCATTTCCGAAGGATATGAGACACAAGTGAATCACAAACATTCTTATCTAGGATTTGAACTCGGTTTCTCGTTTTTACATACATACATTCATGCATACATATATGTCTTTATATCTGAATAAAACACACACACACATACACACATATCTATATAATTCCTCATGATACCAAAATTAGTTATGGAATATATATATATATATATATATATATATATATATATATATATATATATATATAGAGAGAGAGAGAGAGAGATGTATATCTGTGTGAATAGATATGTAATTAGAAACACTTAATTAGTGTATCGATTGATTTAGCAGTTTAAGCGAAAGGGAAGCGTCATCAATTACAACAATGAATTCGCAATTAAGGAGAAAGAACGCACACTTAAAATGAAAAAAAATTGTCATGAAAAAGAACTTTGAAAACCATTAATAAGCACAATTTATTTAAGGGTAATTACTAATAAATTGCATCCTTTGCATACTTCTATTTTTTCATTTGTTTTTATTGAGCTTTAAAAGATATGTACTTTAGTAAAATAAACTGAAAAAGTATTTCTTTTATGGAACTTCGTTAAGATTTACCTCATATTCTAACATTTTATCCTTTATAAGATATTAATTCATTTGATGAGTTTTCTTTATCTTATTTAGTATAGTAAACATAATTCAAACTTCTTCGAGAACATATCGAATGCAGTAACGTTTTTTAGATTGAAAACCAAACTTCTTTTAAACACACACACACACATCTATATATATATGTGTGTGTATATATATATATATATATATATATATATATATATATAGATGTGAATTAAAGATATTCATCTTCTCTTCTTGATTTTGCCATCAGAAACCCCATTATTAGAGAGCAAAAGATCTTACATTGATGAATCATTTTTAAAATGGAAAAACACTTTAATGAAAATACTTTAAATAAATGAAATATAACGCAGTAAAATCATAGATACTTTCATTAGATTTAACTAAAAAGAAGTTATACGAAGCATTAAAACTGAATTTTTTTTCGTCATGTTTACATATTTACTCTTGCTTTAAACTTCCCTCTGACGGAGTCTAATACACATAAAAATAGATACCACTATATGTATATATATATATATAAACACGAAAGTAAAAGTCCGCTTCCGGGATGGAGACACAGACACTACTTTGGCATTGTAGCAGGTGTGCTGCAAGAAGACTTATTAGCTCCATACCTGTTAATCATCAGCCAAGAGTACATGCTTAGAACGTCTATATATTTAATGAAAGAAAACAGTTTCAATCTGGCAAAGAAAAGAAGCAGAAGATACCCGGCACAAACATCACGAAAACTATCCAAGTTAAACGGACTAGACATGCGGGGCTACGTTGTGAAAGTAAGGACGACGTTATAAGCGATTTACTCCCGTGGACCCCTTCACATGGACGAGCAAAAGCAGGACAACCTGTTAGAAACTATTTTTCTTTCATCATACAACGTGTAAAAGCAAGTGTGATACGATGCCTTCATCAGCCGCCAAACGGGTGATAACAGTTACGGTAGCTCAAGGCGGTACTGCAACCCATGGCGATACCAAGTAGCTTTAGTCACAGGACAGGGTATTTAAAAGAATTATACACACACACACACATATATATATATATATATATATATATATATATATATATATATATATATCAGATCAATTAATGATGAGGTTACATTGTTTGGCCTGAGTAACAGCACTTGCAATTCTTTACTCCTCCTCCTCAAACATCCTGACTTATACGCTCACTATGTCTCTTTTTCCTTTTGGGCCCACTTTGAAGAATACCTTGTTGCTCGTGCTACCTAGCTCATCACGATTGGTTTGAGTGACATCTATGATGTCTTATATTCGTAGTTATAATACCTTTGTAGTAAACCATCGGGAGCGATTTTGGACGGGACGAGAATGGTGATGTCATCCATAAAAGCTCTGGAAGGAGGAAGAGTCAGATGTACATTTTTCATCGCTCCTTTCAGCCTATGTACAACAGCTCTGTGCCGATACAGGATATAGCCTAGCAGACCTCCCGGGAGCAATGATAGAGATGGGTGGCCAGAGAAAGTAAGGGAGATTAGGGCTCCCAGAGCAACATGATATATATATATAGAGAGAGAGAGTATTGGGACTATCGTCTTGATTTTCATTTTTATACTCACAATGTTTTTACTGATATATCTTTCAGTATTTTCAGTGTTTGATGTCGAACCCATACAGACCCTCAAGCCGAACCCTTTATTTATTCCAACCTCCAGATGTTTTTAATCTCAGAAGCACTTTTCATCCAAACGATTTATCCAGTGCACCATGTGTCCTGCTGGAGAAATCAGAATGAGTTTTTCGGACTCTGAATTTTCCTGTGGGATTCATTATCTGGAGGTAATAGGTTTAATCTCAAGTGCAGGTAAATAACAAGAAAAGGTGACGATATCTTAACATTGTACCCAGTCATAGTTAACGGAATTAGAACAGTCAAATCCCGTGAATGAGATGAAGTATTCAGTTTGATGTTCTGTGTAGGCCCCTGAGTTCGACATGATACACCTGAAGAAGACCGAAGATATATTGGCCGAAACGTTGTGAGTATAACAATGAAGATCAAGACAATAGTCTTAATATTCTAAGAGATAAACATTATCAGGTTTTATCACAGAAATTTAAACAAAAAAGTTACATACTTCGTGATTTAACTAATATGAAAGCCATTCTTGTAAAAGAAGCTGTAGTGGTACAATTTAACCAACAGCTGAGTGGATAATGGAATTCGTACCTTTCCAAATGTATTAGTCCGGAAGTGAACCTTATTGTACGATAAGAGTTCGAACTTGCTTACTACGATGTTACAATCCAGTAAGTGAGCCACTGCAACACGGAAAAAATCTTCACACACACACACACACACACACACACACACACACACATGCAGACAAATATATATAATACTAATATTATATTCATAAATGAAGAGATCACAGTGTCTGTGACCGACAATATATACTTCTGGATTATCAAAACAAAGAGTCAATGGTTTTTGCGAATAGTCAGTTCCTCACCGATGTAATAATGAGAACCAGAGGTCTCCATGAGGTAAGTAACCCTTTGACATTAAAAAGGATAAGAAACAAATGATATACCGAAGAAACAATCACAAATGCAAATGACGTAGATGATTTAGATGATTTATCTCAATTACAACTGGCCAAGCTGAATTCTTACTAAATAGGCAAAAAGTCAGCATTAGGAATCATTGGCCTCAATAAGAAGACAAATAAAGCAGAGTTCATGTATTTTACAATAGAAAGAATCAATTTAAAGAGGCAAAACGGTGAAATTCGATGACCAGTTCACATATTTCAGTTTGCTGAGTTTACACATTGGATGTATGCAGGCAAATATAATAAGCGACACCAATAACAATTACAATAATATATGTAAAATATGGAAAGACAAATTAAGGGGATTTTTGAGAAAGACTGAAAAAAGATATCAAACTGAATTTGAATTTAAACATAAGCAACGGCAGGATCTACGCCTAAGTTTACCGAAAATAAGAAGGTCAGTAAGACAATAACTGGAAGTATTTGAAGCAAGGAGACATTCCCAAAATTACACTGACATCTAGATAAGAAAAGATTGAGAAAGAGTCAGCGTTACAGAAAAAGGATAAGCAAAAATCTTTAAAACAAGATAGATAGATAGATAGATAGATATGAATACATATGGTTTCCATAAGATAATTTCATGACGTCACTGAAACTTCTAAAAAGAAAGAGACGCTCCCGGAGTTAAAGAGATGCATAGATATTTTTTAAAAATAACTCTGTGTGTATGTGTGTGTGTATGAGAGAGAGAGAGAGAGAGAGAGAGAGAGAGAGAGAGAGAGAGAGAAGAAAGAAAGAAAAAAGAAAGAGAGAATCCCCTCTCAAATGACAAAGTAAATTTTCTGGTCAAGGATTTTTGAGTTCCGCAAAAATTGGAAAGGTTCAATACTGGATTTGTTTTTCCATTGCATTTTTTTCAGATATCTATGCATTTTATAGATGTTTATGTAGGAATTTTATTAATCAAAATTGATTTTTCTTCACTTTTCTTGATCGTTGTCTGTTATTCAAATTCGACTGAATAAATAATTGCTAAAATTCATTGTTCAAACATACAAAATGATGCTATACCATATAGAGCCGTTTTAAAATTGTCATATTAAGATATGTATATCTGTATAAATACTCTAACTCAGCCTCCATACTTTTAAATCCTTTCAATTCGACCATATTTCATTTACAATTTTATTTACAATTACTTTTTGTTCATTATCAATTCTTCAATATTGAAAAGAACGGACAAATATATCAAATCTTGATAGCTTTGACAACGTACCATCAATGCGGCTTGTTTGCTATCGTTCGAAATGTTATCAGTGATGGTCGAGAGACGAAAAAGACAATCAGTTGTACGGGACATAAATGTAACACGAAAATTAGATTTTACAACTTGTCAACGTTTCGATGAAGTGACGAATTTTTCCGCGTAATTGACGTCGAAGTTATTCGTTTGAATAGAATTTTAAAATATTCTTCAATGATGAGGTTAACCGTTGATACTTCAGGTAAATCAGGATCAAAATGGCTACTAAATATATAAACATAAAGTTACAGATAAATAGAAAATTTCTAACTAAATTGATTGGATATGATTAACTCATCTGGATATGAATGATTTTTTTTCATCATTGTATAAAAACAATGTTTATTCATTCATTTTCACGTCATCGGTTCCATATCATTTGTGTTTCATGACTCTCGCCAGTAAATCATAAATTCCGTAATAAAATGGTGCATTGATTATTGGTACTTGTCAAATGTGATAATGATTGTGACTGAATATTAATGTCTTTACTCAGGCAGATTAATGGTTGTCGGCGTGCTCAATAACCAACACTTTGCTTTTCATGTCAGAAATCAGAACTTTTAAAATCTGGGATTAAAATGGCAGAGTGTGCGGAAAACGGGATCCTTTGTATTTTCTGTGTTGTGTACTGTTTCAAATTTAATTCGAACTTGATTCATAATGGCTTTTTCAGGTTCATTAACCTTTACTTATCCTGACTCCTATCATTTTTTCATGAGGAATCCTAAAAAAACATTGGAAATTATTACATATTTCATTATAATCGCATATCGATTCAAACAATTATTCAATATAGTCTGTATTCTCTTCGAAACATGGCTGGTAACATACATTGTAAAACTCTTTCATCAACAATGGTGGAGCAATATTAAGACATAACCACAGAAGGTACCTGGCTTACGAATAAGAAATCTTCATTATTAAACGACACAACGGAATGGCAGGCCAAATCAGTTGAAAAATGTTAACGGTCTTAATTGTTTTGACAAAAGTTTTCAAAAGAAATCTCCACGCATTTTGACTTGAACCTCCGGTGATACCAAACAGATATTTCTTATTCGGTAAAAACACTCTATGAGGAATTCTCTTCTTGTTTATTTGATTCACTGCACAGTCGTTATTCAGGAAAAGAAGTAGATAATAACGAATTCTAATCGATATTCACACACTCATCTGTTGTTAT
Organism: Sepioteuthis lessoniana; assembly: GCA_963585895.1. Taxonomy (NCBI): domain Eukaryota; kingdom Metazoa; phylum Mollusca; class Cephalopoda; order Myopsida; family Loliginidae; genus Sepioteuthis; species Sepioteuthis lessoniana. Next base: position 119,790,135 of record OY757915.1, on the reverse strand, counting down.
ATACTCATTTGCCGTATCATAACGACTCAATAATAAAGACGCACGCAGAAAGACGCAAGAGGAAGACACAGGAAGAAACGACGCAGGATAAAGACGCAGGAAGGACTTCTTTTCAAATATATTTACCTCTCACTTTATTGCAAGGGTTCGAAAGGGTTGTTCAAGGGTTTGCATGTGAGAGGATGCTGGAGACCGAACATAAACTTCCTATTTTGACCCCACTGTTATGACCGACACGTTGTGTCTTGTCCTCCTGATGTTGGGGTCCACTCCATTGGGGCTTTCCGAGGGCCCCCTCGGTCGGGTGTGGCCTTCCCTACCACATCTCGTCTCTAACTCTCTGGGAGTCTGCTGGCAACTGCTTGGTACCCCGAACTCAACTGAGTTAAATAATAACTCAACGCCCACACGATCGCCTACTGGATCTTTGAAATCGAATGTTTAATCGTCATCAAGCGGAAATAACTGTCATGCAGTTCAGAGGTTACTCTCTTCCGGTGCATCACTGTTAGTGGCACAATGGGACCTTCACCTTGTCCCATATCATAAGCCTTAATCCGCCCACGCGATCTCTTTCGATTACTGGCCATTAGAATGTGTCACTTCCTTCCGGTGTATCACCTTGGAATAGCATTTTTGGGCCGGGTCAAAGGTCAAAATATAACACTGTTATTCTCCTCAAAGAAGCTGCCTTACCGATTAGGTCACAAAAACCTGTCATCAGAAAACTTCAAATACAACGAAATATTTTTATTTTTATTATCTTAAAACGACTGTTTTTCTACTTATTTCGTTAACATCCTCCAATAATTGTGATTTCAACCTGTAAATATTATAAAGTTCAATTGCTTTTTATAACATATTTTTATTACATATAAATCTCATTGAATTTCTTAGATGAAGGTTTGTTAATCAGTATTCGATATTGAAATTGTAGATATGAATATTTACAAATACCGATGAAATATAATTTTTTAGTGAAATATTTATGCGAATCAAAAATGTTTTATAAATAAAACATATTCAAGAATCTATTTCACAAATAAGCAAACACAGAGAACAATCCAATTCAGTCGAGCAAACTATGTACAAGAAAGGAAGTCTACATATATTCAGAGGGATTTATGATAAAGTCAGACAAAAAAGTCTGTAATACACATACCGATATAGTTGAAACATCGATACCTTTTATATTATATAGAAGAATATATGTATAAGTAATATATGTATAAGTAACCTCAGAGCAATATTAACTTTTTCGATATTATTTCTAAAAGGTTAAGATTACTCTGAGGTTACTTATTAAATGCTAACTTGTTTCTTATCTAACATCGTGATTTCTGTGAATTATATTTCATTGAAAACACAGATACGGCTAAAAGAAAGCTTAAAACATGGGAATCATTTGCAGGTGGAATACCGGCATTGAATTAACGAAATAGTGTCAAAGATATTCTCTTATGCCAGCAGAAATGTGGATTGGACTGTACAGTTTTTGTACACACAAATATACAAATCAATGTAAGATACTATAATGAAAGTAATTTGTAACATATTTTATAACTTTTGAGGGATGTCTAAATTCTTCGCATCAACTTCAGCAGAATGAACTTTGATGGAACTCGAGTCGACTCTTTACGGTACAAACTATATTCATTCACTTCTCGTGAGAGAAAATGAAGTTCTTTGACTGCAACCATGCATTCAAATTAAAGAAATTTGTTTGTTTAGTTTCTATGGTAGATCAACCATTGTTCGTTATTTAATGCCAAATCCATTTTTATACAAATAAACAGTTCTATTTCAAACAATTCAGTTTACCATAAGTACACAGTTTAATTGTCATTTTTTTTCTATTTCAAGCTATTCAGTTTAGCCAAACAGTTCTTATTCAAACTATTTTTAGAGGTCTTCCCTCTCTGCAGAGATGCAGTCGGTGTATTCTACAGCTCCAACCGACTGGGCAATCAAGACATTTGATAAACTTAATTGAGCTAAGTTGAAAACACGGGCATATTTTAGTTAAGATCATGTTGACTATTCTGTATGCTGGTTTAAAATCTGGTCGATTGATATAGTATATCATCTTGTTGAAAAAAGGTTCTATGAGGAAAGTGTCAACTGCACTCCGCGATATAAACTGGAATGGCGTGAGGATGTGCGAGGTTAATCAAAATTTCATTTTGTGTTTATCATTAAATAAAAGTAAAAACCTTAGAACTTAACTAACTTTTTGATAATTTTTGTTAGATCCTTTTTTATTGTAAAGTCTTCGTAGTCATTGAGTCTTACAGAATATATAATGAGGGAAAATCGTTTCCAGCACTGACTTTTTATTTTCAGAAAAGTAAAGAGAAGATATTTTTGTGCAGTTTAAGTTACTATGAAGTCAAAATTTTTTATGAAACGTCGGATCTGAAAATTGTTTAATGAATGACGTTGCGAGTCGCCATCAAGTTGCAAACAACAAATAGAAAACCCTACTTGAAGCAGGATATTGCCATCATTGTGGAAATATTGAAATTAATCACTTAGAATCACTTGTACAAGGATGATTACATTATGTCTTTTTGTTTTACTTCCATATCAATATATATTTACCCAACCACAAAATCATGGGCAGGATAAAACACAAAGTCAATTAAAAAAAAAGGACTACAGCTAGTTTGAATTCTGAGTTTTCCTTCTCCTAGACAGGTTACTAAGCCAAAGGTAAAGAAACCAGTTTACTATACTATTTACCTACAATAGTATTAACTTGAAAGGAGACATAAACAGCATAAGTGAAGATTTGAATTAGGTTCCCCGATTCCAATTCTTAAGACGATAACCATAACGCTATATCACTTTCGAAATAAGGGAAAATGACATAATGGATCATATTTCTGTATGCAGTTTTCTCCTTAAACAATGGAAATCACTTTTTTAAATGAATTGCAATGGCTGATGAAAAGTGATGCTTTATAAATTCGTAGTACGTAATAGACAGTGAAATAAGTCAAATAAAACTTCAAACATTATATATATATATATATATATATATGTGTGTGTGTGTGTGTGTGTGTGTGCATGAGTGTAATGTACACAGATTACACTAAAACTTATTTGTATATAAATATATGTCACTGTGATAGCCAATCGATTAAATGTTTGACCCTCCAGAAATCAATGTCATTGGCGCGAAATCAGACACACTCGATACACAATGTGTTAGAATTTTAGCCACGGCCACAGATCAATAGTCACAACAAAATACTAAAACTTTTTATCAGTTGTCTGGCGTAACCACAAGGTCCCTGAGGCGTGAATTAGATCTTTTTAATCTTCTTTTACTCTCTAACTGTCACTTAGGTCACAATTTTCAGACAGAAAGATTCTATGATAAGCCACAAAAGATTTTGATAGATACAAAAACCTTGGAAAATATAGAGATAGTGGGGAACATACTGAGATAAATATAATTTCGAATAGACCGATACATAAATACAAAAAGAACAGCCAGCGAGGAAATTCTGTTATGATCAAATGAAACTTTCTTTGGAAAGTTTAAATAAATGTAAATTCATAAATATAAACTCGTTGGGATCAATCGATTAACCAATCGAAAGATAGATGGATATGAAACTGAGATAGATAAACATATCAGTTGAAAAAACTGCTCTCTATAAACTGACAGATATGCATAAACAGAACAAGATTAAGAAAGAGATAAACAGATTAAGGAAAGGAGAATAAGACAAAAACCAAGAATGTTCCTGTCATGAGATAATGATACGTTAAGAATCTACAAATTTTAAAGAAATAGAATTTGACGTGTGAAAATTATCTTAGTCAACTTTGAAATTTTTTTCATTTTCAATGACACGTTAAAACTTTCACTTAAAAATGTATTCGATTTGTTCATCTCAGTTCAATATCACTTTCATCTACGCTTTGAGAATTTTGGTGTTTAGATGACGCGTTCATTTTTGAACATATGTCTGATCAAAAAAATTCAGAGAGGAAGCACATCAGAATATGTTTTTATTAAATCCTGTGTATTGACTTTTATCAACAAATATTAACTCATTTGTCTTCTTTATTTCGTATTTTTTTAAATCTCCTTTCTCTCCATTTTTATTTAATTTATCTCGTTTTGATAAGTATCAAGAAATTTAATTTTTATTTCCTGTTTTTTTCTAAAAAGATTATTTATGCACTGATTTTTTTATTGAGACAGTAAACAGGAAGCTGAAGATGCATTTATATACATATCACGTTCTTAAAAAGCTCACACACACACACACACACACACACACACACACACACACACACACACACACACACCTATATATATATATATATATATATAGAACCACAAAAATATAATGGATGTACAAAAGTTTTAATAAAACTTTAAATAAACGCTAGAACTGGGTTCGAATATTGCGTCGCACAACTGAATAAAAACTTAGGTAATACAATAACTGTCCCTTCAGACCCCCTAACTAAAAGTTTCATGAGCGCTTAAGTCACACTCATCAAACAGGAAGTTGTAGTACACAACTTTCTGTCTGATGATTTTATTTTAAGCGTAAATAAAAATGGTAGTTTTGGTATCTAAAGGACTGGTGAAGTATCCATTTTATTTTATACATCTTTCTAATCTCGAATCTTCAGGAATTTATCAGAGATGATATAAAAATGAATGTAACTGAAGTTGATCAGTGAGAATTTAACTACGGTAAATTTTCAATCTCCTTTTCCCGAGAGAAAGTTAAATTTTCGATTCCATTTTTAACGAAGTCTCGGCTTTTTCAACTTTTTTTCTGAGCGTTCTGCCATACATGAAATATTTTAGAAATCGAAACAAAGAAAAATCTCAAAGGAATAAATCTGGTGAGTATGGTGTGGATGGAAGAAGCTCCCATCCCACCGATATTATTTTTGTTTAGTGAAAAAACTTGTGTAGATGATTGAACGTTACGTTGGGTTGTCAAGTAAAAGCTCACGAAGAAACACAAACACCCTCTTTGCACGTTTTCTCAATTTGCTTGAGATATCTCTGCCCAGTTGAACATGATACATTCATTTTTTGAGCTAAAATTTTGTTGCTCTGATATGGATCAAATTCACGAGACTCAAAATATCTTCATTCAGACGAAGTCATCTTTCAGGATGAGGCTTGTCAGATGTTACAATTATCATTATATTTCCTTATAAAACACAACTGGCCGGTAAAAATGTTCACTGTAGTCACATATATTACACAAAAGATTTCAAATTCCTCTGAAATAATTCTACCCTTTTGAATAAAAAAAATAAACGGATTTTAAAAGTAGATTTATACCATTTTACTTTGTTTACGACTTTGGTGGTTGACTCATAATTTATAGCAGTGAAATACCAAACTTCCTGAACACTCTTACATATATATATATATATATATAAATATATATATATATATATATATATATATATATATATATATATGTGTGTGTGTGTGTGTGTGTGTGATAAAGATAGGGTTAAGTTATATGACGGTTGTCTTTACAATAACAATAATATAAAACACAATGTTGAACATTGGCTGGTTGAGCAACATTTTAGAGATTCCCTGTTTACAATGAGACATCTACATATTTTTAAAAAAGTACATAAAAGAGAAATAAAATATTATCAGATTCCTAAATCAAAGCTTAACAATAAATAGATAAATGAGATAAGACCCAAGTATCGAAAAGGACACTAATGTGGAAGGTGTCCACAGAAATTTTTTCTACATAATTGCAAAATAACTATTTAATATATCCGAAAAACGAAAGTAGTATAAAAAGGAAATGGAAACTTCCTTTTAGTGTAGAGAAGAGAAATCGTCAGAATCAACAAACCTAGGGAAGAAGATATTTTTGCCTCTTAACATTTTTATATGTTATTTACACTAGGTTTCGCTTTTGATATTATTTTATTCTCCACTGTTTATTGACGTGTTCTTAAACCGACAAATTAGTTATTAGACACTTAATTTGTAAAAGAACTGCGGCTATACCATTTGAATATATATATATATATATATATATATATATATATATATATGTGTGTGTGTGTGTGTGTGTGTGTGTGTGTGTGTGTGTGTGTGTGTGTGTTTGTATGTGTATGTGTATGTGTGTGATCGTCATTATCGTCATCATCGTCGATGTCGCTCTTGCAGCACGGAATACTCAGCCTCTCACTCGCCATCCATCCCTATCATCCATCGTTTCTGGAAGGTCTTTTAGGCTGCATCTTGTTTCAGCACTGAGCTAATGCATGTACGTGTTAGCTTGTTGGCCAACACTAGTGTGTCCATTTACAAGAGTCCATTAGAGATCATCGCTTATCAATTCGTCCCCTTTTGTCTTGTAGTGCCCTGCATGTCTTGTTCATTTGACTTAAATGGTTTCAGAGGTGAAAGTTAAGGGACCGTACAGGTGCTTTTTTGTGGGTTGTTTCTTCCAGGATCTGTTCAAGGCAGCCTGCAGCATTCTTGTGTAGTTAACTTTTAGTTTATATTCTATGCGTTTTGTTTGTGTTTCTATAGTGCATCCATATAATAGTATTGTCATAACTACAACTTAGAAGAAAGTATGTTTTATTTTGAATACATTTCAAATTTTATATTTCCCTGGTTGAAACTAGTTGAGAACAAGAGAACAATCAAATGATAAATCACACACACACACACACACACACACACACACACACACACACACACACACACACACACACACACACACATGAATATATATATATATATATATGTATACATATATATTCTCCCATCCGTTGTACAAATGCATTTCCCCAGCACTTATTAAAAAATCAGCATGTAATTGTTTTCAAAAAGACTTATTTAAAAAACGAATATAAATTATTTGATCCTTTTCAATAAATGTCAAGTATGTAATATCCAGTGATGATTATCATTCTACAAAGAATAAATTAAACTAAAGTTTAAACAAGACTACTCAAGTTTTACTTAAACTATCTTAATTTTTCTTAATTTCGGAAAATTAAACTCGAAAATGAATTTCTTAAATTAATAAAATAAGAAAGAAACATCAACTGATGTAAAGAAACTAAGACAAATTTAAACAATTGCAACACAATTTTAATTTTAATTCATGGTGATCTTCATTTGAAGTATATGACTGTTTTTATCTTTTCTTATTTTGATTCTTTCTTCATTTTAAGATATGAAAGCTTTTCTGATTCCGGTGATGTGCCATATGTATGTGTAATTATTTATCCGTTCTGGGAAAAAAGAAAAATTGAATCGGTTTACTGAAAACGAAATTGATTTGTTGCTTTTATTGTTGAACATGGAACGTATCGATATATCTTGTCTATTGGCAAAAGAAACAGTATCTTTAATTTCTTTCAAAACCTTTTAAGAGAAATAAATGTTTTTCTTTCATTTTCCTGACAACTTTAAATCATCAGTTGTATTCATCGAGAAGGAAGAACGGAAAACAACAAGATTAACCTTCGGCAATGTCACTGAAAATTTATTGCATACCCAAAGAGTCTTGACATTTGAAAATGTGATACGTGCATATTCTCTGCTGTTCCAATATAAAGCGTCTTTCTTCTGTACCAGTTATTATTCAAACTGTTTTCTTGGTCTTTTTCTTTTAAATTTTTATTTCTGTCCTCTAATTCATACCTGGTATTTTTCTAGCTTTCTTCACGAATAAATCACATTCGGAAATTTTTATAGAAACTATTAACAACATCGATTATCAAAAGGTTTTTGAAATTGTAAATTCTCTATGAAACTTTATGTAATTAGGATATTAGACCGAACTATTGATCAGATGGTGACAAATATTCATCTCAGAACTTTTGATATTAAGACGGCGCTTTATTCGAAACATAGATATTGATTAATTGATTTTAATCGCGTGTCAACCCCTCTAGGGCTTTTAAGCTTTGACGTGAGGGGATTGCTTCGTTATACGTAACTATTTATTTTGTTTCTGTAAATGTTTATACAGAGGATTTTTTGTACATAGTCCTATCAAATACGTATAATATTTAGATATCTACATTACACATAGTTGAGACCCCAACAGCTACAATCACTCCTATTCAGAGTGGACCTGGGAGTAATGGCAATGAAGAGGTACTTCACATACCTTAGATCTCAAGAACACGTGCCTAACCCTCATATACAATTTAGTTTCACGCCACATACCCACGTTTTTTGGATGGGGACAGCATCTCTCAGAATATTCTAAATGTCACCGTTAGGTAGTGAAAATTTAAATGATTTATCGATTAAATTATTTAATTTCTGAAAATTTAATAAGAGTCAGAGTGTATGTACGTCATTAACATTTTTATCAAAATGACAACATTAATCTATTCTTTAAAAGATGATTTTCCTAAAACATTAAGCAGTCCTCGCAATAGCTGAAATAATGGAAGCAAAAATAATTACGGTGGGAATAGCAATTTGATTAATTCGTTGAACAGGTGCTCTTTTCATCTCCTAACAAAAGAATATCTAGAAACATATAGCCAATTTGGAACATAATATTTATCAGAAAGCAGAATCAAGACAATAATAATACTGATACCTGTTTGCATAATGTCTTGATTTATGTCTTTTCTAATCAAATTTAAAAAGCTGCTGGCCTCGGCGAAAATTCTTCAAAATGAATGAAAGCAACGGATATTTGATGGCATACTTCTTCGATTATGCAACGCTGCCTATAAACATAATACTACAGAGAAATGAACAAAAGGCTGCATCCTCCTCTTCGTCAAGAAAGATGATCTCGAAATCTCTAAGAATTACAGTGGGATATCTCTCACTGCTGTTACTGCTAAGGTTTATGATGCACTCTTTCAAAATCGTATCAAACCGGAAACCGAGAATATTCTCAAGAGAAATCGGAAGCGTTTTTTGGAGAAATCTATTCTCAATGGTACTAATCCTGACTGTCAAACTGTCGAAAGAGTACAGGCAAAAAATTTCGAGGCAAAACTATTCTTAGTTTTTTCCAAAGTATTTGATTCTATACCCATTAGAAATATGGAACAGATAATTCTTGTATATGTTTTCCCTTAAGAAACTATTTCAGCTGTAATGATGTTTTATAAGAACATAAAGCAATAGTTTACTCGAATGACGGAGACAAAGATTTCTCCGAGATTTTTACTGGTGTTTTGCAAGGAGATTCATTCACAGCATTTTTGTTTATTACCTACCTATTGGAGCGTCAATATATCTAATAAAAGAAAATGATGTTACGCAAAAAAAAGCAGTTGATATCCTGCAGAGATTAACGGACGCAAACTATGCTGATGGTCTAGCGCTTCTTGCAAATGCACCTGCCCAAGTTAAATCAATATTACATAACTTAAAGCAGGTGACAATTGCCTCCACGTAAATGTAAATAAAACAGAGTACATAAGTTTTAATCAAGAAAGAGCTACCTTCTTGGTAGCCAATCTCTAAAATTTGTAGATATGTTAACATATCTCGGAAGCAATATCTCATCTATTCAAAACTATTTCAACTTACGCATAGGAAAGGCGTGGACTGCTCTCGAGAAGTTATTGATCATATGGAGGTTTTAGTTATCCTATAAAATAAAACAGATTTTCTCCAAGCAGTGGCCGTATTAACACAAATGTATGGATGGAACACATAGAGTAACAAAACACATGGAGAAAAAGCTTAATGGGACCTACACAAGAATGCTACGTGCTGTTTTAAAGAAATCCTGGAAGCAACAGTCCTCAAAATAGCAGTTGTGCGGATACTTACCCCCATCTCAAAAACTTTCCAAGTAAGACGAAAACATGCAGGACACCGCAAGAAATTTGAGATCGGAGTTATGAGTGACGCGCCAGGGTTGGCCGACCAGAAAGAACTTATATACATCAGCTCTACGTGGGCACTGGATATAATCTGGAAGATCTGACAGGAGCAATGGATGGTAGGGAGGGACGGAGAGAGAGAGAGAGAGAGAGAAGCCAAAGAAATCCGTGCTGACCTCGTGATTTGATGATAATGATAATGTCATTTCTTCATTTCACTATTAGAGACGACGCAATAACACTCTGAACCTCAGTTCAGGGTGTTATTGTTATTCCAAACCGTCCCGTTTTATACGTATTCCTCTCACTTTCAATGAGTATTTGTTGTTTTTTGGAATCTCACTTTGCTAGTCAAAGAGTTTTGATTCGAAGCCTTTAATATAAAATATTATCTTACTGAATGGCAAGTAACATGTAATCCACAGAAACATGTATTTTCGACACTACCCAGTAAAGGATAACAAATACTTTTACGATCAATAAGAATATGCCTTATAAACAATTTGATTTGCCCCCAAATGGAATTCATGCATTTCAGTCAAATGCCATGCTAATCAAATGGCTGAATTATGAACTTCATCTTGTTTGACTTTTCAAGTCATTCAAGGCTGAATAGTAATTTATAGAGTAGTTATATTCGTAAACGTTTTTATGGCGTCGGTAATTTGAAGGTCAATATAACCGACACGATAGCATCTGTTATTATAAGCTGCGCCCATTTTAAAAGACATCACATGCATATGGCACTATATTTGAACCACAATGAAATTTAATATTTGAAATTGCTTTATTCCTGTGGAGTTACCGACCAGAGAGGGAATTTGGAATTTAGTGAAATCAACACATCTTAATGGATTGTATTTTTGACTGCAGCCGTCGAAAAGGCCAGATGCTTCCTGATGAGGAAATTCTATTTTGATATATTTATTATGAATATAGGAGCAGGTGGCTGAATATATAATGAAATAGATAGGAGCAGCGAATAATGATAGTAGAAATGCAACTGCTTTTAAGTCGTTAGAAACTGAGACGGTGTATTGGCTAACGAGCTGGATTACGACATCATATCAAATGAGTTCGAACTCTGATTATGCCATAGCATTCACTTTCAGACTAATTCCCTTGCGAAAAGGTGTAAACCCCATATCCCCCTTGCTATGTTTTAAGTAATACCATTACGCTTCTACCAGGATGGCTTTGGCATTATATAACCGATGAAGGTTGATATGCCATTTAACAAAAAAATCGAAAGTGCAAGACAGAGTAAGATACAGAAACGGCAAGGTTACTGTTTTTCTCGCAGCAAATGATTTAAATAGGAGAAATCATATAAAAACGACACTCGAAAACACATAGGGATGATACATTTCTCAATAAACTTTTAAAGATATGATGTCAGCCTACTAATTAGATCTTATCAATAAGTTGGTTGTTTCTTCAATATTTCCTCGCACTTTGTTTTTCTTTGATTAACTGAGTCAAACGCCAGCCTGTACTTAGTTCAATATTTTTAAAGAAGAGCGATGTTCATTATGGTGGGTGATAGCATTTGGAACTAAGAATAGATTACTTTGATTCGTTCTTTAATTTGTTCCTTATAATATGAAAAAGGCTGCTATTAAATTATGTAGCAGCTGGTCTTATTATCTTGCTAATCACCTAGGAATAGCGATAATCCATTTAAAACATATTTGTTCAATGAAGGTCATTTACAAATGATAAGAGTTACAATAGTTATCCGAAGAAATACTCCCAGATCGAACAGCATAGAACCATTAATGTACGACAGGGTGAAGAAGGTCGTAAAATGATATACCCTGATGAAAAGCTGTACGAGATTTGATTTATGAGGCATTTGTCCTAATTCAGCTTTGTACAAATCTGACGATGGATTACTGGTTTTCTTTTCGCGTAGAAAATTTTATACCATCTCATGACTTCTCGATAGACTGGATAATATTATGATGATTATAATATTGGTAGTGGCTGCACTTTGTGGGAGCGGCATTTTGCAGGTGAAAAAATTAACATCATTCATTTTTATATTATGGTGTTTGAAAAAAGAAATCTAATATTTTGTTTTCAACTTGCAATTTTTTTTCATATTTATTCCTTTTTGTTTGGAAGATCACATACACATGACATGCTACCATGTCGGTGACTGCAGCTTTTAATAAGCTCAGGTAACTGTCTGAGATCCCGGTACTTTTATCTGGCCCTTCTGTAGGAAACCTCTACCTTAGACTACTGGGACATTCCAAGAGACATCCCCACTATATTGTATATTTTATACAAGCAATATATATATATTTTTTCACGTCCCCATATTTTTGTACTGCGGTGATTAAACAACATAACTTTTGGGTCGATTTTAAATTTTTTTAAAATAAAGATGGAGTATCCGGTTTTTTTTTAAAGGTTTCAAAATCAGTTGTGAACATCTTAACATTTTTATGAATTATTTGTGTATTTTATTCATTGATAACTTAATATGATAATGAATGGCTTCTTTGATTTAATAAAATTAGAGAAAATACTTTGTCACTTTACCGGAGGGTTTAATCCTTTGGTCATTTGAATTAAAAAAATCAACTTTTTTATTTTGACATTCCTAGAATGATCATTAACGAGAAGACCACGTATAAAAAAGAATAAATTTACGATGTCAACATCTTGAAAAAGCCATTGGAAAATTTAAATTTAGTTTATAAAAAAATCAAAATATTATATCGTGTTTTTTCTAGAGGAAATTTAAAAACAATGTTTTTTTTTTTTGCACATTTTTTTTTAAGTAGAGGAATTGATATTGTGAATTGAATTTTTATTTATTTTTAATTTTTTTACTTAAAAAAATAAAAATATGTACATTTATTCCCTTGCCTCTGAGGTATAATAATTATGCGGATACGTATTTCTAAGCTTCTGGGGAAGACGTGGCCCTGGGAGGTGACCGTGTCCTCTGGAAAGTGTACGGATGTAACTTTCAAGACATATTTAGGTTATTTGGCCGCGCAGTTACCATGACTAGTTGATTTGGCGTCATTTGCATGCGATATGAACTTGTGGCTCCGTTGTAGAGATACGACTCTGCAATCTGTAGGTCGCTGGTTCGATCTCCTGTGCTGGAGATTACGGTATACACTGCTAATCAAACCTAATAAGGGCGAAACTGCTGCCCCGTGTGTCGTACGTAGGTGTCCGGCTGATTTTCTGGTCATGATTATTCAGTTTACAATGATTTTTTTTTCTTTGGATTGACCCCAAAACAAATTTTCTCTGAAGCAAGTAGAGATATTTAATTCACTTAAAAATCTTACAGTGCATTTTGAAATCCTTTGAACCCTTCTGCATAAAATGAAATATTTGTAATTAAACAAAGATTTATTTGATCTATCTTAAAATGTGTGATTAAAGCTTTCTAATATAGTATTGCACATTTTGTGAGATTAAAAAAAAAATTACGAACAATTTTTTTATCAAGACTAAAGTTGCTTAAAGAAGTAAAGAAAGGTCGTCTTTTATGATAATATTATGGTGAAATAAAACTGATTTTGTTAAATCGCACTCCTTCCTAAAGCAGAGGTCTTTTGGGTGAAAAGTCGAAATTAAAAATAAAACAAATATCGCAGTTTTTCAAATGTTTTTGTTAGATTATAATTTATATTTTTCTCTTATTGTCCATTAAATCTGAAAATATTTGCATTATTATTAATATGTTTAATTAATTATTTGATTTATTTAAATGTCCGTCATTACTTTTTATATATGACGGCATACTGATAGATTAAAGAGCAAAATCATTGAATAAGGAATATTGTTGATTTTCATTGTAAATGATAACGCACATTAATATATTAAGAAATATTTGGGTTTTATTGTTTCAGGAAATTCTAAAATAATCTTTGATTTTTTTTCAATTCATTATTAAACTTTTCAATACATTATTAAAGAAATTAAAATTTTATTATCAAAAAAGTTCATTGATATATCTATATATTGTAAAATAACCAAATTGATCAATTGTAATATAAAATTAGATAAGGATTCACATGTAAGGCAACAAGTTTATTTTTCCGAAAAAAGTAGATCAAAAGAGTGTTCGAGGCTGATTTGAAGGCAGCATTCTTTAAAAAATTCCAACAATTCGAGAGGGTGTATCTTCATGCTAACCAATTATTTACATATTTTTATTGGAAAACGTTGATATATCACATTGGATCAGTTGAAAGTGAGTTTTTTCTTTTTAATGTTTAATGCAAATATCAGAGGTGAACATTTCTTATAAAATCTTAATGTTCATTTTTTTTTACAACCGTAGTGGTATGGATTCAAGAAAAACATTTAGGAAAAATGGATAGTTAATTTTAAAAACTAAAGTCAAGAAAATATTTATACGATCATTGACTGTATAGGATAAATTCCTGTTCTTATTCTCTTCTGTTTTAAGCAACCCATCCCTCTGCCATTATAAGATGCAAATGAGACACATAAGTGTTTTGTTAAATTTAGGATAGTTAAAATATTATGATCCTTTTTTCAACTCCACTTTTCAACCTTGTGCCAAATTGTATTACAACAAATAAAATATCCCTATGCCGTTGAATATGCTCTTTTCTTATTTGCTTCTGTTTCTATTTTTTCATCGATTAGAATGAGTAAAGGGCAAAACTGAGTCGTATGGCTTACTGCGAATTGAAAGCTACCAGAGAACGTGAGGAAAGAAAGGATGCTGCATATTTACATGTTTTTCTACAGAAGAAATAGCTAAAGCAAAAAGCAAAGATGAGGATGCTAAATGTACATCAGAAAATGGAGAAAATGGGAATATGGTGGTGACAAATATAGGAATAAAAAAAGGAAGAAGAGTTTCCTGTGGGAAATAAAATGGTTAAAGAAATTGAAGGTGACAATGATGATATGCTAAAGGAAGATACCTTCAGTGTAGAGGTAACTGATGAAGGTACGGGAAATAAAGAAATTGAACAGGCAAACACAGATATTGCTGTGTGCGAAGACATCGCATTTTGGCCACGGACTTGCTCAGGGCTGTTGATTGTTAATTTTGTAACATTGAGACCGAAAAGTTTCAAAACAAAGATGAACCGTTTGCTCCGACTGTAAGAATGGGGAAAATAGTCCGAGGATAAAGCTACAGCTTCGGTTTTACAAAACTATTGAGAATGGAGAGACTGTTTAGTGTTCATGGTTGTTGCACTTAAAGATGAACAAATCTCTTTATTTTTTTTTTTTTTTGTTGTCGCCAATTCCCGAAGAAAGAAGAAACGCAAATCAAGTCTAGCAAGAAATCCAGAATTTCAGATGTTCTGGACGCTTAATAAAAATGTCTTTAATATGATAATTCGTCTGACCATCCAAGAGCTTTCAAGGTATGGAGGACGTCGGAAATGACCCTTGATAAAGGTAAAAACCCTTGATAGTAAATTAAAAGAACAAATTATGAAAGAAAGACATGTTTGGAGACTTGTTTTAACACGGCTACTTGATGTCGTTAAGTTTCTGACGAAACTGAACCTGCCATTTAGAGGTCATCTTGACGTATATACTTCCAGAAAAGGTAACTTTATAGCTCTTGTGGAATTTATGAGCAAGTACGATCCTGTTTTTGAAAAGCATTATTTGTAAGAAGTTAATGATAACCGATTTTATTGTCACCAAAAATCCAAAATGAATTCATTTGTATCTTGGCTAACCTCGTGAAAGAAAATATATTGAATTGAATTCGAAAATCAAATTATTTTGTGATCATTCTACACTGCACGCCGGATATTTCTCATGCTGATCAGATGAGTTTCATTAGTCAATATGTCGTTGCTGAAGACAATGAAGTGGAGATGCAAGAATCATTTCTCGGTTTTATCACTGATCTTAGGAAGATAGCTTATGATATCAAGAAGATGAATTTGGACTGGAAAAAGAGACTCTTGATTTCAAAATATGTAGAGGAATAAGTCTTGACAGAGCGACTCATATTGCTGGGGTTTATGCTGATATTCAACGTCTTCCATGAAACGTCAATAGAAAGCTAAATTTGTGTCATGTTCTAATCGTAGTCTCAATTTATGTGGTGTTCATACTTCTGCACTAAATACAAATGCCATTGGATTGAGAGACTCTTTAAATTTTTCTCTTCTTCCAACCACCGGTGGAAAGTTTTATCTTCGCAAGTGAAGGTCATGATGAAACATCGGGTAACCACCCGTTGGAGTGCATGTTACGAAGTTATTCATGCAGTGAAAATCAGAGTTCAAGGAGTGATTCAGGCACCCAGTTAATTAGCCTCAGCGTCAGTACATTTTTCAAACGAGACGAGATGCACAAATCATTTGTCTTCAAATGAAAACTCATCCCTCATGTTACATTTGTTTAACCAGAACGAAATTCTGGGACAAATAAATCTGATCAAAAAGAAATTTCAACAACCTGTTATTGGTTTGGATGTGTGTGTAATACAATTTTTTAAAACCCAAAACAAGTACAGGCTGGGGTTTGACTCAGTTAATCAAAGAAAAACAAAGTGCGAGGGAATAGAAATTCCAGTTGAAAAACGGTTCACAAGAAAGAGAAAGCTACTAGAGGAAAAAGAGGCTGATGTATGTCAAACACTTGAGTAGGAAGTAAAGTCATAATCGAGTGATCGATGAATTGGATGCATAATTTGACTTCAATTCTCACCTGCAAACTGTCTTCGTTGGATTATCATCGCAAGAAATCCTGGTAGATACTTCAGGCGAATTGGAGAGAAAATTGAAAATTCTGGGTAGCGAATAGGGTGCTGACTCTTACGTATCTTGGAAGCCTTTGAAAGTTTTTCCCACTTCGGGTTTTTTAAGCGACAGCTTCTAAAGTGGAACGTAACATGACCATGTTGATCGAATTATCTGCTACCGAATGGTTGAGATGGATTTATCTATTGCAAGTTCAAATTTTGTAATTGCTCTACGGTTGTTTTTGACATTCACGGTTTTTGTTACGACTGAAGAGAGAAGCTTCTGAAACCTGAAGGACATTAAAAGTTGCAATAGATTATGTCGCAAGATCATTTATCTAATTTAGTCCACATATCAACTGAACATGAATTCATGATTTTAGAAGAAAATAGATTTTGACGAAGTTCTAAGTAACTTTGCGTCTGCAAAAAATCTTAAGTTTAAAATGAGATAATGTTTGATCATGTAGTTGTTGAATTCGCTGGTTTTAAAGTATTAATCAGGCTATTAAGGATTTTTCATTTATATTTTGCTCCATAAAAGTTGGCGCTATTATAAATACAAACCCCTCAGGCAGCACTGTCTAGGTATGGTCCTGAATATTAGTGAAAAAATATGAAACAAATATGACGTTACTCAACTGAAGAATGGAAAGTAGATTTAATAGTAAATCTAACGAAGACACAAAAGTTGGAATCTAGCTGAAAGTTCATTGTTTATTTAAAAGTTAGGTAGTCTATTCTCTATTGTTGAATGAGGTCTTTATAAAGTTTCAATTAAAAAGAAACTTGAAAAATAATCGAAAAATCAATAATATTAATCTACTGGATAATGGCAAAAGGACACAAGGTCTAACTTTCTGTATTTAAACATTTTAAGTGATAATTAGAGTTATCTTGATGAATCTAAATATGCAGATTCAATTTTTACTATTCCAAAGTATTAATCATTATCACAGAAAACCTCAATAAATTGTAAAATTGAAACATTAAATAATGCTTATATAACATCAACATTCATTGAGTATTTTAGATAACAGATTTAAAAGAATAAAAGTTGATCGGAAAATAAACAAGTTTGAACCCGCATAGAAAGTCAAATTGATCTTTAAATATTTTATATGCTTACTTTGGTTATCAAAAATCCGACATTTTTTTTGGGTGAATATTTTTACGAGTAAAAGAGCCTTCTGATCTAAAATCTCTTTTTAAAGAATGACTGGATTTGTTTAAAATGAATCATCCGCAAGAAAAGTATATTAACAATTAGGATTGCTTGTTTAACTTGTTAATAATTACATTAAAGTATACTCTATCTAATTTGTTGAATATAATAAAGCAATATTCTCATTTCAATAACTAAAGTTTTATTTTCACTTAGGCAATTTCTTGGAATCTCAAAACAGATAAACAAATTAAGACAGTAATTTCTATTTAATTTTTTCCTGATTAATTTGATTATTTACTGAGTGTTCAATTCAATGGATTGAAACGTTTCCTCAGTCCTCTGGTCGTATATATATATATATATATATATATATATATATATATATATATATATATATATTGAATCGAACCCTCTATTATGAAATAAGCATTTTGGAAAAAGGAATTGACCTCCCTGCTGGACATTCTTCTGCCTGAACATGATCGCAACATTGGCTCTAAGGTCTGTTTGTCCAAAGCCTACCTTAGAAATCGTATGGAATTTCATGACAGAAAACAATCTCTGGCGAATTATACATAGGTAATTCCTCGGAAACTTACGTGTAATTTATGTCAATCGCAGAACAAAATATGTGAGTCTGAAGCAGTTCCAAAAAGCTATAATAGAGGTTACAGAGAGGCCGTTCTTTTGCTTGTCACATTTGCGCTGGGCTTTCAAGATTGGAGTTAGCCTGAGGAGACAAATTCCTACCCTTGGGCGGTTTTTGAAAAATTGAGATGGCTTTTTCAATAACGAAGTAGCAGGCACTACCTATATATATATATATATATATATATATATATATATATATATATATATATATATATATATATATATGGAGATATTTGGGGTACGTAATCCTTGGTTTGTTTTTGAAGTATATAACTTTGTGTATAAAAATTCATAATTACCCACTACTTTTCTGATTAATTACCTCTTCTTTTGACGTGGACATTCGGGGATCCTTTCTTCAATAAAAAGCAAGGAATTATTTTATTCATAGAGAGAAAAACATTAACTTGTTTTCTGAAAAGAGAAATGTATCGTAGTTGCCTTCAATAAGTTTCCGTATTTTTTTGTATAGGAATTTAAAATTGTAGACTCTTGAAATTTCAGTATGTTACTGCTATCTATCATGACATGACAGATCAATTTGTATGATTTCAGGTTTAAATGAACAGCTACAGCAGCAATTAGAATACACCCTACTAAAGCCTGATTGTCACAGCTGGGGAATTTAAAAAATGCAATCTGGACGTGAGGAAGAACGATATGCAATAAAATTCTGTTTTAAACTTGGAAAAATGCCACAGAAACATTTCGTTAATTCTCGCTAAACGCCCTAAAACATTAGAAGGGAATTTTGGAAATTTAATATTTTCTAACCTCAATGTCCGTTTTTCCGCTATCTGACGGGGTAGGAATACAAAAGACTTGGTGGTGTGTGTGAAAGTGAATTGGTACCCACTTACCAGCGTCTGAGATCAGTCTAGCCCCAAATTAACCTCCACATTATTTGCCGGTATACCATACGCCCGAAATAGGAGTCCTGATTGGGACTTATCTGGCGGAGGGTCAAGTGCCAGACTGCCCGCGACGTCACCTGCGCATGAAAATGGACTCTCGTCCTGGGATAATTATTTATGCAACTTAACACTTTTGTCTATGAGGATGGCTGTTGCATACGTTACTCCAAACTTTAAGATAAAACACTAATAAGAAAAAATGCTTGTTAATGAAAAAATTATACATCAATCCTGACTTAAAGTCAGGATTGATGTAATTGAATTCACAGAAACAAAAAGTTTCGACCAAACTGACATTTGCTCTTGTTCTAAGTTTTATACAAAGAAGTCAAAATATAATTACAATATTTTGGAGTTAAATTATTTTCGAGTGATTTACTACATTAGATGAGCAATTTAACATTACTGCCTCTTTAAACATTTTTTGAAAAGCATTACGAAACCAGTTCTGTTAAAAGTCATCTTTTTATTTCCCTTTCTACTTGATCAACTCCCACTGAGACTGTTAGTCAGTTTTATAGTCCTAGCTATTGTTCAAATACATTTCGTTGAAACTTGTGCAAATTATATGTTATAAGAATAATTATTATTGGCATAATTGTTTACAAATTTTTATCCTCAGTTATTTGAGACCATAGAATTGTTAGAAAAATATATTGACATTAAACTCCCAACAAAAAACTACCATTCCTTAAAACCAACTAACCGCAAACAATTATTAAAATATCCATCGTGAACCCATAAAAACACCTATCCTTTTTGAAAATAAAATAAATTCACTTTGATTAGATTTTGAAATCACTACCTTAAAATAATCAGTTGATAATTTTTGAGAAATTTTAAAAAATCAAGCGATTTTCAATCCAGTTTGAAACTGAAAAATAATTTTGGGATGTCTGCGTTCGCACTAAATGTAATCTTCCGAAGTCTCGCTATCGCAGAGGTAACTATGTAATATTAATTATAATTCGTCACACCTTCCTAAATATAAACATCAGAATTATTAGGGAGTACGTTTACATGGGATATCCAGCCAAATCATAGGTCCTCTCGTTTCCAATAAATCAATGCAGCCAATTGACCGACCACAAACGGAGTGTACAGAACAATATTTGACCTGGCGACGGCAGAAGAATGTTTGACGCTATAAGTCTCTCTATCTCAGGATACAAATATCCAGGTGAAATAAGGCATATGCGTGTAGATACCAGCGTGTTTATATGATTCCGTGAGCATATAGACGTAGCATATTTGTATGTATATGTAAGTGGAGGTGAGCGTAACTGTACAGTTGTGTGAGTATAGTTTGCGTTTGTATATATATATATATATATATATATATATGGGTGTATGTATAATAGCATCAAATTAATAGCTAAACATGTTAGAGAGGTTGTCAGACTTAGTTAATAAAATAACGAGAGAAGGATTTCTCAATGGCGAAGAAAAGATTTTTTTTTTTTTAAATGTCTATTAGGAAAACAAATCTTCGGTGCAAGTACGGTGAGTGATCAGTAGACAAGAGTATTATTTTTATGTACTTTAATTCACGTGGTTAGGGTGGGGTTCATTTTCTGGGCTTCATATATTCAAGGAAGCTTAGAGGAGATATGATTGTCGGCTGAAAAAGTGTGACCAATATACTCTAGGGAAATGTGACATAATGAGATTAATATTTCAACATAGTCATCGTTGCAATACACACAATTCTTCCATCAAAGTGGCAGGCTTGGATCCCATTGCTCAAAACGTAATCAAGAGCAGATATAATTTCATTATATGTACTTTTTAATCGATGACTTTTTTTCAGCCAACGCTCGTTTGCAGATTTGTTATAGCATAGAGCCGTGACGGTTGATTTCGCCGTTTCAATGACTATGGATGGTCACAAGATGGTCATTTAGATAGACGAGTTTCAGCGTGAGGACGTAGTAATGATGTTGCCCCCGACTACGGCATAAAGTCATATTCGGTAATAGCAGAATAAGGATTCAGCTTTTTAGACGTACAATGAGATAGAAAATTGACCAATTCTTCTTCTGGTATCCATATCGTGTTAATGAAGGATCAGTGCCCGAATCCATATTGCAAAGAGTAGTATGCGCCCCAACGACTTAAATCAGAAGAGAAATTATCATCAATAAAGACGAATGGACGTATGCATTTATAAATTGTTTTTTGTGTGTTTTTTTACTTTGTGGGGCAGACTTATAGCTTGTAAGGTTTTGCCCCAAACTTGTAGCCAATTGGTATTGACTTACAAGAATTTACACAACGTAGGAAAGATGGGGGGGGAAACCACAAAGATTGCACCCACAAATGAATCAATGTAAATGTTGTCGGAATAATTTAAAAAAACTTTCAGATATTCAAGGAGATTCATTGGATTTTTAGAAACAAGTTTTTATACTCGACGCACGAAAAATGTATCGCCGATTTTTAATCTTTCTTGCTATTCTATTTTAGCTAGAATACTTAAAATGTTTTATCGCTAAATTCACCCCCCAAAATGTCCCTTAATTTTTGAATGCATAGTTAATCTAATCAACCTGTCCTTCTATTAACATTACAAATGAGATAAGGTCGTCATTCTATAATGATCGCTAATTATGGTTTCCGGTGAATGTAATTTTGTCACGTTGTAATCTTTGCTTCACATCCATTTTAAAAAGTAAAAGCGGGAATATATACGTGCAGATAAAAATCAAAATGAACAAGTTTCCAACAATTTTATTCGGTGATCAAAAGCGTATACAAGAGAAACTGAAAAATATCTATTTCTTCAGAACAAGATTTCCTCAGTCGACAAAATTGTTAAAATTCGATTCAATTAATTATATATGTTTTACTACCTCTAATATGATAAGAAAATTTTGTATTTATTTGTGTATTAGACGTAAGGTGTAGGCTAAACTCAAATTTTCTGACAGCAAACCATTTTACATATTTTCATTATGGAGACCTTTGATTCTCATCGAGAAGTCATTAAGTCTCGAGTAGTCATTAATTTGTTTTCTGGTTTCTCCAGAACAAGAAATACTTATTGATAGGCTTCGTGTATAAGTCAACTGCAGGCCAAACAGTTAGAAAATTATTCTCATAATATCCATCGTTTAAAGGTCGACCTCCAATTACAGACACATCCCTAATTTA
Source organism: Sepioteuthis lessoniana (assembly GCA_963585895.1). Classification (NCBI taxonomy): domain Eukaryota; kingdom Metazoa; phylum Mollusca; class Cephalopoda; order Myopsida; family Loliginidae; genus Sepioteuthis; species Sepioteuthis lessoniana. The sequence continues at coordinate 119,767,673 of OY757915.1, read as the reverse complement.
TTTTATGACTCATCTTCAAGCTGCTTGCTGATATAACGTATAACGATATACGTGCCGTGCATTAATCCTACAAATGAAATATAAAACTCATTTGATAATCGTATTAAATATTTACTTTGTTATATCATCATACAGTAACAAAGTATATTTTCGAAGTAAATTTAAACTCTATTTTGACAATTTGAATTAGTTAAAATGAAGCAGGGTTATGTATAACTTAAACCAAAATTACTCATGAATATTGAGTGATTCCCTAGGTATCAGTGTGGATCCCAGGATAATACATGAAATAACACCAAAAGTACTTTTGTTCCTAAGCATTCAGTATCTCTTAAGTTTTACGTCATTCATATTATTATATCTGTCAATATCCCTAACTCTTCTAAAAAAATTCGAGGGTTGCTGCCCTATTTCTCCAAACTGACACTTGACTATTTTTAGCCCCATTTCAAGAGTCAAGTCCCCACCATAAACGCTTAAACTAATTCCGGAAATAAAGGTCATGTACTGTTTCATTTTCTCTATTATTTCGATAAGCTGAGGCTGCAGAATACACCGACTGCATCTCTGCAGAGGGCTAAAACTCTACCAACAAGTGTCCTGTGGCCCAATCAGCTGTGGGTGCAGAATACACCGACTGCATCTCTGCAGTGGGTTAAGACTCTCTCAACGAGTGTCTTGTGGCCCAGCCACCTAACGCAGCAGAATACACCGACTGCATCTCTGCAGAGGGGTAAGACTCTCTCAACGAGTGTCTTGTGGCCCAGTCAGCTGAGGCTGCAGAATACACCGACTGCATCTCTGCAGAGGGTAAAACTCGCCCAACCAGTGTCCTGTTGATGACATTAAACAATTTAATAGTGAGGCTCCTGTAATGCAGGAGCTTTGGGGAATACGGAGTTCGCCTTTATTGCCATCGCTCTCCGGTCCACTCTAGCCTGTTGTGGTAGCACCTGATGAGGTCCTATCTATGACTCAAATAGTACTAAACTGTGTGCTTATGCTAGACTGAATTGTTTAAAATAGAACTGTTTTGAGATTTAAACTTTTAAATGCTAAACTAAATTGTTTGAAATAGAATTGTTTTTACATTTAACTCTGTGTAAGTAAATGTCTTATGTTTAATTGGATTGTTAGTGATACATAGCAATACTTGAAACTATACAACTTTGTTGACTGAACTGAATAGTTTTAATTAGAACGGGTTTTGACTTTTAAACTAAGTACTATGCTAAACTGAATAGATTGAAATAGGACTATTTACCACAAGTAATAAAAGATTTAAAAAATAATGGAAAATGGTCAAAATAGGATTGTCAAGAATTATATGAGTACTTTTGAGCAATTTACAAACAATCAGGAAGAAGAGTAATGCAAGAAGCTTACAACCTATGTATGGAAAGGATTAAATGTTCCGATAAAAATTTAGTACCTAGTAAACTAGCCTATGTGAGAAGGTATATCATGTAAACCTACCGTTTAACTGATGCAAAAAAGGTGACATGATAGAACAGGTAATCGCTAATATCCAACGAAATGAAAGTATGTACCACGAGGAATGAACTAAGTTAATAAGGAAACAGATGTAATATTATAATAATCAAGCAATGATTGTATGAAAACTCAAGTAACTGAATATGAATATAACAAAATAGAGAATTCTGAACTTCCAAGAGAAACTCCATACTACAGAGAAAATAAAATTAATATTGACTAAATCAAGCAAAATAAAATCAGTGTACTCGCTAAAATAACTTATATTAATATGAAAGGAAGAACACCTGTAAAATATCAAAAATAACCTGATGCAAATAAAGTTGGCTAACTATACAATAGAAGATCTTCAAGTCTTTAAAACAAATCTCACGCTTTTAAATTAAACGATACATGGCATTGCTGCTGTAATAAGCTCAGTTTGAATAGCACATAAAGTCGCTTTAAAAAAGCTAAATAAAAATTAAGGATACAAAAAGAAATCGATTAATACAGGGGAGAAATATTCATTCTTAATGAAATGAGTGAGAGTGTTAAAGTAAATTTAAGGAAAACTAGAAAAAATTAAAAGAATATATGAGAAAACATCAGTCGATAAGATCCTAATAATAAAAGGAAAGTTGAAACAAAAAGGCCAACTAAAAGTCCAACGTACTCGAAGATCTGATAAAAGAATAAAATCCTTTAGACACAAATTGTTATTTCAAGACGACCCAAAAAATTCTCTCAAAGAATAGAAAGAGACAACAAGTGTAAAGTAAACATCTAAGATTGAAGAATCGAACTAGTTTTGGAGTGATATATGGAGACTTAAGAATCGATTTGATAAAAAATTATGACGGACTGAAAATATAAAATACACCTATACAGATAATGAACTAGAAATGTTGGAAGATTTTTCAAGCGGAGAGATTATAAATACACTTAAACGCACCGAAAAATTGAAGTCACCAGAAATAGATAAAATAAAATTTTGGCCGCATCACTTATCGTCCATACAACAACTAATGACGAAAAGTATTTCAGAAATCATTAAAGAACCTGAAAAAATGCTCGATTAGCTCAAAAAAAAAAAAAAAATGCAAAACTCAACTAACCAATCACATGTCTTCCCCTAACATATTAAATGATAATATGGCTCCTAAATGAGATAATAGTCAAATTGATATAATGTAAGGACATCTTCTTTTTAGATGAAAAAGGATGCCAAAAAATAATAGGGCAGTAAAGATCAGTTGTCCATTAGCAAGATAATCATGAAAAATTGTCAATCCAAACAGAAAATTTGAAATATGTCAAGGATTGACTACAAAAAAGCTTTTCATAGCGTCTCTAACGAATGTTTTCTAAAATTTGTAAACTTTTTGATGATATTTCCATGGATAATAACATTCGTAAAATGCAATATGGAAAGGTAGCATACTATCTTCAGATTAATCCATGAACTAGACATGCTCAAAACTAATAATCTGAACATTATCGATAGAATATTCCAAGGAGAATCACAGCTCTAATACCTCTCTTCACAGAATATAAAAACCTAGATTAGGGATATAAAACTAGAACCAAAAAAATAAACCCTTATTCTACATGGACGATTTAGAAGGTCTACTAAGTACTGTAAAAAGATTAAATGATGACATAGGGATTCAATTTGATCGACACTGATTTGCAAAAGATTTATTTTAGAAGAGAATCCAAGAAAATACAGTTAGAACATAATAAAACCTATAAATGTTTAGGACAGAATTAATTGAATGGTCCCAATCATACTATGAGTAAAGAATTTAAAAAAGAAAACAATTCTATAGGATATTTTGAATCATATTAAAAAGATAATTGATTGAAAAAAAAAGTTATAGCAAGTAACACTCTGGTAATACTGTTAATGACAAATCGTCTTAATCTAATAAACTGGGCGTTTGCTGAAATTTAAAAAAGAACAATGGATACTTTGTTCATAACATATATACATAGAACATAGGAATCCCGAAACACGAAAAACACTTACGACTTCTTAGTTCAGGTACGAAACTTTTTTTTATTACCTTTGAGTTAAAAGGTTTTTCGACATAAGAAGAGAGATACCATTTTTCTATGCTGACTTTTCCATCTGCGCCAAACCACATGTGACACCTGCCGCCAGGCCTCGGCGAGCAAGCGAAAGTCAACCGTCTTCTTCCGAGGCAAAACTCAACTAACTGACTTTTCTCCAATCTCCCCAAATTCTCCGTGCACGCTTCCGGTGCATGACGTCATTCACATCCGCCGGTCACAATTTTCTATCTGGGATTCTTATTGTGACATCTCTGAATGACACGTCCGCTCCGCGCACGCGCGTGAACACCTGTGCTCACGTTTGCATCTAACTAACCTATGCACTGAGCCGAAACGTTCTCAACCTAACTAAACCCAAAGGCAAGATATATAAAACGAAATCCCTCGGCCATTATATTTCATGCCTTTCCCGCTACAAAGTAAAATTATTTGTTATCCATGAGGACAAATTATTTCCTCAAACTAATGTACCGCTCTTCCTCATGTCGAACTGATCAACAAAATCTTCAGCAAAACAATTTCAACAAAACAATACAAAAAACAAGCATCAAGGCAAGATATATAAACAAAAAACCTGCATCAAGGCAAGATATATCAAACGAAATTCCTCGGCCATTATATTATAATCTTGAAGAATTTACTATGTAAATTGTCGGTAAAAGAGAACAAGAGACCAGATGTAATAGTTTAAGTCTATAACAGAAAAAAAAGCTTTTAATTTATTTGCAAGTGATAACTGATAGTAACAAATAAGAGAAAGAATATGATAAAACTTGTAAGTAAAAAGACCTGGAAAAAGAAGTTGAGAAAATGTGTCATATTTAAACTGCCAGGGTGTCAGTAATAATAGGAATCCTGGATAAAATGAAGAACAGCTGAATAAATTAACAAGATACCAGGTAGTTGCAGCTAATATGAAATATAAAATATTATATTTTGGAGAACGACTCATCTCGTTTGTAGAGTACTATCAATGGGATTAAAAAAATATTACCCCAAAGAGGCAGCAAAAACTAAAAATACATGGAATGAGAAACTTTCCTTTCCAGAAATATTGAGTAAAGATCATGTGTTAGAATTTATCAAACTGAAAATGAATAATAATAATAACAATAATAATAATAATAATAGACTAAAAGTATAACATATCAGAAGAACAGGAATGTTAAAATGAGGTAAAATAGTACCGTAGGCATGGGGTGGGGATTTACTGTCACTCAGACTTCAATGAAAAACAATCATTTACTACTAGAGTGAAAACAAGGAAAAATGCTACTACTTCTAATATTACTACTACTACTACTACAAATAATAATAATGATAATGAGCAGAGGACCAATAAAAGGTAAATTAGGCATTGAAATATGAAGCTAAAATGCTGCCCAATAATTACACTCTTGTTTGTGTGCGAAGGAATGCCTTGGTTCTGCCAATCATCTACTCTTTGCATTGTGTGATTTCACGTTGTGTTTATAACACAAAATCCTGATGCGGAGTCATAGAAAAAAACAAAACAAAAGTCGATCTCATAGCTTTAAAAGAATTTACTTTCTCAAAGATAAAAGGATGTGTATTTTTTCAGGACCTTTCTTTAAGTTTGTTCCGACCCAATGCTTGCGACACAAATTGTAACTTGCTACACTGGACTCACTGAGCATATTTTTGACTTGAGCCGCTTTCTCTGATATACTGAATCCGACGGATTCTCCTTATCATCTAACTGCTCTCAGGCCAGCCAACCCACTCAACAAACAGTATGTATTTGATTATTTTCTGTTTTGCTTCCTTTTCCCCTCGCGTTTCGCCCCAAGTTTATTCCAGGTCTCGAGGTAATTTTGTTCCAACCAGGCTGGTGGTGTGTGGTTGAATAGCTTCATCATTCCTCCTCTTGTCATATGAGTGCACTACGCATATATAATACATTCAGATACACATTTATATGTGTATCAACATCTGATATGCCTACCGTAAAATATATACACAGATATTCATGCATGCACGAATATCCAACTCTATAAGACCAGGCAAGGGGTCAATAATGTCACATAAGTGGACACCTTGAAGAAAATAATCAAGATTAACCAGAATCTTGAGCTGAAATAATGTTCAGGTACTTTATGACCCGCATTGATTTGAACAATAAAGGCAGGTAAATCGGATCTTGTGATAAAATCAAATGTATAGAAGATCTGGTTGTTAATAAATGTCACTGGGCCAGCTAAGATTAAAAGGAATCGAACATTTTTCCGGATGAAAAAAACATAAAAATAAAGATAGACAAAGTAGACATTCAAAAATAGAACAATAGCTGTAATTGTTGCTTCCAGGAGAAAAAATCAGATTGATATTTACAAAAAATTCCCTGGAATTCAATTCTTCAAGAGATTCAGAAAAATATGTTAACAAATAAATCCAACATTTTACGAAATATATCGACTAAAGAACATTTTTTAAGTAGCTTAATCCCTTAATCTCCTGCTATCACTTCATCATTACTCCACTTTAAGACAGGCATAAATTTATTCATTATTTGTAAATGTGATATCAAAATATAAAATCCCAAAGCCAAACAAATGGAGTAAATATTAAGTATTCGTCTCTCCCACATGTATTTTTGTTCATCATTATAGAAAACTAATTAAATTTAAATAAATAAGAAAACACATAGATGTTAAAGTTTAAGCAAAGAAGACCTGGAACTTAGAAAGGAAGCACAAGTAATTCATGAATTTTACTATCATTATTTTTTATTCGTATTTGAATCTAATGTTATCAATGAATTAGCTGCCAGTATTTTGAGGGAATTTTATGAAGTTTATGCGGATTTAATTAGTCTTTTTAATAAGTATGTATGAAAACATTTATTTTTCCGACAAAAAATACCCCAAGAGTGAAAAGGAGTAAAAATTAAGTCCTCTCCAAAGACGTACAAGTTTTGATCTGTATTGAAAATGAATAAAACTTTTGGTCTTAGAAATATAAATAAGAATAAAAAAGATCTTAAATTTTCAGCCGAATAAACATGATATGAAAACTCTAAATCATTGTAAATAAATTGAAAAAAATATCCTCGCGAACAACATCAACAAACAAATTGATCTAATTCATTACTAGCAAATGATGATGAATCTTGTATCCCCCAAAGGTATTCAAACAGAAATACAAAACCTGGAAGGGAAATGAGGCTAGGAGAAAAAGTTATGAAACTGCGTTGACAATCAAAAGTACTTTGCTCAATCGGATGGGGTTGTAGAATACACCGAAAGCAACTCCACCAACGAGTGTCCAGGATATGACACTAAACCATCTGATGGTGAGTATTCAGTGATGCTTGGGCTCTTGGGAATGATGGGCACCCCTTCATTGCCATTGCCCCCAGGTCAACTCTGGCCAGGTGTGGTTGCACCAGATAGGGCCTTATCTGTGGTTTAAATTGAACTAAACTCTATACTTATGCTAAACTGAATTGTTTGAATAAGAACTTTTGACTAGACTGAATAGCTTGAAATAGAAATATTTTTCACAATTAAACTGTATACTTACATTTAAACTGCGTACTGATGCTAAACTGAATTATTTGAAATAGAACTCTTTTTGACATTGAAACTGTACTTATACTAGACTGAATTGTTTTATATAGAACTATTTTGGCATATAACAGTGTGTAAACAGAATCTTTACTTATACTAAACTGAATTGCATGAGTTAGACCTGCTTGATTAAAGTGAATAGCTTGGAATAGAAATCTAGATTATGCAGAGGACACGTGTTACCATCTCTCTCTCTCTCTCTCTCTCTCTCTCTCTCTCTCTCTCTCTCTCTCTGGTATTTTCATTATATTATTTCTATCGTTGATTTGAGGATATAGAACCATACGCTTGTATTGCTTCACAATGACATTAATTGCATATATATAATTGCATTCCTAAATATTTAATTCTGGCTAACAAGAATTGTTACACAATATAACAGCATATATTTGTTCACAACAATTTTCTTCCTGTTTTAAATAGCTTGGTTTTCCGTTTTAAATTCTAGCTTCGATTTCTGTTTGTACTCATAACATTTAGAAAATATATGAATGTCTATTGTTCATTTAATTACCAATTACATTACTGATCCCGTTCTAATCACTTCATTATTATTATTATTTTCGCTAATGACAAAATATCAAGTCACGTCTTACCAATGAATGACAAAAATCTGATGAGCTTCAGAAAATATCTCACATCTGTTATGCCTATTATTATTATCATTATTTACTCCTTTAGATTTTTTCACTGGAGTCTCTTCAAGTCCCAACGACTCTTCTCAGTATTCTGGCCGTTCTCATTAATGCTGTTGTTTGGATGGTGTCCTATCGTCTTCCAACTTCCAAGTCCTCCAGTCCCTTTAATAATCTATTAGTTACTGTACCAAAAGCACCAATCACGATTGGTACAGTTGTCACCTTCATGTTCATAGTTTTTTCCATTCTCTAGCAAAGTCGAGGTACTTAAGCTTCTTTTAACATTCTTTCACTTTTATTCTGTGGTCAGCCGGGACAGCAAAGTCGACAATTTTGTAAATCATCTTTTTGTTTTTGTTGATTATTACAAGGTTTAGTCTTCTGGCCGAGATTAGGTGATCCGTTTGTATGTCAAAGTCCCATAAGAGTTTTTGTGTGTCATTTTCTAAGACAGATGCACGGTTGTGGATATACCATTTGTTCGTATGATCAAATTCAAATTTCTTGCACATTTCCAAAGAGTCGTGTCAAGTATTATACACTTTAGGAGCTAATTTACTGCATTCACTTGTGTGGGTGATGGTTTCATCTCTGTCACCACAAAGCCTACATTTGCTATTTTGTTGAGTCTTATCTATTTTCGCGTTGGTATGATTGGTACTTATGATGTTGTTTTGTGCTGCAATTAGGCGAGATTCTGTTTCTCTCTTAAAGTTTTCTTTTCTTAGCCTCGTCTAGGTTTTCTCATGAAAGACGTTGTTTATTAGTCGTTTAAAACGCCCATAGAGTTGTTTTTCTTCCCATTCTTGTTTCCTAGTTATTTTCATTCTGTTTTCCATTGTTTTATCATTATCGTTTCCAATGGCTCTAATCAGTCCTCCTTCGTGCTTTCTATGTTGTCTTCGAGTTGTTGTATCGATGCGTCAACGCTGTTTTCAATTCCTCTTCTGACAATTCCTCTTCCTGTCTCCTTTCTTGATACAAATAGTCTGTCAACGTTGTCTCTGGGATGTTATGCCTTATGCATTGTCATTTGTTTTAGTTCATCTCTAGTCCACTTCAGAAAGGGTCCGGAATATCTAACGAGGGGTTCAGCCCAGTTATTTATTTCTTTGATACGGTAACTGCTTGATAGTTTTGTCTCGTGTAGCTTTCTTGTTCTCCTGTGATATTCTCACTTAATTTTGTCTTTCATCTCCACTTATTTGTTGGTGTCACCCTCCAAGATGTCCAAGTATTTGTAAGTTTCCTTCTCTCCGAGCGTTCTAAACTTGTCTTAATTTGATAGCTCTATTCCGTCAGTTGGATGTTGTTTGCAACGTTTCATTGCTAGCGTGGCACATTTTTCTATGCCAAATTCCATTGCTAAGTCCTGACTGTATATTCTAACTGCGTGTATTAGAGTTTCCAGTTCCTTTGCATTTTTTTTGCAAATAGTTTGACGACATCCATGTACATTAGGTGATTGACCTTTTCCTGTTAAGTTTGTATCCGGCTGTGCATTTTCTGAGTATGTGGTCAAGTGGCATCATGGCAATTATGAATAGTAACGGGGATAAGGCATCTCCTTGAAAAATACCTCTTTGGGTCTTGGCTTCAAGTAATCTTCTTCCTCTTGCTGTCAATTCCACTCTCCACGTTTTCATGGTTTTCTCGATAAAGTTTATGACTTTATGTGATATTTTGTACATTTCAAGTCAGTTTATTATTCTGCTTTGTGAAACCATACCATATGCCTTTTTGTAGTCAATCCAGGTCATAGCTAGATTTTTCTGGCCTTGTTCTCATTTGGGATATGCTTGTCTATGTAAAGTAACTCTGCTGTGCCTCTTGATCCTTTGTAGCAACCTTTCTTCTCCTCAGGGAACAATCCGCGGCTTGTAAACGAATAGTAAATATCTTACCTTATTTATGATGCTAATACTTTTTATAATATTGGAAGGCAGATTATAGGTCTGTAGTTATTCGATACGGTTCCATTGCTTGGGTCATTTTGGATCAATGTAGTCTTTCCTTTGGTCATCCATTCGGGTACGTGTTCTCCTTTTAGGTATCTGTCCATTTCTAGTGTCAGTCTGTTGTGAATGGAGGTGAATTTCTTGAACCAGAAACCATGTATTCCATCGTGGTCTGGCGTTATCTGGTTTGATATTTTTTAGTGTTGTTTTCAGTAAATCGATGTGTATATCCGCTTTTCGGCCTTTTTATTGTGTTTTTTTGGTTGTCATATTTCAGTCCAAAATCGTTCGGTTTCTCTTGGATCCTGTTGTTGTTGTTGTTTTCGTGTCATCTCCTCCTAGCAGAATTTTCTTTCGTTGTTTTTGAATGTTCTGTTTTGTATATATTGTTTTATCCTTTGTCGATATCTCTTTAATCTTCTTTCTTTCGCCATTACTTTCTGGTTTATTTCCCCAAGCTGTGCTGTTATTTTTTCTCTGTTGCCTTTTCCTTTTTGTTCCTCCATATTCCAGCGTCTTTCCTTTGTTTTCTCATTTTGGCCTGTCTTAGTAATTTTTTTTTATCTGCGTTTCGAGTCGAATTTCCTATCCTGATTTTAATTTTTTCTTCGTGCTTTTTGAGAGGATCCCAATTTTCTCACAAACTAACTTTATTCCTGCATAGATTAGTTCATTTAATTCGATTATATTACTCGTTGATACATAAGGTAGTACTAGATTTATTTTATTCGTTTCCGTCTTAAGTGTTCTCCATTTTATGTTTCTTAATGATGGTAAAGTAATGTTTTCGCTGTTCATAATTCTCTTTAAATTTTCTAGATTTACCTTTTGTTCTCGTGATAGAGCTTGTTTTGGTTTTTTTGGTTGTGTGGCGTTTCCATTTTCCGAAGTTGGCGGTTCATTTCTGTTATGTTGTTTTGTTTGTTAATTCTTGATGTGTCTTGTACTGTATTATTATCTTGATCATTATTCATTTTCTCATGTATTTCATGTATTTCACGGTCAGAAAACCAACCTTTTTTTATTATTGTTCTAACTTGGCAAGTCTTTGCCTTGTTGTTTGAAAAGTTGCACATTCTTGCCAGATCTCGATCATTCTTTTCCTATATTCCCTTGGTGAAGGATTTCTCCTGAAATAGTAGTGTTGTGCAAGTTGGTTGTCTTCCCTGGAAGCTTAGTTAAAGTCCATTATCTTGCTTTTTTGCCTAATTTTTCGAACTAACCTGAACTAGTTTAAGGTTTTCATGCATCGACTCTATGGTTTATATTCACTGCCCTATTTTGAGACTTTATTAATATATGAACAGCCTCAGCGGAAATAAAGATGAGGCTCCTGGTGTCTTTCCGGTTGTATTGAGGACGATAACTGTTCTTAGCGCTTTCAAAGTATATCAGGTACGGATTTTTACACCGATTGAGAGAAGTCATAGATGAGCCATATAGAGTTTAGAGCGATAGATTTAAACAAATCTATTTCATGATTTCGAAATAGTTTACCTGAAAATAATTTTAGGAATTAAAAAGTCTTCTTTTAACATATAAAAGTTCACCAAAATATTTTTCGAGAAACGGAAAATCAATGTTTCCTAAATTAAGGAATTTCACCTCAGCCTGAGCTGATGGTTTTCCACTGGAGTCTGCGTGACTGCAAGTCACCACAAGTTTCTAGAGCTCTTTGTATTCTGATTGATCTTAATGCTGTAGTTTGGATGGTCTTCACTCGTCCTCTTATTTTCAAGTACTCCAGTCTCTGTACCAGTCATTTGGTAACATACCAAAGGCACCAATTACAATTTCTGTCACCGTCACCGTCATGATCCATAGATTTTTCAGTTCTCTCACAAAGTCGAGGTATTAATCTTTATTTTCGCTTTCCTTCAATTTTACCCTGTGGTCAGTCGTCAAAGTCCACTATTCGGCAGGTACACGTTTTGGCTACCACGTCTCTTGACCGAGATAAGGTCATTTGTTTGTATCTCAAAATCCAAAATAATTTTACGTGTTTTATTTTCTAGGACGGATTCAGGGTTTTGCATTTACCTTTGTTTATATGGTCAAATTTAAACGTCTTGCACCAATCATAGTTGATCACATTCCCTACCCAGTCGTGCCTAGTCTTATTCTTTCTTTGTGCTTATTTTCTGCTTTGGCTTATTATGCAATTGATCATTTCGTTTTTGTCACCACATAAACGACATCTATTTTTTGTGTCTTGTCTATTCTTGTTTTAAAATAGTGAGTCTTCATGGCGTTGTTTTGTACAGCTATCAGAAGAGAATCAGTTTCTCTCCTTAGTTTGAGAGTTTTTCAAATGTGCGTTAGCTGATGCTTTCTAACTGAAGTTTGAGTGACATCAAGTCTCCTCAAGACTCCAGGACTCTTCTCATTATTCTGGTCAATCTTAATAAAGCTGCAGTTTTGATGGTCTTCACTCGTCCTCTAACTTTCAAGTCCTCCAGTCCCTATACCCATCCTTTGGTGAATGTACAGGACTCAGCAATTAAAATTTATATCGCCATTACTTTCATGGCCCACGCATCTTCCGTTCTCGAGCAAAATTATCTCTTTCTTTACTTTCCTTCAGGTTTACCCAGCGATCAGTCGGAACGGCAAAGTCCACTGTTCGACAGGTTATCTTTTTTTTGACTATCACTAGGCCTGGTGCTCTTGTCAAATTAGATGATCCCTGTGTATCTCCATAATCCAGTGAAGTTTGTGTCTCATTTTCTTGGTCAGATTCGCTTATTATGTGATTGAACGTTTGATCTTTCTCATCAGATAAGCTACGTCAGCTATTTTCTTGCGTCTTGTTTATTCTTGCTTTGACATAGGAAGTTCTAATGGCGTTGATTTTTGCTGATTTCAGGAGAGATTCAGTTTCTCTCTTAAGGCTTCATTTTCTTCGCCTTACCTAAGTTTTCTTGATCAGATTTCGCTTGTTTGTCACTTAAAGAGTCCATACAGTTAATTTTCTCTTCATTTCTGTTTTATTTTTTCTGTTGATTCTTATGTTGTCTGTATTGTTTCTGGTCGTTGTAATCTGTCTTCCTCTGCCTTTTTCATGTCATCTATTACTCGTTGTTTCAAAAATTCATCGCTATCTTCAGTTCTGCTGAGTTTACATATTCCTCATTTTTTTTTTTGACACGTACCGTCTATCTACATCATCTTTGTGATGTAAGGCCTTATGAATTATCAATATTTTTCTTGTTCTCTGGTTCATTTGTTCCTCCCTCTTTCAATTCAGAATGGTCCCGAGTATCTTACAAAGGGCTACAGCCCAGGCGTTTTTACCTCTAATAAGATTTCTGCGACATTGTTTCGTTTCGAGGAGTTTCCCCGTTCTCATAAGATACGCTTTTTTAAATTAAAAAAAAAAGTCTGCTTGTTTGATGGTGTCCGCTTCCAATATTCCCAAGTATTTGTAAGTTTCCTATTCTCCGAGCATTCTAATTTTTTCTTGATTTGGTAGTTCCATTCATGTGCCGTTTCCCACTTTTCATTATTAGCCTGGCGCATTTTTGAATGCCAAATATCATCTCCATGTCCTGAATGTATGTTCTCACTGTCTGCATAAGGGCTTCCTGTTGTTTTTCGTTTTTATCAAACAGTTTGATGATGTCCATATACATTTGGCGATTGATCTTTTCCTGCGATTTACTAAGTTTTCATGCGCCTGTGCACATCTTGAGTTTGTGATTGAGTGGCATCATCGTTATCATAAATAGTAATGATGATAGCGAATTTCCCTGGAAGATACCTCTCTGGATTTTTAACTCAGCTAAGCTTTTCCCTCCTGCTGTCAATTCCAATCTCTAGGATTTCATAGTTTTCTCGGTAAAGTTTATGACTTCGTCTGATATCTTGTCCATTTTGAGGCAGTTTATGATCCAGCTTTGCAGTACCATGTCACAGCATTGCAAAATTTTCTCCCGTTGTCTAACTCTCGTTGAGAATATGACGATAAATGTAGAGAAGGTCGCTTGTACCTCTGGTCCGCTTGCAGCATCCTTTCTTTTCCTCGGTGAACAGTCCGCGTCTTATTAGCGAATCGTAAATATCCTCCCTAATTTGTGCCGTTAGTATTTTCTTCATTATAAGTTGGCAAATTATGGGTCTGTCGTAGCTCAAGTTGGTTCCTTTGAGGGGTCGTCTTGGATCAATGTGGTCTTTCCTTTGGTCATCCATTCGGGTATGTCTGTTTCTTGTAGGTATCTATTTATTTCGATTCTTAGTCTGTTATGGATTGAGGTGAATTTTTTGTCTGTCATGGATGGAGGTGTATTATTATTATTATTATTATTATTGTGGACGAGTTTTTCCCACCAGCATTCGCTGATAGTTTTTCATTGAAGACTAAGTGTCAGCAAGTCTTCTCAGGTCTCCAGGACGCTTCTTAAAGTTCTGGACGATCTAAATAATACTTTAGTTCTAAAGGCCTCTACTCATCCTCCAACATACCCCACTAAGGAACCCTTTGGGGAATATTATTATTATTATTATTATTATTATTATTATTATTCGACCTTACTAAGTTTAGTTTAGTCCTGCATAAAGCCAAACTGGTCACAATCGATTTGAAATATTGCATAGCCGCAACTGAGTGCCTTTAAAATCAGCTATTATATTCCTGGAGTTTTACACATGGGCTTGAACACCGACTTCTGCCAACTCTGGAAAATGAATAACTATTTCAGCTAGACAGAAGACTGTACCTACTTTTATAAAGTTTAATTTAGCCTGAAACAAAACTAAATTAGAACAAGTAGCAAAAAGAAGATTACTTTGTCCCAAGGGCGTCTATTTGTCTATTTTGAGCTGAATCATTCGAATCTAGAGCTTCCACTTATGCTCCAACACCAACCTCTGTCACAATAAGAAAATACCCTGAGTCCGTTGACATTAGCAATTATCGCAAACCTCATCTTTATTTTCTATTATGTGTTATAGAACAAAATAATTACGCCATTCAAATTATAAAAAATTATTATTATCATAATAATAATTATTATTATGATTATTGTTGTTGTTGTTATTTGCATTGCAAAACGTTCTCAAATTCTAAATACGTTTGTTTGATTAGAGTAGAGCGATTGCTTTCGGAAATACCTTCATTGGAATTTATAATTAAAGCCTACGTTATTAATACAACATGCTAAATAGTTGTGAGATTTGCAATAATTAAAACATGCATTTCTATACACAAAGAGCATTATATAAAAATTTCTCTCTGAATGAATGCAGAGCAAATAAATGAATGTAACATATGAAACATACTTATGGTTATTAATCTTCGTTAAATTGGTTTGAATGGGGTTCTGTTTCATTCATCGTTCATAGTTGCATTTGGAGTACAATACTCTGATGCCGTCTAATTTTAAAGTCTTTCACGATATCACATGAAGATATTGTTTGGAAGAATAGAATCTTGCAATTAATTACGTCAAAAAAGCAAGAAGAATATAAACGTTCAACGAGGGATTTTTTAAAAATTTTTGAATAGTAAACAATCAGCAGTGGCATCATCGCAAACACTTGCTTTCTTGAATGCACCTTTTGGATAAATAATGACTTAACTAATACTGTGACATGTGGATACTCATTGACTCTAAGATCAAATTATATATACCGAAGCGACGTTGGGTTTTTATTAGGGTCGTAGAAAACAAACAAAATATCTTAAAATTGAAGTCAAATTAAAGATTAATATTTTTCTCAGCAAGTGAGATTTCCGTTAAAAAAACGGTGAATGAAGTTTATGAATCCTTACGAAGAAATAATCCAATAAATTTGAACAAATCTTTTAAAAAATAGAAAAAAAGAAAAATTAAACAAGAAAAAATGGTTTTTCAACAATCATTTTGTTGACATTAATACTTGTAAATAAATTAGGAAATACACTTTTAGCGTGAATAATGGCCCATTGATTTTATATTTACAGAAAAAAAATCAGGTATTAACATTCCTAATTTGTAAAGTTATTTGTGGATATCAACAGTAATAGTTTATAAAAGCTTACTTTGATTTAAAGGAATGAGTCTCTATAATTTAAAAAAAAGTCAGGTCGACATCGTTTTTAAATATGAATTGAATTTAATCTTGTCTTTTTAAAGCATTGTTAATATCCTTTCATTTGTAAAGTATAGGGAACTTTGATGGTGCTAAAATCCCTTTTCATAGTTTTATGTAGCCTATGAAACAAACCGCTTAAGTTCTGGGCAATGAAATTCGAATCAAATTTCTATATGGATAAATGGATAAGTTAGTATTTGCAGAAAAAATCCAACCCAGAGACTTGATTCCTTTTTTAACTCTCAGTAACTTTTAAAAAGAACCGGTCTTTTTTTTTTGTTTACTACTTTAATAAGGTATTTAGACCACAGCAACCAAAACTCTAGCCTACTCTTCACCCAAGGAACAAATTAAATTCTATTTACTTTTCTTTAGCTGTGTTGTCTGACCAATCCTTGAGGAATTTCTATTCAATTATTGTATCTATGACCTTTGAACATCCCAACTGTAAAATTGAATGGCTAATTCTCCTTTCGGCAGAATTTTGTAAATTTTGCTATTTTTTGTTAAAGGGGATATTAATATAAAAGTAAGATTCTCAACAATACATAGTGGAAAAAGGAAAAAATCCAGTCTACTTAGATATTACACGAGGTAAGAGATCCATGGATTTTTAAATCATGTTGTTTTCAATTTAACGAAATACACGTAGGAAGATGATTCATGCATTCATCTTGGAATTGCTGGATCATTTGAGCGGTATTATGATAGACCTAATGCCACTTTAATAGATTTATCCAGTTGCTACGTTAATACCTATCTTTGTTTATTTCAAAATGGTCTCCGAAATATAAAGAAAAATAACCCCAAAACAAAGATTTCTTTTTTCCCAGGATGATGGGTATTAAATTGATCTGCCAAAACTTTTTGCATTCGAAGAAAAGATCTAATTATCCGAAAATAGTTGTAATGCTGCAAAGAGATAAGGACAAGCAAATATAGTTCGAAAATGAATAGATGATAATGAGATTATGTCATATGAGAAATTCAAGGCCGATAGGAATATTGTCTTCCCAGTGAAAAGGTCCTTCAAAGCAATGATGAAGAAGGCAATAGATTGACAAAATAGGAAATAAATCTATATGCATAGCTTGGAAAAATAGAAATAATATAATAAATTCTTAACCACAGACAGTTTTCTTGAGTAGTGTAAACGAACTGTTGAAGGCATGAAGAATAAAGTCAAAGAATCGAGTTCAGGTACTGGTTGGAACCGGTGGCTTTCATTTTACCCAAAAGTTCTTGGGAATGCTGTGGATCCCTTTTCACTCTTTACTGTGAGTAAAGCTTTGTAGTAACAATCAATCAGGAGCGTTAATGTAGATCAGGTTAGTGATCGTTATTTTCTTTAGTTATTATATATTCCAATCAAATGTATCCAATGTTATTTAAAGAATAAATACAAACAACAGAAGAACATTTATTGTTATGAAAGAGGCGGTTTATTTTGTGTAATGTTTGGAAAAATAGAATGAAAACTATTATTTGTGAGTTCGAGTGCTCCATACACTCGGTTTTGTGTCACAGCTGTGTGCTTAATAAATAATTATTGGCCTGAAAAATACCATCATCCGACACAATCTCTTAGTATAACACCTGTCGAAATGTTAATGGGACACGTCCTGGATATCATTTTCATTATCGAGATCAACTTTCGAAGTAGAATTGAAGCAAATCTTAATATTCTACTGGAAATAACGTGCATGCAATTTGATCGTGAAACCTTGAGAATTTTTTTCAACCGAAACGATCTCTTAGCAAATTTCTCAATGCTGTTTTTTTAGATCATCAACCTAATGAACGAGCGTTTTGAATCAGTTTTTGTATTTTTCATAGCTGAGACAAGAAGAGCAAAACTGCTGAGTTATGGCAAAAAGAAAAAAAAAAAAAGAAAACAAAACAATAATCAGGTAATCAGCAAAAAAAGCTTTTTCTATTGAAAATATGTCACGACAAAATTATTTGAAAGAAATACATATAATTACTCACTACTAGAAATTATTGATTTTTGACTAATCTGCGTGCGTTTTAATTACTCAGCAGTACCAAGTTATTATCACTGAAAATAATTATCTATCATTATAAATTTTTTATCAAATATTATTAAAGGAAATAAAGAGGAAATTATTTTGTAATAATCGACAGTTTTTAATAGAATTAGAATTACTGGATTAGGGAAGTTTTTTCAAAATGACATCATGAAGAGGTTAGATAATATTTCTTTAAGCCAATCATTTTTATCAATGAGAAAGAATTTAACTTCAATGATTATGTTTGAAAAAATATAAAATCCGATGTTTTATAGTTAATTTCTATAGAAAAAAAAGTATGGCAGATACACCGAAAAATTACCAGAAATTATCCATTTCATAAATTAAAGATTGTTTTAGGTTGGTGTCTTTGTTTAATGGCATATAAACCTTCATGGGTAAGTTAATGCCAAAGCCATGCTTGTGAAAGAACAGTAGTGGTACTATTTAACTCCAATCTTCGTGGCATAAGGGGATACATATCATCCCATTGATATTTGACAAATAAAACAACGTAATAGCGAAGGGAGAGTTCGAACTTGCTTACTTAGAGAACACAGTCCATGATATTAGCCACTAAACCACAGGGCACCTGAGGAATCAAGGAATGAAAAGTTTAAATAAATAATTGATAACATCTTTTAAGAAAATGTTTCGGGAAATTATTATTATTATTATTATTATTATTATTATTAGTAGTAGTAGTAGTAGTAGTAGTAGTAGCAGTAGTAGTAGTCGTAGTAGTACCTTGTAGAGTTTTTCACGTCAGCTAATGTTGATGGTTTTTTACTAGAGTGACAGTAAGTCTCCTCAAGTCTCCTGGACTCTTCTCAGTATTCTGGCCGTTCTCAATAATGCTGTCGTTTGGATAGTCTCCACTCGTCCGCCAATTTCTAAGTCCTCCAGTCCCTTTGTTATTATCATTTACTCCTTTGGATTTTTTCACATCAGTGTTAGCTGATGGTTATTCACTGGAGTTTGAGTGACAGCAAGTCTCCTCAAGTCTCCAGGACTCGTCTCAAGATTTTGGTCGTTCTTAGCAATGCTATCGTTTGGATAGTCTCTACCGGTCCGACAACTTCCAACTCCTCCAGACCTTTTAATAATCCTTTAGTTACTGTGCCAAAAGCACCAATCACAGTTAGCACCAATTATTATTATCATTATTATTATTATTGTTGTTGTTGTTGTTATTGTCATGATTAAATTCTTTTGAGAGTGTTTCACACAAGAGTTAGTCGATAGTTTCTCACTGGAGTTTAAGTGACAACAAGTCTCCTCAAGTCTCCAGGATTCTTCTCAGTATTCTGACTAATTTTAATAATGCCGTTGTTTGGATGATCTCTACCCCTCCCTGCAGCAATCCATTGGTGTACTAAGAGCACCAATTACAATTGATATAACCGTCTCCTTCATATTCCACAGTTTTTTTCAATTACCGAGCAAAGTCGACGCTATTATTTTACTCGAGAGTTTTTCACATCAGCGTAAACTGATGGTCTTTCACTGGAGTTTAACTCAAATCTCCAGACTCTTCTCAGTAATCTGGTCGATCTCAATTATGTAGTAATTTGGATGGTCTCCACTGGTCCTATCATTTCCAAGACTCCTGTTTTTGTATCAGTTCTTTGGTGACTGTACCATAGCACTGATTACCGTTGGTATAATTGTCACTTTCATGTTCCACAGTTTTTCAATTTCCTGGCAAGGCCGACGAACTTATTTTTCTATTAGCTTTTTTTCAATTTTATACTTTGAGGTCAGCCGGGACTGAAAAGTTCACCATTCAGCAAGTTCTCTTTTCATGTTTTGTTGATTATTATTAGGTCTGACCGAGATTTGGTGATCCATTTGTATCTCAAAATCCCTGAGGAGTGTGTTCGTCTCGTTCTCAACGACAGATTCGGGGTTGTGTATTATTATTATTATCGTTATTATTATTATTCACTCGTTAGAGCTTTCACATCAGCGTTTACCTGATGTTCTTTCACTGGAGTCTGCGTGACAGCCAGTTTCCTCAAGTCTCCAGGACTCTTCTCAGTATTCTGGTCGTTCTCAATAATGCTGTCGTTTGGATGGTCTCCACCTGTCCGCCAACTTCCAAGTCCTCCAGTCCCTTTAGTAATTCTTTAGTTACTGTTTCAATCGCACCAATTATAATTGGTATAATTGTCACCTGCATGTTCCACTGTTTTTTTCAATTCCCGAGCAAGGTTGAGGTACTTATCCTTCTTTTCACATTCTTTCACTTTTATTCTGTGGTTAGCCAGGACAGCAAAGTCGACTATTTTGTAACTTCTCTTTTTTTCTTTTGTTGATTATTATCAAGTCTGGTCTTCTGGCCGAGATTAGGTGATCCGTGTGAATGCCGTGTGAATGTCATTATCTCGGACAGGTGCTGGGTTTTGCATATACCATTTGTTCGTATGATCAAATTTAAATTTCTTGCACGTCTCCCAGTGGATCACCTTACAGATCCAATCATGTCTAGTCTTATATTACTTCTGCGCTAATTTGCTAAATTCGCTTATTATGTGATTGATGGTTTCATCTCTGTCACCACATTGTCTGCATTTGCTATTTTGTCGAGTCTTATCAATTCTCGCTTTGATATGATTGATTCTGATGTCGTTGTCTTGTGCTGCTATTAGGAGAGATTCTGTTTCTCTCTTAAATTTTCCTTTTCTTAGCCATGTCCAGCTTTTGTCGTGTGAAATTATTATTATTATTATTATTATTATTATTATACTCCTCTAGAGTTTTTCACATCAGCATTAACTGATGACACCAAGTCTCCAGGACTCGTCTCAAGATTCTGGCTGTTCTTAGCAATGCTGTCGTTTGGATAGTCTCTACCCGTCCGCCAACTTCCAAGTCTTCCAGGCCTTTTAATAATCCTTTAGTTATTGTGCCTAACGCACCAATTACAATTGGCACAATAGTTACTTTCACGTTCCACAGCTTTTTTAATTCTCTAGCAAGGTCGAGGTACTTATCTTTCTTTTCACTATCCTTATTATTATTATTATTATTATTATTATTATTATTATTATTATTATTATTATTATTATTATCAGTTGTTGGTCTAATAGTCGTAACTGTTCAATTGGAATCTTCCTTGTCTGCTTAAGTATTAAAAAATGTCGGGGGAAAAAACGAAGATTCGCCCACAGGGCAAAAAAATAAAGTCAAAGCTGAAACAGTCAAAAGAAATGGATGTTCCAACAATAATCGGATACAAGCGACCAGAATGTAATTTTATTCTCGTCTAAATTGTAGGTATTAACAAGCATGGTTTTTCTGTCGTTATTATCTGATGGACTAAAAGTAAACAGATACAAGGCTTAATCTTACAATAATGGGTTCCCACTTGCCGACTACTTTAATCAGCGCAAGCACATATAATTACTATCCGGTGAATTAAAAAAAACATAACTTTTGATTTATTCAAAGTTAAAACTTAAGAAATATAAGGGCGTGAGGACAAAAGTAAAAGGAGAAAATAAAGCAAAAAGGAAAAGGATATTTTACCACAAGAACCCATGGAAAGCAACTTGTGAACAATTGCGGATGAACTCATCGTTGGAACAATGGTGTACTTCACCAGATGCTGGGCGGATGAACCCCACTGTTCAATGGCCAGGATCAAACACTTCAGTAAGGTAAGTATTGTTTCTCATCTACAAGTGTGGCTGCAACTGATGTGATTAATCCAGTCATCGAGATTATTATGTTGTCTTATGTTTGACCAATTTTAGAGTTCTCTTACAACTAGGTCACATCTGTGTCAGCTGTGCAGATTTTTAAAAAAGTCCTGGGTCCGGTATCTCCACAATGTACCACACTTGAAAAAAAAATGTCGGATCAAAATATAACGCAACGTGAAACCCTGGCAACTGGCCTCAGTGTCATGATCGACATGGTGCTCTGCTGCAAAAGTGGGCTGTTCTTTTTTCAGGGATACGAATGACGATCTAAGGAATCACACAAATCAGAGAAGCAAACACAAAACAAACAACTTGTACTGCACTTTTATTTTAGATTGATAGGATATAGAAAAAAGAATGTTAGACAACTGGCAAGTATACATCAGTTTTCAGACAACAAAGCCATAGACGACCTGATCAATTTCGGCCAATAATAAAGAAAATTTGCTTTTTTGACCTTGAAATACTAGAAATAAACAAGAAAACAAATCATAATGAACCAGACGTTAATACATTAACAAACGTATCAAGTATTGACAAACAAGAACAGTTTAATCAAAATGAACCTCTAACTTTTGTAAATGGAAATACCACACACGCAAACAGCACACTGCAAACACTAATATACGAACAAGAGATGCATCCTCTCCTTCTCTAAAAAGGGTGACTCGGATTAGCCAAGAACTACCGAGGTATAACTCTTACATCCATAGCAACCAAAATTTACAATGCCATACTACGAAACCGCATAGAACCCAAAATCGACAACATCCTTAGGAAAAACCAAAACCATTCGTAGAATCCTTGATGGCGTACGGGGAAAAAAAACTACAGGCGACATTACTATTTGTCGATTTTACCAAGGCCTTCGATTCAATTCAGTGAGGGAAGATGGAACAAATCCTTCTAGAATATGGCCCACCAAAAGAAACCGTAGCAGCAATAACGATTCTCTATAGAAACACCAAAGTGAAAGTACGTTCACCGGATGGAGACAGAATACTTCGACATTGGAGAAGCAGTACTACAAGTGGACTCACTAGCCCCATACCTCTTTATTATCTGCCTAGACTACATGCTTAAAACATCGATCGATAAAATCAGAGACAACGGCTTCGAGCTGACAAAGAAAAGAAGCAAAAGGTACCCCGCCAAAACAATTACCGATACCGACTACGCCGATGACATAATGATACTGGCAAATACGCCTAACCAAGCCGAAACAGTACTGCATAGTTTGGAACGAGCCGCCGAAGACATTGGCCTCTATGTCAATGCACACAAAACTGAATAGATGTGCTTTAATCAAGCAGGCGACATTTCCACACTAGACGGAACCTCAAAGAGCATGAATAAAAAATCAAAACCTGGATGGCAAATTCCACTTAAAATACAAATGCGAAATCTACAAAATCAGGCCAAAATGATAAAAACAAAGGAAAAACGCTGGAACAATGTAGAGACTAAAAGAAAAAAAAACAATACAACTTGAGTCAATAAACCAGAAAGCAATGACGAAATAAGGAAGATTAAAAAGATATGAAAAAAGATATAAAAACAAAACAGGCTGAATAGGATATTCCAAAACAACGAAAGAAAATTCTACGAAAAGTTGGGGGAGATGACATGAGGACATACCAACACCAGGATGCAAGAGCAACTGAACAATTTTGGAGTAAAATATGGCAACCAAGAAAGAAATCTGAATGGATTAGCAACATAGAAAAAAGAGTTATAAGGGCTCAAAGTTGGACCAAAAGCAAAAATACATGGAGATCTACTCGAAACAACACTAAAAATATCAAATTGGAAAACGCCAGGCCATGATGGAATACATGGATTCTGGTTCAAAAAATTTACCTCAATTCAAGACAGACTGACACTCGAAATGAATAGATGCCAAGAAGAATGATAAGTTCCTGAATGGATGACCAAATGGAAACCCACATTAATCCAAAAAGACTCCCTTAAACGAATCCCCCCCAAACAACTACAGACCCATAACATTCCTACCTATGATGTGAAAAATATTAACGGCACAATTGAGGGAAGAGATTCATTTCTAATTAACAAGCCATGGATTGTTCCCTGAGGAACGAAAAGGAAGTCACAAATGATCCAGAAGCACAGTAGAACTTCTCTACATAGATCAGCTCATTTACAACGAGAGCAAGACCAGACGAAAAAAATTAATTATGGCTTGGATTGATGACAAAAAAAGCATATGTTATGATCCCACAAAGCTGGATTATAGACTACTTAAAAATGTAAAAATATTGTTGCATACTCATGTGCAGATTCATGCATGCATAAAGAATCATAACGACGACACAATAATAGACGAGCGACACAATTCTTTTAGAAAAATATACCTCTCACTTTATTTGAAAGGGTTGTGTGTGAGAGGGAGTTCGAGACCGAACATAACTGCAACATATTGACCCCCACTCTGTTGGTCATAACCGCGTTTCTTTCCCCTTCTTCCAGGCCACTCAACCGGGGGCCTGGGGTCCAGCCTCTCTGGGTGCTGGTTTTCTCTACCGCATCTTATCTCCAACTGGTCTGGTCACCAAACTGATTGAATTTCCTGTGCACTCAGTTATATTATAGTTCAACGCCCACCTTCTTTTTGTGGGTGTCAGAAATTGAACTCATTCAACCCATCCACGGTCAAGACTACATTCTGCAATTCCTCGACCGGATGCACCTGTTATTTACATAGGTGTATTTCCAATTTTGACAGCCCGGCCAGGTCGTAAGTCAATATACAACAATATCAGATGAAAAGATCCATAAAATCTGAAGAGTGGAATTGAGAGCAGGAGGGAAAAACTTAGCTGAAACGAAAATCCAAAGAGGAATATTCCAAGGTGATGCGCTATCACCATTACAATTTATAATTGCAATTATGCTACTAAACCACACAATCAAAAAATGCTAAGCTGGATACTCACTTAGAAAGATGCAGGAAAAGATCGTATACCTAATGAACATGGACGACATCAAACTGTTTGCAAAAAATTAAAAAGAATTGGAAACTCTAATACACGCAACGAGAATATACAGTCAGGACATAGGGATGGAATTTGGCATAGAAAATGTGCCATGCTAGTTATGAAAAGTGTTACTGCCTCAGGACCCTTTTTCAACTTGTCCTTGGGAGCATACTTCATGTATGTTCTGTGAACTAGGAATAGAATTCTCGGTACATATTTTCGTTGGGTCATTTTGAATACCATTATGCATGGCCTTCTCCCATTTGAATTCTGTCAGCTTCCTTCGGTTTTACCGCCAGGGTTTCAAACTTGTGACCCGGTGCTCTACAGATTAAGGTTAGAATGAATCCGACAGTTGGCAGAGTCAAGGAGCTATCCGGTAATCCTTTTTACATATACTATATTCAACCATTTATTCATGTCTTGTTGTGTCTGTTTTCGTAGGCCAAACTTAAGGAAATCTTTTCTAAACCTTATAATCCAAATAGATTTCATGTAATATATTTTTCTTCATAACATTAATAGTTTTCATGTTGATTTTAACCTGTTCATTACATTAACCCTTCTTGCTTACATGTTCTGTCTATTTTACTTTTGTATGCCTCCTCTTCCCCTGTTTCCTTCCCCTGTAAATAAACTAAGTTTACCATTTCAAACCCTTGTTTTACTTGATTATTCTTTGTTTGTATCAAATTTCTGTGTTATGATTGCTGGGGACGAGATATACTCCTAGACACTTACCCTAAATTCGTTGTAGTCATAGCAAAAGCAGCAAACGGCATCTGAAAGACCAAATGGAACTACCAAATCTAGACAAAATTGTCACGCACGGAGAAAAGGAAACCAACAAATACAAAGGAATTTTGGAAGCTAACACCATCAAACAAGTGTAGATGAAAGAAAAAAATTAAGAATGAGTGGTTCAGGAGAACTAGAAGGCTCCTCGAGAAAAAACTGTATAGCAGAAACCTTATAAAAGGAATAAATGCCTGGGCTATTCTCCTCGTAATATATTCTGGAACATTCTTAAAATAGACCAGAGAAGAAGTTAAAAAAGGACCAAAGAACAAGAACACTAATGATGATGCATAAAGCATTGCATGCCAGAAATGACGTTGACAGATTATATGTGTCATGAAAAGAAGGAGGACGAGGATTTTGTAGCATTGACGATTTGAAGAATACATAGAGAAGTGCGGAGAAACATTGATTACACCAGAAACAATACGTTCAACACAAGGACCAACAGAACGATAATAACAAGAAAACAAAAGTGGGAGGAAAAACAAATACATGAACGTTTTCAGCGACGAATAAACAACATCATCCTGGAATAAAAAACATGGATGTGGCTAAGAAAAGGAAACCTTAAGAGAGAAACTGGAAGTCTCCCAATAGCAGCACAAAGGAACGAATCATTCGAAGCAAGAATTGATAAGACGCAACAAAACAGTAAATGCAGATTATGTAGTGAGAGAGACGAAACAATCAATCAAATAATAAGCAAATGCAGCGATTTAGCCCAGAAAGAGTATAAGACTAGACCCGACTGGGTGGACAAGGTGATCCACTGGATATTGAGCAAGAAATTTAAATTTGACCATACGAATAAATGATACGTGCACGCACAACTCAGCAGCTGTACTGGAGAATAAGGCACATAAACTTTTGGGGGATTTTCACATACAAGTAGATCACCTAATCTCGGCCAGACAACCATACTACAACGTAATGAACAAAAAAAGAGAACTTACAAAATTGAGGACTTTGCTGTCCCTGCTGACTTCAGAGTAAAATAAAAAGAAGGTGAAAAGAAGGATAAATAACTTGACCTTGCTAGGGAATTGAAAAAAAAATGCGGAACATGAAAGTGACATTTGTATCAATTATAATTGGTGCTCTCAGTTCATTCAACAAAGGATTAATAAAGGGACTGGAGGAATTGGAAATAAGTGAACTAGTGGAGATCTTCCAAACTACTTCACTATTGAGATCAGCCAGAATACTGTGAAGAGTCCTGGAGACTTGAGGAGAATTGCTGTCACTCAAACTTCAGTGGAAGACAATCAGCTGACGCTGATGTGAAAAACTCTCAAGGAGTAAAATAATAATAATAATAATAATGAGTCTCTTCTATCAGGATCACAAAACCATGACACACGGACAAACTATGCAAAAGTAAAAATAGATGAGATACAATAAAATAGCGAATGAAGGTTATTAGTAATAGAGACAAAATGATCAGTCATATAATGTACGAATGCAGCAGATCACTGCAAAAAGCGTAAAAGAATTAAGACAACTTGGTGGGGAAGGTGATGCACAAGGAATTGTGCAAGAAATTGAAATTTGAACGCACCAACAAGTGGTATATGCACAACACAGAATCCATCCAGGAGAATGAAAAGAACAAAGTGCTCTGGGATTTTCATGGTTTAGTTTAGTTTGGTTCATGGAATATGAACCATTGTCGGTTATTTAATGCCTAATTCTTTTTTACATATATATTCATCATCATCATCATCATGACGTGCGGCTAGCACAGATATCCCTGACCCTCTCTCTCCACGTCTCCCTATCATTCATCACCTTCGGTAGGTCTTCGGGGTTACATCCCGTATCATCACATAGCTGCTGTATGAATGTTCGAGCTGGTCGTCCTGCTTTTGATTGGCCATATGCGGGGGTCCACAGGAGCACATCACTTACAATCTCGTCTTTGCTTCTCCAGCAGTGTCCGGAATGTCTGGTTCGTCTAGCTTGTATAGTTTTTGTGATAGGTGGTAGGTGGCCGTACAGTTGGTGCTCTGTGGGGTGTTGCTGCCAGGACCTGTTCAATATTGCTCGCAACGTTCTTGTATAATTGCCGTTGAGCTTCTTCTCCAACCGTTTTGTCAGCATCCAAGTAGTGCATCCATATAGCAGTATCGACACGACCGCCGCTTGGAAGAAACTGCGTTTCATTTTATCGGTCAGGTTGGATTTCCATATGATCAAGAGCCTATCGATAAATGTCCATGCCTTCGTTAGCCGTGTGTCGATGTCTTTTTCGGTTGATGAGACGCTGCTTCCTAGGTAGGTGAATTTGTCAACCAGTTTCAGGGAGGTTCCGTCTAGTGTGGAGATGTCGCCTTTCTGATTAAAGCACATAAATTCAGTTTTCTGTGCATTGACATGGAGTCCAATGCCTGCAGCGGCTCGTTCCAAACTATGCAGTAGTGTTTCGGCTTGTATTGCCCAGTAGCGCTATGTCATCGGCGTAGTCGGCGTCGGTAATTGTTTTTGCGGGCTACCTTCTGCTTCTTTTCTTTGTCAGCTCAAAGCCGTTTTCGTAACACATTTTGTAGATAACATTTTGAAACGAGGCTGAGATCATTTTTTGCACACAGTTAATGGTGTCACTTATCTCACACTAATAATTCTGTTCACTTTTAATCATTAGTTTGTACACAATAAAATGTTTTCAAATATACCTATTTGACGCTAACAATTCAATTAAACATCAGTCATTTGTTTACATAAAAATAAATAATCAGACAATTCTAGTTCAAACAATTCGATTTAGAATAAGTCAACATAGTAAATGGTTCCAGGTATTACAATGTATCACTAATAATACAATTAAATGTTAGTCATTTGTTTACACACTGTTAAATTATCAAACAGATCTATTTCAAACATTTCATGTTCGCTGAAGTCAAAAAAGTAAATAGTATTGTCATGTATCACAAACAATTCAATTGAACATCAGTCGTTTGTTTACAGACAGTTAACAAAATAGACAATTCTTTTTCAAGCAATCCAGTTTAGCATAAGTCATTTGTTTGCACTCAGTTTAAATGTCAAACAGTTCTACTTGACCCATAGATAGGACACTATCTGAATCTACCACTCCCGATCAGAGTGAACCTGGTAGCAATGGAAATAAAGGAGCACTCCACATTCCTTAACCCTTCAGCATTAGTGAAACTTCACCATTAGATTGTTTATTATCCAGGACACTCGTTACAAGAGTATTATCCCTCTGCAGAGTTGCAGTTAGTGTATTCTACAGCCTCAGACAACTGGGCTATGGGGTCTTTGGATATAACGAATCGCTCAATCTCGGCCAACCGACCAGATTTAGTGATATTAGCAAAAAGAACCAGTCAAATAGTAGACTTTGCTGTCCCGGAAAACCATTGCTAAAATTAAAAGAAAACAAAAAGAAAGATACATAAATATACCTATCTAGAGAATCTAATTAAAAATGGAAATTGAAGGTTACGTTTTTACTGGTTGTAATTAGTTCACTCAGGATTGTTACAGGGACTAGAAGTCTTCAAAATAAAAGGAAAAATGGAAACAATCCAAACTACATCATTATTCTGAGCGAGTCTAGGAAAAGGAAAACTCTGAATTAAAACCTGTTAAACTCCGCTTAAAAATTGACATTGTGTCATATCCTGCCCGAGCGGAGGGGTTGGTAAATAGTATCATTATTCTGAGCAACCAGAAAATTAAGAAGAGTTCTGGAGATTTGAGACTTGCTCTCACTCAGAATCCAGGGAGAAATCATCACCTAACGTTAAAGGGAAAAACTACCGAAATAATGATATTGGAATCTCGTCAAATGGATAATCATCTTGGCTGTCCCCCTGGTAAAATACTCAGTACTTTTCTTAAAATGGACGAGGGAAGACCTCAGACGAATGGACAAGAGGGCAAGAAAACTATTTACGATACTTAAGGCCTTACATCACAGTGATGACATCACTAGACTATATGTGTCAAGAAAAGAAGGAGGAAGTGGACTTGCCAGCATTAAAGATAGCATCGATGTGTCAAATACAAGGACTCGAAGATTACATGAAAAATATCAAAGAAAAACTAATAAAACCGACCAAAAACAACACAGACAGCATTATAATCAACGAATAACAACTCGAAAACAGGTATGGGAAGAGAAAACAACTGTATGGATATTCAAAGCGATAAACTGAAGAAATCTCACAGTAGAAGATTTGGGTATGGCTATAGAAAGGAAAAATTAACAGAGAAATTGATTCTTTTCTTACAGTAGCACAAAAAAACGCCTTAAGGAACAGCGAAAATTGATAAGATACAATAGAATAGCAAACATAGGTTATCTAATGATAGAGACGAAACGATTAATTCCATTATAAATGATCCAGCAAATGAGTAAATAATGAGTTCAAGACTAAACACGATTTGTTGGGAAAGGTGTAAGACTTGGAAATGTGCAAGAAATTGAAATTTGACCAGACAAACGAATAATAATAATAATAATAATACGAAACGATCAATCACATAATAAGTGAATGCAGCAAATTAGCACAGAGGGAGTATAAGGCGAGACACGACTGGGTCGGCAAGGTGATCCACTGGGAGATGTGCATGAAATTGAAATTTGACCACACTAACAAATGTATTATGCACAACCCAGCAGCTGTCATAGAAAATGAGACACACGGGACGTTGACATACACACGGATCACCTAATCTCGGCCAGAAGACCAGACCTTATAATAATCTCCAAAAAAAAGAGAATTTGCAAAATTATCGACTTTGCTGTCCCAGCTGACCACAAAATAAACCTGTAAGAATGTGAAAAGAAGGATAAGTACCTCGACATTGCTAGAGAACTGAAAAAGCTGTGGAACATGAAAGTGACGATTTTTCCAATCGTGATTGGTGCTTTTTGCACAATAACTAAAAGATTATTAAAAGGCCTGGAGGACTTGGAAGTTGGCGGACGGGTAGAGACTATTCAAATGATAGTATTACTGAGAACGGCCAGAGTATTGCAAGGAGTCCTGGAGACTTGAGGAGACTTGCTGTCACTCAAACTCCAGTGAAAAAACCATCAGCTAATACTGATGTGAAAAACTCTAAAAGAGTAAGAAAGTAAGTAAATAATAATAATAATAATAACATATTTAATTTTTCTAAATTTTCACTTTTTAATGCTAACTTTGATTTTGCTGAAATGTAAACGATATTCTATGGAATGAGAATAAGAGAATGACCAGAATTTAAAGTTTCGTCGAAGTTGAATAAAAATTCATATTTTCTTCGCATTAAATATCGATGAGAACATTTTTTCATGATGAGAAGAAGTCGACTATTTTAATTTCTTCTTCCCATATATTTCATGCGTCTTCCTACATCACTTGAGGTTGTTAGTTTGGAAGCCTTCGGATTATTTCCTCTATTATGGATTCGAATAACAGAAAATCCACGGAAAAAAAATCAAGAGAAAGCATTCAAATAGGCTTGAGAGAACCTTTTTGTTTCAGAGATATTTGAACGAGTTCTATCTATAAGCAATGGAATACTGAAATTAGAAGATTCAGTACGTAGAATGTTGCTGGAATTAATGAGAAAAACATCAGATACTTGTTCAAGTATAGAAGTTTTACTTTTAATAAATTGATGAAACCCCCAGAAAAAAATAAATATAAATAAAAAGATTTTCTCAAATTATTGGTTGGCTGGTTGGTTGGTGAATTTGTACTTCATTGCAAAATAGGATTTGTACTAATTTTTTTTATTCCGAGTCGGTTTAGTTTTCTATAAATTATTTCAATCACTCATTCAAATATGAGCGGATTTCGTCCAAATCGAAAAACAAAACAGTGACGATCATCATGAAAATGTTTAAAAGTTTTATTTCATTAAATATTCGAACAAATGTTTTCATTTATGTTTATGCGATCTGTCCCTTTCAGTAAATTCATTCTGTTACTTTTTTAATTTGCAGGCTCAAATTTTTAAATCCCTTTCCATAATTTTCATGTCTTCCAACATCACTTAAGATTGTTAGAAGATCAAAGCCTTAAGTATTTAGATTACTCAAAATATTTTCTATAATCATGGTCCATAAGTAAAAAAAAAAAAAAAAGATCATATTGCAACCGATTGACGAATCTTTAAAAAACATTAATATAACGATGGCCTTAGAAGCTGTATGTTTAATATCTTATTAAAAAAAAAAAAAACAAACAAAAATGGATAACAGTTTGAACAATTCAGGGTGAGACAGTGCAATTAATTAAATGACAAAACCATTAAAAATGAGGATAATTTTTCAAGTAATTAACAGAATGATAGCAATAAAACATTTGAGAACATCAATTTTATTTGGATGATCAATATGAATGCATAAACTAGTAATATAATCATTAAATTTATGTTGTGGAAACAGATTCATATAATTATTGTATTTTGACCTTCGACCCGGCCAAAAATGCCATTCCAAGGTGATGCACCGGAAGGAGGTGACACATTCTAATGGCAGTTATGAGAGGAAATCGCGTGGGCGGAAATTGGCTGATGAAATAGGACGTGCTAAAAAAAATTCCCATGCTACACTCATAGACTGATGCACCAGAGGAGAGTAACCTGTAAACTGCATGACAGTTATTTCCGCTGGATGACGATTAAACAAGCGATTTCAAAGATCGAGTGGGCATTGAACTATAAATAACTCAGTCAAGTTCGAGTTCCAGTTAGAGTTGGAGTAGGGGATAGACGAGGTGTGGTAGGTAAAGCCACATCAGGCCGAAGGGGCCATTGGGGCTCTGATGAGTTGGGGTCCAGGGAAGTTGCAGTTCCAGTTACAATTGGAGACGGAGTTATAGACGAGATGTGGTAGGGAAAGCCACACCCGACCAAGGGGGCCCTCGGGAACACCGATGGAGTTTGGGGACCAGAGAAGTTGCTGATAAGATGCAGTAAAGAAAGCCAGCACCCAGCAGAGTGGACCCCAGGGCCTCCGGTTGAGCATCAGGAGAAAGAGAAAGACACAACGTTGACGGCCATAAGAGTGGGGGTCAAAATATTTCAGTTCCGTTCGGTCTCCAACTCCCTCTCACAGTAAAACCCTGAGTAACCCTTTTCGAACTCTTATAATAAAGTGAGAGGTACATATTTTTCTAAAGAAGTTTTCCTGTGTCTGTTTATTTATTGTGTCGTTATGATGCTGCATATGAGAATATAACATAATATATAGATCAGAAGACTGGAGAATTTATCAGGCAAACGCAAAACTAATAACAATTAAGGGCAATATCTTCAACAATCATAGAAATCTTCCCTAAATCTCTAACCAATAAGAAATGATTTAAATTACGAAGTCGAGGATACAAATTCGACTAATATATAGCATAAAAGTTGTTCATAGAAAATTTGAAAGCAGTTGACACAAACGGGACATTAATACTAAATGAAATGCAAACAACGTCGACAAGATTTTGAACTCGAGTCATCGAGTACATTTCATGAGACGATAACCGTTACGCCAGAAGTAACAGTGCTTATATAAATATGTTCCTAATATGAAATTGGTATTCAAATATGTGTGTGTGTGTGTGTGTGTGTGTGTGTGTGTGTGTGTGCATATATACGCGTGTGCACGTGTATTTGCCATTGGAGGAATCTCAGTTTTTAGTTTTTTGTCTTTGTGTGAAATTAATCTTAATGTAAGTAAGAATAAATTAATATTATGCGCCCGAAATTAATTATTCCGTAGAGATGTGAATTCCATAAGGAATTACAGTCTGTAAAGTTGAATTAGTTTAATATGACTCAACACGAACGTAAATCTAGGAATTATTGGCGATAGAGTTGTCTACTTTTAATTATTAATGACATATCACGATTCCTTTGAAGCATTCTAGTTTAATACGTACATATTCTTATTACTAAACCTAATTTGTTGCAATTAGCATATATTTGCATTCCACAATTTGATTTCATGATTACTAATAATCTCTCCAGCTGACAAAATGAATAAAGAAACTCTTCATTCCATCCCACAATTAATGCATTGCAAAGTAAAAGGAAAAAATTGCAGCGAAATTAACATCAAGAGATGCAAAATGAGCGGAAGGCGTAAAAGAAACAAAAGGAGCCGTCATGAACAGTAATATTGATTATATCGATCGTTGAAATCCAAAAGAAAAATAAACCACCTTATAGAAGAACCAAAATACACTCGAATGAAATACAAACTAATAAATATCAAGTTTGATTTACTAACTTACAAAGTTCATTTTGTATTTAAGATTTCAAAATCTAAAAAGATATGATCATTATTGAAATAATACTGATATTCTAACATTTACACACGTAGATTTGCTTAGAACTGTTTTTTCCATGTTTTCAGGAAGGTTTTATTGTAATGAAATTATGAAATTCTTCATTTGGAACTTTCCTGTGTTGTGTGTGGATAGTATGTCTTTTGTTAGGGTATCATATTAGAGAAAAAAGAGTGAATCAGTGTAACCATCAGGGAATGAGATGAAAATCTCTCATTTTTCCAGCATTCGGAATATTACTTGAATATTTGAAAATGGACAGAAAATCTCCAGAAACAAAATTAAACGATTATAATAAAATATATGTAAGATGTCCTCGAAAGGCAAATTCCTCTGTTAAATATTTTATCATTTCCTAATGGATGTCTATTACTTCACATATAAACCACATATCAGAGGCTGCTGGAGTTTATAAATACTTCATCCAAATATAGTGTTAGTGCTTACCACTGCTCTGACATCCCTTAGATATTTTAAAGATTTCTCTCCGTGTAATTCTTAGACATGTAATCTTAGAGTTTTCAAAAACATTTCAGCTATATAAACCAAAATTTATACCAACAGTTCGAGATAAAGTTTTCTTTGAAAAATTAGACTTTCATCGGTGAATTGAGTTTCCAATAGTGGAAAAGTGTTTCGAGGTTTTCCGAGTCCATA
>OY757915.1:119700872-119730872 GCA_963585895.1 Sepioteuthis lessoniana | reverse complement strand
ACAATACCAAAATACTAAGCGAACCCAGACGCCATTGTTTCAAGTACAGAGAAAATTTAATCGTACGCAGTGTCACGGAAATATTACTGCTCGTAGATCGACAAAAAAAGTTTGAAATATGGTGAAAGACAAACAAATTATTTTAATGGATCTTCATGTCTGAAAACAAATCGATTCTCTGATTTATGTAAGTAGACATTTGGCTGAAAAGGTTCAATATTCTTGCTTGTTCAACACGATATTTACTACTTATTTAGCTTAGTCTTAGATCAACTTAGATTCAGACAGACAGGCAGACAGATAAACACACACACACACACACACACACACACACACACACACACACGTATATATATATATATATATATATATATATATTTGTGTATGTGCGTGTGTGTGTGTTTTATATCCAATGAGAAAATGTGTATACAGTAGCGTACTTTATTCGACTGATCTTATTGATGATTGCAACCGGGCAAATTTAATAATTTATGAATTATTCTCTCATATGTTTTGCCCCAAAGAGGCTATCTGCTAATGGTTTCATGATCTTTTTAAGAATAAACTTTCGATTATGTATCATTTGACAAAGCTTTTAAAAATGAGAAAACTGCTTTACAGTCAAACCGTAAGTAATTTGGAAGAAATATGAGTTATCACAGATTGAAGGACTTTTTTCTTTAAATATATACCTTACTGACGTCTGAATGTGGGTCTGAATCCGACAGTATGAAGTAAGCAGAAAAACCGAATAATCCAAATTAAATGAATTTATTGTGATCTAAAGCCAACGGAAAACGTTTCGGTTTTAATAACCTTCATCAGGACTTTGATATCATGAGATTTGTTCATACAAGCATACATCGCAGTTCATTTATCAAACAATTCAAAAGAGGATTTCAAGTTACAAAATATTCAGATCATTAATTCTTTATTTTTATAATACAAACAACGCCAATTAATGTTCGCCAATGAAAAGAAACCGGGCAATGTTGCGTATCGGACTTTTTTTTTTGCTTTGTTTCTGAAGAACTTTTGTTTAAGTAATGATATTTCGCGTTGGTAATGAACGGATCCATGTGTCCTAAGATTTGTTATATCTAACAGCTTGTCGGACTGAAACATTAATGAATTTTTGGTGAATATATATTTCTGTTTGAATTATCGTTTTATTTCATTCATGAATTTTAGCGAAATTATTTTTTTCCAGATTTTTTCTACACTGTGTATCATGAGAATTCTCTTAATTACATTTACAAAAATCCAATTAAAATTGTTGCTTTTTGAGAGTTTTGACTAATATTACCGTCGTTGTATTTTTTATATACTCCATAGTCCATCTCGCCCATAAATGATGGAAATGTTCAATAGTTGAAAGCTTTGAGATTAGTAATCACAGGCATTAAATGGTGTCGGACTTCAAAGGGATTTTCTTATCTTTCTCACTTTAAAAAAATAGCCTTGTCTAAATATTTGTATTTCTAGTTGATTTAAGTCTTAGGAAAAATGGTAATTCTAAATTAAAGATTTATTTTCTCTGTTTATGCAACTCGGCTTAGTAACACAATCACCTTTAGAGCTGATTACTCGCTTTCAGTCTATCCAATTGTTATTGTGACATAGCGATCTCTGAAACGGAAAAAAATGTACAATATCTGTTGTTCTTCATTCTTTTAATCCGACCATATAATATTCGTTTGTATCAGACAACGTTAAAATTACAATTTCTGTATTCTGAAGTTATTTCTTCTTTGAATATTTGATCAAATCGATTTATTACAAGTACAGGGGAAAATAACTGTCAGAAAGTTTTGTTCTAATCCTGACATTGCTGCCATTGCCATAACCACAAATGCCAACTTGTTTCTGGGACGATTGTCATGGTGCTTGATATCTTGAATTTCTATCTATTATACAATATTTGTTGTATATAACAAAGAATTAATGCTTTACATTGCATTTTCTTTGATATATTCAAGCTTTATTCCAAATATCTAAAGTTGATCCCACTGCCAATACATTAATTGATATAATAGCTATTACTTAAGAACTTGAATTAATTAGAGATAGGTCTCTTTCTTCTCATGTTTTTTTTTTTCATCGTCCTAAAACTTGATACATTCAAGAAACTTAGGGCTTCTCAACAGCTTTAAATCTAAAAAAATGAAAGTAGTATTAAAAATAATGAAACTTCTTTCTAATTCTGCTGTTTACGTGACAACATTCTCCTCTAATATCGCCACCTCTTCTTCGACTGTTGTCCTGCTGTCAACCTGAGTTTGACCTGGCATGGTAAGTTGACCTTTAACCTATTGTCTATTAGATACACAATGAATAATTCATGCCTTTAATACTTATTTTCTAAAATAAAAGCAATTACATCTTTAGTGTTTTTTATCTATCTTCTTTTTACCTACTAATTTGTAAATTATATCCATTATCTAATTGTCAATATCGGACAAGTTTGACTTGCGTACATAATGCAAGCAAACCCAATGATCTTTTTTTTTCCCGATTGATTTTATATTAACCCCAAAATAAACGAACGGAAATGTCTTTGTAGAAATATTATGGTTTAATTCATAGAGTACACACACGTAAAAGAGGACAAAATTATTGATCTCTGGATATTTTCACTTGAAATGGACAGAGGAAACTGAAAAGAACAAAAGGCCACAGAGATAAGCTAATTGGAAAGTGACTGTCAGACAAAAACAAATACAAACGATAATGTAAAAAACAATCCTGTGTAGATTTATGAATAAAAAGAAATGTTCTATGCTTAAAGACCAATCGGACAAAACAAACAAATTGCCTTCTATTACACAACGTATGAAACGAGAAAAGAATTATTCAGATTCATGTATAAAAAAGAAAAAAAAACATGCTTCCTACTCTTCTCAGAAATTAATTGCATCCTCAAGGGATTCAATATTATTTAATATGATTGATTATAAAACAGGAATTTAATAAGTACTGTAGAATTTTAAGTAACTATATATTAACATTGCTTTGCATACATTGATTCCTCTGCGGACTAAATAGTATGCGATTGCCAAATAATTTGAGTAAATCAACACACTGATATGATATGGCCATTTACAGTGACAGGTTGTAACTGTAATTGACCAAAAACGTATAGCATTGTAATCAGATGGTACCAGGGCGCGAATACAGCAGTGAACAACGCAACCGACCGTAGAGCTGACAGAGTTCCCTATTTGTTCGAGTGGGTTAGCTTTACCCTTGATCTATTCTTCGGGTCCAGTCTTTCAGAATTCGCTATCTGAAATATCAATCAGCCGAAACTGAAGTGAAGTTAGGTTTTTCTGTAAATCCAACTATATATATATATATAAGAAAAACAAAACCCGGTCACTTTATGAGTATTGATGATAGATAAGATTTGAGACTCGGTGGAAGATAGGCAATCTAGGATAGCCTGGCAAATAATAAACGAAATGAGTAGAAGGAAGAGCACAGCCAAAGCAAAATAGAAAGCTTCAAACCAACAAGAAAGAATAAAACTGTGGAAACAGCATTTCGAAAATCTACTAGGAAAACCACTGAAAGTTACACATGAACTAATCACCAGAATTATCAGTAAGCAAGTACACATTAAACTAGATCCATTCACCAATGAAGAACTCGACTCGGCTCTTAGAAAAAATTAAAGATATGAAAGCTGCAGGGCTTGACGAGATCCCCCCAGAAGTATGGAAGACCAGACAATTCGACGACATACTGCTACGGCCATGCAACGCAGTCTATAATCAAAATACGATAGACAGATGGATGAAGGGATACATCCTTCCTTTCCCTAAAAAGGGTGACCTCAGATTTACCAAGAACTACCGAGGTATAACATTTACATCCGTAGCAGCCAAAATTTACAATGCCCTACTACGAAACTGCATAGAACCCAAAATCAACAACATCCTTAGGAAAAACAAAAATGGCTTCCCAAGAAATAGATCCACAACCACACAAATATTGACCATTCGTAGAATCCTTGAAGGCGTACGCGCAAAAAACCTACAGGCGACATTACTATTTGTTGACTTTACCAAGACCTTCGATTCCATACAGAGAGGAACGATGGAATAAATCCTACTAGCATACGGCCTACCAAAAGAAACCGTAACAGCAATAATAATTCTCTACAGAAACACCACAGTGAAAGTACATTCACCGGATGGAGACACAGAATACTTCGACATTGTAAAAGCAGTACTACAAGGGGACACGCTAGCCCCATACCTCTTTATCATCTGTCTAGACTACGTGCTTAGAACCTCGATTGACAAAATCAGAGAAAATGGCTTCGAGCTGACAAAGAAAAGAAGCAGAAGGTACACGGCAAAAACAATTACCGACGCCGACTATACCGATGACATAGCGTTACCGGCGAATACACCCAACCAAGCTGAAATACAACTGCATAGTTTGGAACGAGCCGCCGCAGACATTGACCTCCATGTCAATGCACACAAAACTGAATATATGTATTATAACCAAACAGGTGACATTTCCACACTAGACGGAACCTCTCTGAAACTAGTAGACAAGTTCACCTACCGTGGAAGCAGTGTCTCACCAACCGAAAAAGATATCGACACATGGCTAACGAAAGCATGGACAGCTATCGATAGGCTCTCGATCATATGGAAATCAGACCTGACCGATAAAATGAAACACATCGATACTGCTATAATAATGCACTACTTGGATGCTAACTAAACTGCTGAAGAAGAAGCTAGACGGCAATTACACAAGAATGTTGCGAGCAATATTGAACAAGTCCTGGAGGCAACACCCCACAAGGCACCAGCTATACGGCCACCTGCCTCCCATCACGAAAATTATACAAGTTAGACGAACCAGACGTGCAGGACACTGCTGGAGAAGCGAGGACGAACACATCAATGATTTACTCCTATGGACCCCCACATATGACCAAGAAAAACAGGACGACCAGCACGAACATACATACAGCAGCTATGTGAGGATACGGGATGTAGCCCTGAAGACCTGCCAGAAGCGATGAATGATAGGGAGAAGTGGCGTTAGAGGATCAGGGATATCCGTGCTAGTGGCACGACATGATGATGATGATGATGATGATTACATACCATGAAGAAAAATATATAATGAAAAGAATGTGTATATTAATAAAGAACATACAGTAAAAAACAGAAAAAGGAAAATTATATGGTTTAACCCCTCCTTTTGTAGACTAGCGAGTATAATTGTTGGTAAATATTTTCTGAAATTGAGAGATAACCACTTTAACCATAATAACATACTAGATTAAATAATATTGATAATCGTGATAACGATAATAAAAATAATTGTAATAATAATAATAATAATACGAGTAGATATAACGAATGTAATTGTAAAACTAGAAATAAATGCCCTATGAATGGGTTATGCAATTCAGAAATTGTAGTGTATCAAGGAATCATATACCTCCCCAAAAAGTTAAGAATATAAAGACTTATAAAGGGATCTCTTCGATGAAATGAAAGCTAAGATTCAATAATCATAATCATTCTTTCTCCTATTAACATTTGAAGAACCAAACGGTCCTATCTAGCAATTTTGGAATTTGAAAAATAAGGGTTTAACCCCTGAGATTCAATGGAACATATTGAAAAAGTCGACTATTCCAAAATGCTTTGATAATAGATGTAACCTATGTCTAGAAGAAAAGATCTAAATTAGGCTATACCCAGACCCAGAAAAATTATTAAATTGGAGATGTGATTTTATAGCTAGATGTTAACATAGGAATAAATTTATACTATTGACGACAATCAAAGATAATTATTAATTAACTATGAAAATAAGATTAAATGGGGATAGTTGAGGTACAAGGAATAAAAGAAAATAGGAAGGCACCATGTGAGATCGGACGATTCAGTGTAAAGGTGGCTCAATAAATAAGCAGAAGGATAAAATTTGAATTTAAGATAAGTATTACTGTAATCTTTGCTTATAGTTTATAAGAATTGTCGTAATTCCTTAAATTATTGTTAAATCTGAAGAATTACGTTAAAATGTTAATTAACTTACAGCAGAAATTGAATTAGAACCTACGTCTAATTATTTTGTTATGGTACCAACCGGTGACGAAATTTAAAAAAAAAAAATTTGCCGAAATAGGGGGGAAACTCTTCACCCCACTTCACACCTTTCCCTCCTGTGCCCATCCTGGTTGTATTCATTATATCCATTAGGATCTGAAGAAGTTCTGTTAAATTTGGAGTTATTGATTCATATCAATACTCATAGCAGGATGGAAATAAATTCATTATCCTAAAGTGACCGGATTTTTTTTTTCTTACGGGAATTGTTGCTCTGT
The DNA here is from genome assembly GCA_963585895.1 of Sepioteuthis lessoniana. Taxonomy (NCBI): domain Eukaryota; kingdom Metazoa; phylum Mollusca; class Cephalopoda; order Myopsida; family Loliginidae; genus Sepioteuthis; species Sepioteuthis lessoniana. Next base: position 119,724,505 of record OY757915.1, on the reverse strand, counting down.
GATGTCAGTTACATTGAGCTCTTTACCAGGAATATCTAAATATCCGAAGTTTGAATTATTCAATTGTCCTGACTGAATGATTCCTGATTGACTGGACTAAAGAATACAAAATACACCCACACACACACACACACACACACATATATATATATATATATATATATATATATATATATATATATCCATCCTTATCAATGTAAGCTTTCTCCTTTCAATGTCAGTCTTGTAATTTACTAAGCTTTTTGCTTAAATGTGGCACAAGGCCATATGAAAGGTGCACCCAATGAGACTCGAACTCATTCGTGTAGGTTTGCTAGTCGAGCTTGCTAACCATTACACCACCAAAGGCGCCTCCTTTCAATGTCAGTCTCTTTAATTCGACTAATATTGGCACTGTAAGGTTATAAAATTCCTCATGTAAAATAACATGGCTTAATTATTTATTCAAACTTAGATTAACAGGTAGTAGATTAAACAGAAATAGAATAAATAGGGTTACACTGATAAAGCTGGGCATATAAGTTATGAAATGTTTATGATAGGTATAATTCCCTATTATAGACATTCAATAACATATCTAAATAAGGCGGATATGAACACCAATATATGAATTTTGTGAATCAGTTTCTTTTCTCTTTTTTGACTAGAGTGGAACGAGGAACAACATTCTGAAAGAGTCTTGTTCCTTGAAAAACGAGGAGGTTTAACACGAGGTGTTTGTTGTCCATTTCTTCCTGCTTTCACTCATTCAAGGATTAAAAAGAGAGAGAATAAAATGACAAAAGGCCCAAACGCTTCATCAACTTGTGTTTTTATCTCACCGGCTGACAAACAGCCATCGCTGATACAGTACTGGCTTGTGACTCTGCTATACAAGCCTTCATTAACTTATACTCCAAAAAGAAACTGAAATAAAGACTTAAACCTATGGATTTCATTTTGCTTTCATTCATATTGAAGAATAAATTTTAATTATCCGAGAGGAGAAATTATTACCCTGTTTAAAAACATTTGAACATTTAAAATGCTTCTTTTTACTTAGCCTGAAAGGAATCCACAGTTCCAAGTTTACTGACTAGATGAAGACTGAAAAGTTAATCCGTCTAAGTGTTGGTCAGAAAGCATTAATATAACATTTTAGTGCAAATGAATTGCCATATATGCATAAAATGTACATTTTGTTGGGTTAATATTGATAAATTATTTAATAAATCGGATGTTTATAAATGTTTCTACTTCTCAGTTTTTTTTATTCAAAAATAGAGACTAAATCCACCACTGACGACACGCTTTTACTATTCTGTATTCATTTATCTCGTGTTGAGAAGCAAAAAGATAAAAAAAATGAAAAAAAAAAAAAATTGGCCGGCATGATATCCCTGTGACATTGCATGCTATTTCTTCTTTTAAAAAAAAGACTCTGGCGCAAAGACGATGAAGATGATCGATGAAGTCCATGAAGATTATCCGTTTAGAAGTCGTACGTGCCATGAATGGTTTTCTGCGGTTCAAGAAATGTTAATTTCAATTGGAAGACAAACCAAGAAGCTGTCGAACACAAGAATTTGGACGTGAATGTCTTGCAAGAACATTTGGATGATGGCCCCACTCAATCAACTTTCGAATTGACTGAAAAGCTTTGTGTTGATCACTTAACGGTTTTAGAACTTTTACAGAGAATGAGAATATTTAAAATGAGTGGAGCTGTTTCCAAATGATCAAATCAGGGGACAGTATCTCATCATTTGCATATCACTTCTTGTCGGACATGAAAAACTTTCGTGTTTTTAAAAAAAAGAAGTTAAGCATTGTAAATAAAAAGAGTATTTTAAACCAAGATATGAATGGTGCTGAATTAAATGTGGATCCGAAAGAAGAAAGCTTATTGTTTTTAATCTATTGTATTTTGGAGGAAATAAAAAAAACTAATTTAATATAAATACTTTATGGTTGGTAAAATTGTTACTACAGAAGGTTAACTATGTCGATTTCGAAATTTGATTACTGTATTTAATGAAAAAGAAAACATCGATGATAACATGATACTAAAAATTGTCAAATATCATCCATATGTTTATTTTCCAATAATAAATATTCGATTGGAAATACGTGGTGCATTCAATAAGATTCCCGATTTTTTTGTAAAGGCATTTAAAATTGTTATAGGCTCTTGAAAATTCAGCATGTTATTGCTATACATCTTATGAGATGTATCACCAATTTTAATGATTTCAAGTTCAAATGAACGTACACAGCAGGAATTGGAATACACCCTACTAAAGCCTGATTGTCACAGCTGGTGAATTTCAAAAATGCAATCTGGACGTTTGGACACTTAAGAAGAACGATATGCAATAAAATTATGTTTTAAACTTGGAAAAAATGCCACAGAAACGTTTGGAATGCTTCACACTGCTTTTGGAGCATCTTGCATGAATCGAGCATCAGTTTTTGTGTGGTATAAGATATTCAAGGAAGGCAGGGAGTCTGTGAGGGATGATGAGAGGTGTGGGAGGAGTAAGGAAGTCAATACACCAGAGTTGATTGGCCAAAGGGTTAGGGTTAGGGTTACTATGTTGAGGTTTTAAGGGAGTTCAGGAGGAGATTCCGTCGGAAGAGGCGAGCACTCTTCAAATCGGGTCAGTTGCATTTCCCCCAAGACAATGCACCAGTCGATAAATCCATCCTTGTCACAGACTATTTGACCAAGATGGGTATCAAGACAGTCCCTCACCCTCACTATAGTCCAGACCTTGCTCCCTGTAACATTTGTTTATTCCCTATGCTCAAGAAAAAACTTAGAGGCTGTCGTTATGAGACAATTGAGGAGATGAAAGAGGCTGTGACGAAGGACACTGAACGCTCACACAAGAGGACTTCCATGAAGCCTCCCACAAGTTATTGGAACGGTAAAAGAAGTGCATTGCAGCCGGAAGAGATTACTTCGAAGGGAACTTGAGTTTCATTTGTGTATTATCAATAAAAGTGCAAATACGAAAAAAAGTCTGGAAACTTATTTGATGATTCTCTTACATCTATACGCAGCATTAGTACCCATCTTGGCACTTTCGTATTTACGATGTACCCTTTATGATCTGAGTAAAAGTTTAAATAGTTTTCTCCGCTAGATATTTTATTGTCAAATTTATTTTGTTGAAGTCAGATTATATATATAAAATAGACACGTCAGTGTGTGTGTGTGTGTGTGTGTGTCCGGTTATACCTAAAAAAAAAAAGGAAAAGACGACACCCCCCAAAGCGCATTTCGGGAAAAATGCATGCATTGTCTCCGAGGGTTTTGAGAATTAAATCTTTGAAGCAAACTTAGAGTACATCAGAAGGTTTATTGAATACCAGGAAAGGGTACAACGATTATACTCGATATAAAGGACTATATCAAGAAAATTAGTATTGTGAAACTCTGACCTCTTTCTTCAGTAATAGAACGAAACTGGAAGTCATCTTCCATTGAAAAATCTATACATTGAACCAAAAGAAACAGGGGCCATTTAGGGAGATAAACGATAGCGAATCTAATCTATAGTGTAATGCCACACTCCCCACTGAGCGTTTTTAGGAGTCTAAAAAGTACGGGCAAAAAACCTAGAGGCGAAAATACTACTTATCGACTTTACCAAGGCCTTTGATTCCATTCACAGAGAGAAGATGGAACAAATCCTACAAGCATTCGGCCTACCAAAAGAGACCGTCGTAGCAATATTGATTCTCTCTAGAAACACCAAATTGAAAGTACGTTCACCAGATGGAGACACAGAATACTTCGACATTGTAGCATGAGTACTGCAAGAGGACACGCTAGCCCCATACCACTTTATCATCTGTCTAGACTACGTGCTTAGAACATCGATTGATAAAATCAAAGAAAACAGCTTCTAGCTGACAAAGAAAAGAAGCAGAAGTTACCCCGCAAAAACAATTACCGACGCCGACTACGCCAATGACATAGTGATACTGACAAATATACCCAACAAAACCGAAACACTACTGCATAGTTTGGAATGAGCAGCCGCAGGCATAGGCCTCTATGTCAATGCACACAAAACGGAATACGTGTGCTTTAATCAAACAGGTGACATTACCAGACTAAGCGGCAGCTCTCTTAAACTAGTAGACAAGTTCACCTACCATGGAAGCAGTGTCTCATCAACTGAAAAAGACATCGACAAAGATGCTTGACTGTTGTAACATAGTTAAACTGGCTCTTCTTGACTGTCTGAGCCAGTAGACCACAATCGCTGGAAATGTGTGGACCTTCATCTGATATTTTGTTTCTTGTTTTCTTTTCAGAAACGGGTGAGGATTCCAATTAGGTTGTTACTGAGGTCGAGTCTCCTGATTAGCTGATCGTTATGAGATACCTCGTTTTGACTGGTGCTGGAACTGAAGGTGTTCACGTAGGATTGACCAATATACTTATTTTATGTACACTGAAGATGTCAAGTCTCAAATAAAAAAAATGAGAAAGGTTGGCATGTGGTGAGCTATTGGTTTAAATTGACTTGGTGTCGGCTTGCTTCAGGGTTCGGAATATTGAACTCATCATATTTGAATAAGTCAAAAAGGTCGAAGCGTGCTCGAGGCCTATTGCCCCGTTCATAATTCATAGCGTGCATCGTTACCGCTTTATCAGGCTGTTCCGTACGGAATACATTCATCAGGATAATCTTTTTGTACAACTTTCCCGAGACGTCACTGTCACAAACCTATATGAACGGTGAGAACCTTACAGCAGTCATTGAGGAGTTCTCTTCACCGTACTCTCTATCAGATTTTCTCTCAGTGATATAATATGGTAGTCATGGGTTACTTTGCCCACCAGATGTGGACTAGTCTTCAGATGTAAGTTGGTCATTTTGATAGCCCTGAGTTCGCATCTTAGCCTTCCTTGCCAGCTCTGGTAAGTATTTCCTGCTGTATGGGTCGGGTTCAGATGGCGTAGAGTTGAATCTTTGGTGACTGCAACTGTGTCGTTTGTTTAGCTTTTCGGCAACTGCTGAGTGATCGCTTCACCTACAGTGGCTACAGTAACCTCTTTGAGCGGAAATTTCTCCAACTTCACTTTTATTTCCAAATCCCTTTCAATTAAGACAAGTTAAACCCTGTCAGCTTTAGCATTTGCTTGGTCAGCGGTGGCGGTAACAGCAGCAGTCGTAGACGCTATGCTTGAAAATTAAGAGTTAAAAAAGACATGGCAAATAATGAGCTCCCAACTATCGTTGGAACAAGAAAAAGTAGCTTTGATTAAACGAACCGTATTAACATTCTCGTTTGAGACTATACATACAGTGTCATATGTTAGCTGATTTGGACCGTATCCAAAATTGCTGGAACTAAGTCCGTTCAAGTTTCAGGCTGTCATTTTGCTGTACCAAGTCTGTTGATATACTACTATTTGGGGAAACGCATGCATTGTCCCTTACGATTAGCTCAACACCTTTCCACTTTTAAAACATTGAACCAAATTAGAGTATATTTACTGATTTATTGATAGCATGAAAAGAGTAAAACAATGATTCTTTAAATCAAAGATTAATTAAGAAATGATTAAGATAGATAACATCTGGTACGTGTTTTCAAAAAGAGAATGAAAAAGGAAGTCATCTCACGTTGACGGGTATGAAAAAAACTCTCTAAAACATAAAGTCTTCTACGGGAGGTGAATCAAATCTATGGTAGAGCATGAGAGTAATATTACAAAACATAACGACATTTTTTATTGTTTCAAATGTTTTAGGAAATTTACGATAAAAATATACTTACAATTTAAAATAAACACATCTCTTTATTGTTAAATACTACTACTACTACTACTACTACTACTACTAATAATAATAATAATAATAATAATGATAGTGATAATAATATTGGGCCCATCGGGATAATGGTTAGAGTGTTCGCCAATGACCAGAGACGTAGGTTCAATCCCAAGTAGAGTTATACGGAAGACGCAAAAATAGTACTTGATGCCACTCTGCTTCACACGTAGCATTATAAGGTACAGATCAATGATAAGTTCAAAGAAAGGAGTAGCGTCATCCATAACACCCTGGTGAAGTAGCTATTAAAAATGGAGCGTTCGAGTCGACAACGGTCGACTAACTTTCTGATATATATATATATATATATATATATATATATATATATATATATATATATATATATATAAGTTTTTTGCGCAAAATAATGAATCAACGGATAAATATCATAATTTATTAAATGGCTTATTATCATAAAAATATCATATATATATATACATATATATATCATCATCATATCGTGCCACAAGCACGGATATCCCTGACCTTCTCACGCCACTTTTCCTTATCTTTCATCGCCTCTGACATGTCTTCAGGACTACATCCCATATCCTCATATAGCTGCTGAATGTATGTTCGCGCTGGCCGTCCTGCTTTTCCCAGCCATATGTGGGGGTCCATAGGAGTACATCACTTATGAGCTCTTCCCTGTTTCTCCAGCAGTCTCCTACATGTCTGGTTCGTCTAACTTGGATAGTTTTCGTGATGGGCGGCAAGTGGCCGTATAGTTGGTGTCTTGTGGAGTGTTGCCGCCAGGACTTGTTTAACATGCACTACATGGATGCTAACAAAACGGCTAGAGAAGAAGCTAGACGGCAATTACACAAGAATGCTGCAAGCAATATATATATATATATATACTTTACTTTGTGGTATTGAATTAATATGGAGGTTTATTGCAATGCGAAACAATAGCTATTATTTCGCATTACAATAGTCCTCTAAATTAAGTCAATGCTTCTTTTTTATAAATGAGTATGATGTTGGATGTTCAAAATTTTTTTGAACGTTGTAAACTTGGTGTCACGTGAGGTGATAGAACGCCGTGTTGGGTGTTGTAACCATGTTGCCACATGGAGTGTTTAAACACCATGCGGAATAGACGTGACTTTAGTAGTCCTAATCAATTCCATTTTATTTCATTTTATTTTATTTTATTCTATTTTTCCTTTTTTTTTTTGTTTTATTTTACTTTTTCAAAACTTAGATATGTATTTAAAATGTGCATGATAATTAATGATATATTCAGTATTTAGTTCCATCCTACTGTTAATCTGAGTGTGTAACTCCGGTGTTAATAAAGCCACCTTAATTCTGAGATCACAAACATTACGTTCTATAGCTTCTATTTTAATAGAAAAATTATTATCATTCTTTTTGCATTTAATTAAATGTTTATGGAATGAAGATGCACGTGTGTTGAGGTGTTCTTTAATTCTAATGTGGAGAGGTCTGATTGTACTTCCTATATAAAAATCATGGCGTTTTAAGCAATTAAACGATAAATAGTGTACGTTTTTTTGGCATATATTTGGATCTCTTTTTGGACAGTTGGCTTAAGTGCATGTTGTGATAGCATTTATTTTTCTTTGTTAGGTATTGGCGTTGTGAGGGTCCGGAGTGGGCAAGTTGTATATATAACCCTTCCTTATAAATGTCCCTGCGTATTTCTTTGGTGATAATTTCACTGACATGTGGTACTATTTACCAACCCCTCCGCTCGGGCAGGATAAGACACAAGGTCAATTTTTAAGCAGAGTTTAACAGGTTTGAATTCATAGTTTACCTTCCCCTAGACTAGTTGCCTAACCAAGGCTAAAGAACCTATTCTGTCCTACTATTTACCCATAGCTGGAGGGAGAATAATTGGATTCCTACCTTTCCCATGGGTATTAGTGCAATGTGAAATGCAATCTGTCTCGTCCAGGATTTGAACTCGTATCGCCGCGTTCATTTCCTACGGCGATAACGACTACACCACGGGCACCTTTCACTGCTATGTGGTAGTTTCAGGAACACACACACACACACACACACATATATATATATATATATATATATATATATATATATATATATATATATATATATATATATATATATATATATATATATATATATATATATATATATATATATATATATATATATATATATATATATATATATATATATATATATATATATATATATATATATATATATATATATATATATATATATATATATATATATATATATATATATATATATATATATATATATATATATATATATATATCTTCAATTTTGAAAACCTCAAAAATGCGTAACAGGATTGATATAAATTTATAATCCTATGTGACCGGTTTCGTTGTTTTTCTTAAAGTATATATATATATATATATACATATATATATATATATATATATATATATATATACATATATATATATATATATATATATATATATATATATATATATATATATATTACTCGAAGAGTTTATCAGTAAATGCTTTATAATGACAACTTCAATGCCGAAAAAAATAACAATTTCAAGAAAAAACAAATTAGATGTTTCATCTATAGATTTCTAAGAATTCCTCAGGTGTTCTATTATTTTCTTCAATTAAACCAAAATCTCTTAGCAGGAACATATAACATGTGTGACCGATAGCTAAAAATATAATGGGCTTTATAAAACCAGAGAAAAAGGAAATAAATATTTGTAAGTTATAGATATTTTCTCTAAATATAACTTTGTCAGTTATTATCGAAGACAATTTAAATCTATATTTTACAGCTCTTTGAAATGCAACAGAGGTTAACAACGAAGCAACCATTATTGTTTTCAACTTTTTCTTTTGTTATAATATTTGGAATTAACTATTAAAAATTCAATAAAAGTTCTTTTGTGTATGTGCTGTATGCAGAGAATAAATGTTTTAAGGTATACAACGCATACGCATTTTTTATACTGTAAATTTTAAAGTATCCGATAATTTTTATATGTAATTTCTATTTATAATACTTTTAATTAAGATTTAAAAAAATTAAAGAATAACATTGGTTTCACTATAAGATTCGCTTTAATATTGAATTCAACCGAATTATTTTTGCCTTCACAATTTTTATGAATTAGTAAAAAAACTGATGACAAATAAATCAAAGAAAATTAAATTGTAAAATTAACCTGCAACGAAAAATAGTTAGAAATTAATGAAAAAGTTTACTACATGAAACTTATATCTGTGACTGGGGAGGAAAATTATTCTTCATAGATATCTGCGAATGGTTTGGATTTGACCATGGATAAAAATGTTACTTGCACAAAAAAATTTTCATATACATCAAATTCAAACGTATCAACCAGCCAATTACAAAAAATAAAATAAACAAATAAGTAAATGAATAGTGATAATAATAATGATAATAACACTATTTTTTGTAACGTTCAAATGGACATAAAAAGAAGAGAAATAATTAACAGATTACTTTTAAAAAGCATCAATATTTCATTTAACCGAAAAAACACATTAACAGAAAATAAGACAAACAAAAAGATAGTGACTATCCGCAAGCTGCCAGAAAAACTTTTACCAAAAAGTCATTTCCGCTGAAATGTGTCCGACTGACTGACCACCAAATCATTGTTCTTTCATCTTATCTCTCATACTAACAGAACAGTATTCCTTTTCATATTATCTAGAAGCTTTCCACTTCCATCCGTTTAATTTGTATAGTTCTTTAAATCATTAACAGTTAATAACTTTGATCACTCTTCATTTACTTGAACTAGTAGGTAGGCGTTCGAAAGATCCAACTTAGAAAAAATCTACCCTCATTCAATTTGGCAAATATTTCCTCTAAAGGGTTGTAATATCATTTTAAAACGGAAGATATGGGCCCCTAGGTTGAGATGAAATGTATTTATCTGTAGTCGGCAATTCCAATTTCCCGTGTAATATTTTTAAAGGCGAATAGGACATTTAGCGAGAATAAATTGAGGCGAATGAAGCTGAAAAAGATATACATGCAAAAGAAGGTAATTCGCTGGGTAAATAACACAACAAATAAATTTCAACGAGGGGACATTTAAAATATAACCAAAATTTAAATAGTCGGGGCCCAAACAAATATTTATGGGAGCCGGCTATATTTCCCCGGCAAACTGTCTCCAACATAAATGTCCCTTTCTTCTTTTTTCTTTTCCTCATACTTTTTTATCTTTTCTCTTGAACCTTGAGAAGGTAGCAAAGTCCACTCATACGTTTACAATTTATGAAATGAATCTTTTCATTCTATTTGTTTTCTTCTCTTAATGCATAGAATTCTTTATATGCTTCTTTCTTTATATTGAGAGAGAGAGAGAGAGAGAGAGCATCAAATTGAAATACTTAGGAAGGGTGGATGGAGAAAACGGTTTTAAGATTTACTTTGCTTTTTCTACAGGTTTCTTCTGAGATTTCTTTTCTTTCACAGGCTAGCGGGATTCTGTAGAGCTCGGCTTGAAGGCATCTGTTATCTCTTGTCCAAGAACTCTATTTCGCTTCTTTTCCCGGAGTTTTTGACTGCAGCCTCAATACAACTTGCCACGACGTCTACTGTCCCAAAACTCGTGAGCTTGCCGGTTTTTTTTTTTTTTTTTTTTTTTTTTTTTTTGGTATTAGGTCTGCACGTCCTCTCACGACGACCTCCGTCCTAAAAACTGAAATTTTTTTTTCCTATTTCCTCTGACGAAAAGGGAACTACTTTGGGCTTTAGGGTTCTGGCCAATCATTTGGCCTCTTTCCTCTTCCTCCACCTCCCCTTATGCTATTTATTCGGGCGACTATACTGACCTCTGTATCCCCTCCTCTGTCCACATGGTCACAGAGTGTAAGCAGCTCTTGGCTTTTATTCCGACCTGGATTCGTTACTTCGTTCGACAGGCAGGCCGAGGAGTTGACCTACATTCCTATTTCTCGTTTAATGGTCAATCTTTGGAGCCTGTTAATTCATATACGCAGGGGTAGGGGAAATTGATCTTACCTCTCTCCTCTCAGTGGCAGACCATGTGAACATTAACAGTCTGTGATTTAGAATTATCTTTTTATGATATCACTCTTATTTTTTTCTTGTCTGTCCAATTCCTTATTAACTGGTTCAAACGTGGCAAAAGATGTGCTCTTTTTTTATTTAAAAACAGTTTTATATTTTCTTTTACTTCAAATTTAGATTTTGTTTTTATGCACCTCCCCAAAACTTCTGATTTGACTTCTGGGAAACTTTTTAAAAAATTTTTAAGTCACTGAATCAACACTGGCAGTGACAATATTTATTTTGTTGAAGAAGGAGTTAATTGGGAGGTCTTATGGTTCAAATAATGCAATCAGATCTCTTTCAAATAAATTAGCAGTATTAATACACACACAGCCACTTTTTTGTTTTAACAACAAAAGAAATGTTGAGGTGAACTCACACCCAAAAGTTCAATTTATTTCCTGAAATCCCACGAGCAATTTTTTTAGAAGTTACTAAACTGGATTCACCCAAGTTTCTTTATGTCTCTTCATTAATGATAATCATATTAGAACCTGTTTATAGTTTTAGTTTTATTTTTGATTCATCAATTTTTTTGAAAACAAACTTCCTCTTTTGAAATGATTCTAGCCCAGTTAATGACACGGTCGAAATTTTGTTAATCTTTCCTTTTATGTTTTTCGACTTTACAAAATGTATCTACCATGTTCATACACTTTCTACGTTTTCTTCCATTTTTTGGACTTACAATGAGTCCAATACTAGTAAATTCGTTGCATTTTTTTGTTCTTGAAGAACCAATTACTTTTCAAAGGATTACTTCCTCAACCATTGCAAGTATTAATCATTGAAGGAGGGGGTCTATTGTCATTTTGATTGTTTTGTTAGGAGTTGTAAATTGCTTATATTGATTTTAAAAAGTTTTATTAGGAGTTGAAACACGTCTATAGTCTTTTTTGAATGTTTTGTTAGGAGTTAAAAAGAAGGCCTGGGTTCTTTTTCTCAAATGATCGGATATAATGCATATGTGAAATGTCTCTTTCCTCAATCCTTGTGCTATCGATATTCACAATGCAGTGACACCCTTCTAATATCTTCAGCAGTTTTTATTTAGGATCTGTTTCCAATTTAGCAAGTATCCTTGATCTTATTTTAGAGTCTTGTGTGAATATGAAGGCATTTGAATAAATCCGGTGCTAATTCATTAAATCTAAATTTCTCGCATTTCCAGTTTACAACTCCTGCGTAAGTGACAACATCTTCATCGTCACCTTTTAATAAGTTAAGATACTGCCAACGTATATTGAATTACGAATTTTCATCTCCAAAAATATTCGATAGTATTAATACTGTTTCATCAAAATTTATCTCTCCTGTTTTTTTTTTGTTTTTTTTTTTTTGGCCAAAATAAAATTCACGTGTTTGTCGTGTTCGGTGGGGGATAATTTTCTTAATAATAGGCTATTTTTTTTTCGTCATTCCAAAGCGAACAATTACTTTTGAAGATCCAATCATATCTTCAGTAATAAGCTGGAAATATCGTTCCATCATTCGGATTATAGACGAATTCGCTAATTGAATTAGTGACCATAACTGGAGTGAATGAATCTGAAGTTCTTTCTTCCGAAATTTTATCAAGTAACAATTCAAAAACTTTTATAGTTGATTTTTTTTAATTGTTGTTCCTGTTGTTGTTTTTTGGGGGTCAACATTTGAATCATGAACATTATAATTTTTCCATTCTTCTGTATTGCATTGTAGATCTCTTAGATTAGTCTTTGAATAACTTCGTCTGGATTTTTATCTGTAGTCCTTCAAATATGCTGTCACTTTTGTGAAGTGGTAAATATTTTAATTTTATTTTCCTCACATGAGTTACTGCGAATTCCTTGCCACCACTTTTATAACGTGTGAAATATATTCTTTAGTTTGGTTTCCTCGCGTAAGTTATTTCGAATTCCTCGTTGACACATAAGTAACGTTCGTAATTACAAAAAAGAAACTAAATAATAGACAGGTGACTTAACGAAAGCATGAGTATTTCATTCAACAGAAATTAAACATTAATAGAAATTAAGAAAAAGAAAGGTAGTTACAATCCGTACACTGCCGGCCAAGCTATTACTCAAAGTATTTTTCGCTGTCGTCCGTCCGACTGATTGTGCACCGAATGATTGACCTTTCATCTCATAGCTATGTAACAAGCGTTCTACGTACTCCACGGTACAGCACAAGGCCCTTTATTGTGGGTACGAGTCGTAGGGCTGTAACCCACACACGCTCAGCAGTGCAAAAAATGTCCCGGTATTCAATTAAAAAAGGTGTCGTAGGCGCCAGGCGATAAATCTAGCCCCGTCAAGGGCGAGAATGTGCCTGGGAGGGAACAGCCTTCTGAGGTCCAAGGAATATCGGTCTTTGCTGCGTGACACGAATAGTGGGATTCCCCGGCACCGATGTCAAGCGGCTTTGACCGACGTCTAGCGACTAGAGACCCTTTGTCTCATGTCCTGTGCTAATAGCACGGTACCTCTATTTATATTATTTAGAGAACCGCCAATTCCATCTACTGGTGTTCGATCGCCAATGTTTCACTTTATTCCTATATTACAATAATAATAATAATAATAACAAGAAGAAGAAGAAGAAGAAGAAGAAGAAGAAGAAGAAGAAGAAGAAGAAGAAGAAGAAGAAGGCTAACAACAACAACAACAACAAAAACAACAACAACAACAACAAAATAACGAAAGAATGAATAATCTAGTTGATCACTTTTGAGACCTTTACGCAAAAAATAAAATCTGCTATGCAGGAACATATAGGAAATATATTTGTATAGATAAAAACCGTTTTATAAAGTAACATAAACATCGATATACATTACAAAATGTGTATATATATATATATATATATATATATATATATATATATATATATATATATTGTGTTGATCTCTACAATCCTGGTTTCAAGGAAACATAATTTTCCATATATTAAAAATCGAAGCACATTGTAAAACAAAAGATTAAACACGCACTTATACATATAACATATAATGTATTTGAATAAGGAATATATGAGAATAACCACCAGACGTTAATTTCAGTGTTTTCCAAGTCTGCAAAAAAGTCCGATGGATTATAAATTTCCCATATTTTCATCTAATTAAAATTTCATCTTATTATAAATTGCCATATTTTTCGTCTTATTAATACACACACACACACACACACACACACACACATAGGCGACAATACTATTTGGCGACTTTACCAAGGCCTTTGATTCCATTCACAGAGAGAAGATGGATCAAATCCTACAAGCATACGGCATACGAAAAGAGACCGTCGCAGCAATAACGCTTCTCTATAGAAACACCAAAGTGAAAGTACGTTCATCGGATGGAGACACAAACTACTTCGATATTGTAGCAGGAGTACTGCAAGGGGACACTCTAGCCCCATACCTCTTTATCATCTGTCTAGACTACGTGCTTAGAACATCGACTGATAAAAGAAAACGGCTTCTTGCTGACAAAGAAAAGGAGCTGAAGGTACCCCGCAAAAACAATTACCGACGCCGACAACGCCGATGACATAGTGATTCTGGCAAATACACCCGACCAAGTCGAAACACAACTGCATAGCTTTGAACGAGCCCCCACAGGCATTGGCCTCCATGTCAATGCACACGAAACGGAATGCATGTGCTTTAATCAAACAAGTGACATTTCCACACTAGACGAAAGCTCCCAGAAACTAGTAGACGAGTTCACCTACCTAGGAAGCAGTGTCTCATCAACAGGGATTGACATCGACACGTGACTAACAAAAGCATGGACAGGTAGCGAGAGACTATTGGTCATATGGAAGTCAGACCTGACCGATAAAATGAAATGCAGTTTGTTCCAAGCAGCGGTCGTATCGATACTGCTATATGGACGCACTACTTGGACGCCAACTAAACGGCTGGAGAAAAAGATAGACGGCAATTACACAAAAATACTGCGAGCAATATTGAACAAGTCATGGAGGCAACACACCACAAAGCACCACCTATACCGTCACTTGCCTCCCATCAGGAAAACTATCCAAGTTAGACGAACCAGACATGCAGGACACTGCTGGAGAAGCAGGGACGAGCTCATAAGTGATTTACTCCTATGGACCCCTTCCTATGGCCGAACAAAAGCAGGACGGCCAGCTCGAACATACATTCAGCAGCTCTGTGAGTATATGGGATGTAGCTCTGAAGACCTGCCAGAAGCGCACAATGATAGGGAGGAGTGGCGAGAGCGGGTCAAGGATATCCGTGCTGGTGGCATGACATGATGATATATATATATATATATATATATATATATATATATATATATATATATATGCTTGTGTGTGTGAGTGCTTTTGAAAGTGGGACGTTAAAAGCGTCTCAAAAGATGATTATAGCCCTTATGTGTGCGAGAAAGAGAGACAGAGACAGAGAGAGCATGTATTCTTTGAAATAAGCTAGATTTAACTAAAATATTTAAATTAGCAAATGTCGGTGATACGTTTTTCTTATTCTAACCGTTTGAACATTTGTCAAATGAAGTGGAATAATGTTTTGTTTGAATATCAACCTTGCTTGAAATGAGGATATTTGATTAACTCAACATCTTTGATTTATTAATACAAAGAGATTGCAGCCGATTCAATAAATTGTATTATCCTATTATATTTCTTATGAAGTAATATATGAGGATGTTTGAGATTATCATTGTTTATTACAACGATGTCACAGTGAAGTACATCCGCAATTATGCCACGTGAACTCCTCCCGTATTTAAATTGTGGTTTGTTTCAAATTGATGTTTGACGAGGAGTTTATTTATTGGTAGATGATTATTTACTAAGTTTCATTCAAGTTGGTTCAATTTCCGACTTGTGTTTGACCAAGAATATATCTCAATAAAAATTACCAGTAAAAATAGTGAAATATGATGTTTTTCACCAGTATATCAGAAGTCACTTCTCCCTCACATACACATAGATTTACACGTATCTCTCTCTTTCTCTCTCTGAATCCTCTCTCTCTCTTTATAGATAGATAGATAAATAGATAGATAGATAGATGTATATGCGTGTATTAGTGAGAATGAACACTTGAAAATAAAGCATGGAAAAATAAATTACCATTTTTAATGTGTTGATCTTGATAAAAATGGCGGTAAATATTTTTCGTCTTACTGTAAATTATGCCATATTTATATAAAAGAAACAAAGATAAATAATCTTAGAGAACCTTGTCTATTAATCATAAAAAATGTGTAGCCTCCAAAATTAGAGAAAAAATATTGGAATTTATATTTATGACTGATCTCAAAAAACAAAACAAAATAAAACGAAACAAATCCGTAATTTTTCTTAAAAATATCAATGTAATACAAAAAATACCCCTTATTTTGAATTCAAATCTTTCACAGAAATAGTCTTTTTTAAGATAACATCAAAATTAACAGAAATAGAATTCCTCGACGTAAATTTAAACCTCTATAAAGTTAATCAAATAACAAGTCATTTTCCATTTCAGATCAGAAGATAAAAAATTGGTTATTATTGGGGATATTAAGATGCTCATTTTTGGCGAATTAAAATTAAACAGATTTTCAAGTTATTCTTTATAATTATTTTACAGATACTTCTTTATGGGTATTTATTATATTACATACTAACGATAAGTGATTCGTTCTTCCTGTTCCTTTGGTATATCGTTTTTGTTCTTTCTGGGAGTAAAAAATATTTTCTCATTTGTTTGAATTCCTTTACTAATTAAAATTGACGATAAATTGAATTGCAGCATTCAAAAGAAATATTTTTACCCTAATCACATTCAGGAGACTTGAGCTTCCTTATAAATTTAACTTTGACTAGCACATATTCTAATAGTTAAGATTGAACTCACGCAATCGGGGAAATATTCTCTGTAACTAACTTACTAGCACGGACATCTTCATGTGCGGCTCTTTAATAGAGACGAATAGCAAGAGTAGCCTATTTGGTGAGGAAATAAAACAAGTAATTGTGCAAACTGGAACAAAATGAAAATAGAAGTATACATGACAAGGGAGAAAACTTGATTGACTGGAAATTCTGCATGATTTGAACATTCTAATAAATGGTATTTGAACTAAATAGAATATGTCATAGATAATGAGAATGATACAATTCTTTAGAAATTTGAGATATAAACGTCTCATAAAATCCTGGTCAGAAGATCGGATCTTGTATTAATTAAGAAGAAAATACCCCGTCATAAATTGAAAACAAAAGAAAGCGAAATCATTGACAAATACAAGGATCTTGGCAAAGAGCTGAAGAAAGTGAGGAATGTGAAAGTGACGGTGATACTATTTGTAGCTGGTGCCTTTGGAACAGTCCGTAAAAGTCTGGAAATCAAACTGGGGTTATTGGAGACCAGACGCAGAATCAGGATCATCGTGAACATCAAGACCACACCACGATTAAAATCAACTCGAATACTAAAAAGATTCGAAGAGACAGGGTGTCACTCAAACTTCAGTAAAAAAATGAAAAAAAATTTTAAAAAAACAACAGCAAACAAACAAAAACAAAACTAGTTAAAACTGGTGTGAAATAATCACAAAAAATTACTTCTGCTATTTTTCTATCTTATTCTTTGAGAGTTTTTCACACCAGCGTTAGCTGATGGTTTTCCACCGGAGTTTGAGTGAGAGCAAGTCCCCTCAAGTCTCCAGGACTCTTTTCGGTATTCTTGTCGATCCCAACAATAATGTTGTTTGGGCAGTCTCCACCCGTCCCGTTATTTCCAAGGCTATCAGTCCTTGTAACAACCAATTACAATTGGTATAAACGTCACTTTCATGTTCCACAGATTTTTTTAATTGGCTTGCAAGGTCGATGTACTTATCTCTCTTTGCGAATTCTTTACATTCTACTCAATGGGCCACTGGAACAGCAAAGTCCACAATCCAGCAAGTTCTCTCTTTTTGTTGATTATTAAAAGGTCTGGTCATCTGGCCGAGATTAGGTGATTCGTTTGTATGTCAAAATCTCAGAGGGGTTTGTGTGTATAATTCTCCAGGATAGATTCTGGTTTGTGCATATACCATTTGTTCGTACTGTCAAACTTCAATTTCTTGCACAATTCCCAGTGGATCAGCTAGCCCACCCAGTCACCCAAGTTTTATACTCTTTCTATGCTAGCGTGATGCATTCCTTTATTATGTGATTGATCGTTTCGTCTCTATCACTACATAACCTACATTTACTATTTAGTTGAGTCTTATCGATTCTCTTTTTGATATGATTAGTTCTTATCACATTGTTTTGTGCTGCTCTTAGGAGAGATTCAATTTCTCTTTTAAAGTTTTCTTTTTTTAGCCACGTTCACGTTTTCTCGCGTGAGATATCGTTTGTTAGTCGCTTAAAATGTCCATAGTGTTGTTTTTCTTCCCACTTTTGTTTTCATGCTATTGACGTTCTGATGGTCCTCGTGTCGTTAGTATTGTTTCTGGTGGCTTTTATCAGTATTTCTCCGCATTTTTCTATTCCTTCTGCGAGTCGTTGTCTCGATACGTCAACGACGCTGTCTTTAATGCTGGAAAGTCCTCTTCCTCCCTCTAATCTTGACACATATAGTCTATCAACATCATGTTTAGGCTGCAATGCCTTATACATGGTATAGTTTTCTTATTCTCTGGTCCATTTGTCTAAGTTCTGCAAGAAAGGTCTTGAGTATCTTACGAGAGGGACAACCCAAGTATTTATCTCGTCGATAAGGTTCCTACTATACAGTTTTGTCTAGAGTAGCTTTCTGGTCCTGTGGAGATACTCATTTTGATTTTTTTCCTTCATTCCATTTGTTTGATCGCGTCAACTTCCAATATCTCCAAGGATTTGTAGGTTTCCTTATCCCTGATCGTTCTGATGGCTACTTGGTTTGGTAATCCGACTCCCTCCGTCATGTGTCGTTTGCCGCCTTTCATTACTAGCATGGCGCACTTTTATGCTAAATTCCATTCCTATATCTTGACTGTATATTCTCACGGTTTGTATTAGGGTTTCCAATTCGTTTTCGTTTTTGACAAAAAGTTTGAAATCGTCCATAGACATGAAGTAGTTGATCCTTTCTTGCGATTTTGTATCCGGCTGTGCATTTCCTAAGGATCTGCTCCCAGGAATAAGCTTCTTTTGATCATTACATCTGCTAGGCTTTTCCCCCGGCTGTTAATTCAACTTTCCAGGTTTGTATGGTCTTCTCGATAAACTGTACGACTTGGTCGGATATTTTATTTATTTTTAGAAAGTGTAGTTTCCAGCTTTGTGGGAACCTATCGTAAGTATTTTTGTAGTCAACTCAGGCCATAGCTACATTTTTTCCGTCTCGATTTAGTCTCGTTGAAGATGCTTTGATCTATTTATAGTAGTTCCTCTGTGTCTCTGGTTCTCTTGTGGTATCCTTTCAGTTCGTCAGGGAAGATTCCGCGGCTTATCAGTGAGTAGTAAATCTTCTCTCTAATTTGTGCCGTTAGCATTTCCCACATAATCTGTAGGCACGTTATGAGTCTATAGTTGTTTCGAACGATTCCTTTGAGGACTCTTTTTGGATTAGAGTGGTCTTCCCTTTGGTCATCCATTCGGGTATCTCAGTTATTTGTTTGCATTTATTCTATTCGGTAGCAAGTGTGTCGAGTATGGAGGTGAATATTTAAAACCAAAATCCGTGTATGCCTTCTTGGCCAGGGTTTTTACAGTTTTGTATCTTTTTAAGTGTTGCCTTGAGCCTGTCGGGGTGTATGTTCCCCTGAGCGCAATTCTGTTTCCATATTTATCCATTCGGCATTTTTATGATCTTTCCGTTCCCATATTTTTCTCCAAAATATTTTTGCCTCTCTTGCATCCGGTTGTTGTTATGGCATCGCCATTCTTCTGCTAAATGTTGATAGAGTTTTTTTCGTTGTTTCAGATCGTCCTGTTTGGTTTGTATTGTTTGCAATTGTCATGGTATCTTGTTAGTCTTCCTTCTTTTGCCTTTATTTTTTGGTTGGTCTCCTCAAGTTTTAATTTCGTTCTAGTTGCTATGCATTTTCATTTTCGTCCGAACATTTCTTGATGTTCTGTTTTAGTATTCTCGCTTGTTGTCGCAGTCTTTTTATCAGCGATTCTAGTCTGAGTTCCCCCGCCCAAGGATTTGACTTCCTGTCTGTGGTCTTCTAGAGGACCCTGATTTTTTCACAGACTTATTTTGCTCCCGCGTATATTAAATCGTTTAACTCCGTGGTGTCTTTTTCAGGATATTTGTCAATAAGTCATTCACTTTCTCGATTTCGGACCGGACTTTTCTCCAGTCTTTGTTCCCGGGAGAAGGCAAAGGGGTTTTCTTTTCAAACATGATTCTTTTCATGATTTATACATTAGTCTTTTCCTCTGGAGATCAGTGTTTGCGTTTATGTGTTTGCGGTATATGGGTCATTGTCATGAAGTGTTTGCTTAGGAGTTTCTGAATTTCCTCTATTTAGTGTGTCGGTTACTGTGTTATGGATTTGTTGATGTGTATGCCTATATATTTGTAGTGGGATTTCTATTATTTCAAAGTGAGAAAACCAACCATTCTTTGTTATTGTCCAAACCTGACCAACAAGCCTTTGGTCTATTGCCTTAGGTCTACCGAATTCTTTCCAGATTTCTATCATTCTTTTTATTATTATCTTTTACTCATTAGAGTTTTTCACACCAGCGCAAACTGATGGTCTTTCACTGGAGATTGAGTGAAAGCAAATCTCCTTAAGTCTCCAGGACTCTTCTCAGTATTCTGGCCGTTTCAATAATGCTGTTGTTTGGATGGTCTCCACGCGGCCGCCAGCTTCTAAATCTTCCAGGCCCTTAAATAATCCTTTAGTTACCGTGCCAAAAGCACTAATCACAATTGGTATAATTATCACCTTCATGTTCCATAGTATTTTCAATTCTCTAGCAAGGTCAAGGTACTTATCTCTCTTTTCACCTTCTTTCAGTTTTATTCTGTGGTCTGCCGGGACAGCAAAGTCGACAATTTGGCAAATTTTCTTTTTTTTTGTTGATTATTATAAGGTCTGGTCTTCGGGCCGAGATTAGGTGATCCGTTCGTATATCAAAGTCCCACAGGAGTTTGTGCGTGATTTCCGAATTTTTCGCATCAGTTGGGATTGGTCGTTTTCCTTGAGAAATTTGATATTTCTAAATGTTCATTTAACCAAAATAGTGAGATGATATCACACATCTTGCTCTACCTTATCCATGCCAATGATTTATTTTTCATATTTGCTTGTACCTCTTTTTTACCAGAAGACTTGTTCTATCCGCAACGCAAAATTAAAGCTGTTAATATTCATAGTGTGACAACCGGCTCAATAATTTTGGCTATCAAGAGAACATCTGTCAATCATGACATTTAAAAATGTTATTTGAATGTTATTTCTAATGAATATTGACATTATCCCTAGCAGTTTATTGTGGTTATTGATTTAAAAGTTGCTCCTGTTGTAGGGGTTCTATGATATTCTTACAGAGAATAACACCTTCAGGCTATTAACGTCCCCTCAAAGAAAAATGCTGGAAAGTATATTGTGTCCAAAAGTGGAAACTAAAGAGTAGTTTGTGCAGGTTTAAAACTAGGATGATTTTAGCTGAGGATGAAATTATCATTTACTCACTACTTTAGTGTGGTTTGTTAACGGTGTATCAACTCCTGATGGATAATCTAAAGCCAGTTTTTAATCAATCTTTATATGATTTCGATTATAAATATTTAGGTTCAACGTTAAATCGCATTAATTTTTAACTACACTTTTATTTGACTATAATACTTCTTTGCTAGCAAAGTTGTATATGGTAAAAAGTATTCATTTCTAATGCTAATAATTTATTCAAAATTAGGGAGTTGCCCGTGGTGTAATTGTTATCATCGTAGGAAATGAACACGGCGACACGAGTTCAAATCCTGGACGAGACTGATTGCATTTCACATAGCACTAGTACCCTTGGGAAAGGTATGAATCCAATTATTCTCCCTCCAGCTATGGGTAAATAGTCGGACAGACTAGGTTCTTCAGTCTTGGTTAGGCAACTAGTCTAGGAGAAGGAAAACTCTGAATTAAAACCTGTAAAACTCCGCTTAAAAATTGACCTTGTGTCATATCCTGCCCAAGCGGAGGGGTTGGTAAATAGGATAATTTATTCAAAATTATGTAGTTTAAAGTAACTTTTCATATTCAATGATAATCATTCTTTTGCATATTGTTATAACATGTTTAAAGTAACTACTAATTATCATAAGGAAGAAACTATTCTCTGTTCACATAATTTGCATTAGGTTAAATAGTTTTAATTGTTGTATCGTGGTAAGGAAACAATGCACAGTGAAACAGAGTTTATTACTTATTAACTCAAGTAGTACAGTCCTACTAGTATTATAAGTCTCTCACTGTAGGTGTTACGTCCGAAGTTGGTCTTACTACTGACCGATGTCCTTTCAGAGCTATCTATCAGCTTCTGTTTCTGCTTTCGTTTGCCTCGTGCTTTAGAAACACGGCGTCTTTATACTTCCACGATGCCAGAAGTCATGTGGTACGAGCCACTATACAACAGTAACATAATCTTACATTATTAGTTCTATTTTGATAATAATAATTTCGTTGTTCAATATTATATATTTTTCAGCTATCACAATCCAATACTAACACTTTTTAAACATATATATCTTACCCATATATGGGACCTTAACTGAAACTACTTCTTTAGGTTTGTAGACCTGGGGTAATGGCTGTGTTGTGGTACTCCACACTCCCCAGAGCTCTGGAAATAGTATCTCAACACCAGATAAAGGTTATTGTTAAATAAAAGACACCTCTTTGATGATGAATTACCTTCTTCAGATTATATAATCAGCGCATTCTATTCTGAGTAATCTACTCAATTGGAAAATGACTTCATTCGCATCCCCTATTAATTTTTAGCCTGATAACATTCAGTAGAATCGTTTGAAGGATTATAAAAAAACTAGTAACTTCTTAGATTAATACTTACTGAATTGAATTGTTGATTTTTTTTCTTCTGTATCCTTGGTTTTAGAGGAAAAAAAAAGAAAAGACAGCAGTTTTTAGTCTTAGTTTGATTTTGTTTTACAATACGAGGA
Organism: Sepioteuthis lessoniana; assembly: GCA_963585895.1. Taxonomy (NCBI): domain Eukaryota; kingdom Metazoa; phylum Mollusca; class Cephalopoda; order Myopsida; family Loliginidae; genus Sepioteuthis; species Sepioteuthis lessoniana. Next base: position 119,701,474 of record OY757915.1, on the reverse strand, counting down.
GATACATTAAGTCTACCATAGACAAAAATCACAAGTTTTGCGGGTAAAAAAAAAAAACACTTTAAATTCGTGAAAATAAAGTAATTCAACTAGAATTTGAGAAATGTTTTACATCGGTTTTCTCTTGCATTTGTTATGAATCTGAAAATCTAATTATTCCTATCATATTTTCTTCCTTACTCTCTTTCTCTTTTTTTCTTTCCCTTTCGTTTCTTTTGTCATAGAGAGTGGGGGATGAAATGTGGGTGGGTAGATAACTGGTAACATTTTCTTGAAAAATTTCGATTTTTCTCAGATTATTGCAATTAGATACTTTAAGTGTAAAATACACTTAAACACAATTTTTTTTTCCTGGTGTTCAAAATGATGGAATATATTCCGTGAATATCAATTGTTAAACGTTGTGCTTATTTTGTTCTAATTAATAAAAATTCCTTAGAAAATATTTCTTATATCGATTATTATTTGATTGCTAAATATTCTGTAAGGCATATCAGTTTTTCTTTTTGATTAGGATGTGTTTCAATAAAAGAGCTTCCATCATTTATTTTCTCTTTCTGTGCATTGTGAGGAAGATATTGCTATTTTCAATTTTAGTATTT
>OY757915.1:119500872-119695872 GCA_963585895.1 Sepioteuthis lessoniana | reverse complement strand
GGAAAGAGTATACATAGTTAGATAGACAGAGAGAAGGAGGATTGATATAGAGAGAGACGGACAGAAATAGTGAGAAAGAGAGAAAGATAGTGAGACAGATTGATTGAGAGATTGAGAGAATGAGGAGGATAACCCAAAACGTTTGCTTGCTGGTTTTTTACTTCTGGACCAGAAAAGAATATAGAGAAAAATTAGCATGTAAAATTCTTTTCCGTGAAGATATGTTTAAATGGTATTTGTCTGTTAGAAGCTGAATCATGTGTTTCCGAAAGTATTCGAAACATTTTAGCCTAAAGTTTATCTGTCCGGAAAGCAGATAAAACTGTAATTCGTGAGTGTAGACTATTCTCGTGGGCTATTTGAACATTTATAAGGAAAATTACTCAGTAATGACTCTCTCCACTTCAAGACTGCTTGGCTAATGGGTAAAATGTGATGAAACTTAACATGTAAAACCACTTGATATCAAAGAGAACATTTTATCTTAAAACTGATCATGAAAGTCTAATTCATCAAGAAAGCCAATACAATTGCCATCTTCTGCTGCAGATGATGGGACTGAGGACCTTTTGCAAGAAGATTATTAAGATAGGATTCATTCTAACAGAGAGAAAATAAAATAAATATTTATTAAAGAAAATGTTGTGCTGCATAATTTTTCACTCTGATATTCTTGACAATTTTAAACATCCAGAAAAAAAGCTAGTGTTATAATTAGCCTTTTTCTTAAACATTTCAATTTGTAAACTCGTAGACTTTTTTTAACCGTAAAACATTTTTGCCCCTTTTCGAAAAAAAAGTATCCATGTCATGATGTAATCAATTTCGAATATATCTTTCATGTGAAACTCATTTCCTAAAACCAAAGAGCAGCTCTGATAATGACCTTCAGCTTTCATGCTAATTTTTTCTATCATAACTATTTTATTTTTTTTTAATCTTATTTTATTTTCATTCTTAAAATAATTTTCAAAAGAATGTTTTTATACGCCAGAAAATTTAAAGTCCAAACGCCTGTTGACAAAAATAAAGAAATAAATGAATAATAAATCGTCGATTACACCAAATATATATCTTTTGTCCTTGGATCTCTCTCTCTATCTCTCTTTATCTCTCTCTCTCTCTCCACACACGCACTCACACACACATATATATATATATATATATATATATATATATATATATATATATATATATATACATATATATATATACATATATCGATATAAATATATACGCATATGTATATATATATATATATATATATATATATATATATATATATACACAAATATATATATATATATATATATATATATATATATACAAATATATATATATATATATAAATAGAAAAATAAATAAATAAATAAATAAATATATATATATATATATATATATATATATATATATATATATATATATATATATATATATATTCATTCTTGTTTATATATATATATATATATATATATATATATATATATATATATATAAGATGCCGTTGGTTGCTCTGAGTTAGTGGGGAATATACTTCGGCGTTAAAACCATGCAAGTTCCCAGTGTGTGCTGACAGCGCGCGCGCGCGCGCACACACACACACACACACACACACACACACACACACACACACACACACACACACACACACACACACACACACACACTGGAAATGAAAACATTCATGACAAAAGATGTATAAGTACTACTATATTAGTGGAATTTGAAAGAAAAACAATGAAATATTCGGGTCTAGAAAAAGCGAAGCAAACTTACAGCTTTAGCGAATATTCCACTTAGAATAAACTGCAGAAATGTTATTTATTTATACAATCTAAATATGGAGAATGTCTTTTAAATCCTAAATAATATAAATTTTCGAGCAAAGAAGCGATTAGAATAATAAATTAAAATACTTGGGAAAGCAAAAAATGTCTAAGAAAATATCTAAAACGACCCAAAATAAGATCTTCACTAAGGAAGGCAAGATCAAGTGATATAGAAATTTTAGCAAGATAAATAACCTAGTTTGATTACAATCAATTAGATGTTTGTATCAGAATGGAGAAACAACGGAAAAAATCAAAACAAAACAAGACAAAAATAAAACAGAATAAATCAACAATTGATAATTTATATACAAATTTATAAGCGTAAAAAATGCGAATATTTTTTGTTTTACCTAATATAATTGCAGTAGATCTAAAAGAGAAAGGAGACGAAGAGTTTGAAATATTTCGAATTGTAAGGGAACATTTTTAGCTGGAAAACTCTGATAAAAGGTTTTATAAATGATATAAACCAAAACAATGACAAGTAATCAGTTAATAAATTCTAAATGAACAACTTCATGTAGAAATATGTTATCCTCCAGAGAGCCTCAAATCTATAGCTAAGAAACAGGACGGTTTCTAAAAGAATGAGTAACCTATTCACTGATTCGAGCTAAAAGACATTAAAACAAGGAGAAATAAGCAGAAGAACAGTTTGTAGGTGCTGCTTCATCAAAAAGCATCATGTATTAAAGTTTCTAAAAATGTGAGAAATTTCAAAGCAATTGAATTTTCATTTGGAAATTATTAGGCAATAGACAACTACACAATAAATGTAGTTGAACAAATTTACGATAAAATGAAGAATACAATAATTAAACGTATATTTACAATTTCCACTCCAATAAATTAAGACAGTGATACTTTTAAATTATGTTTTATGAAGATGGGACTAAAGATAATCAAACAATTGTTAAAAAGTTAATAGTAAATGGGGATAAGGGAGATTGAATTTTCAATATAAATCCTTTTATAAGTGATTGCAGTAAGTCGCGTTATTTGTATACGAAAATATTCACTATTCATAAGAAGAGTGCTCCACTCAAAAACGGTACAAACAGCAATTATCTGATAATATAAACCAAACATATATGAACAAACAATAACATGTGAGCGGTTAAGATCATTAAACAAAAATTGGGACACTGAGAACCGAATTCATATAAGAAATAAATGGATACAATTATTACCAACCAGGTGGACAGATTATGTCTAAATTTATGAAATAATTATTATTCATATTTATAAATGTTTCAGCCAATTTTCCTTATCTTCTCTGTAATACTCAAAACGTTTCGGTCTCCCATGATTCAGCAAATAATGAAATTTAATATTTCATTTGATGACAGCATAGTTAAAATTTTGGAAGACTACATAAGTGTAACAAAATAGGGACGGACATTTCTGTAAGTGATCGGTTTTCCAAAAGGATGAACTCTTGTGGAAAGAAAATTAATATAAGAAAAAGGAAAGCAATGAATCGTTTTTTTTTTTAAATTGAAAAACTTTTTACAAATTCTGTTTTATTTTCTTTTTCAATTCAGTGAAAATACCATCATGTTAGTCGAATTCAACTCACTAGAATTCATCGTATTCGTTCACCTCTCATGAAACGGTTTAGCTAACCCATGCAAGCGTCAAACTTTACTCTTTTTGCTTTAAAACTCCTAATATCTTTCTTATTTCTGCCTTATATATATATATATATATATATATATATATATATATATATATATATATATATATATATACTTTAAGAAAAACAACGAAACCGGTCACATAGGATTATAAATTTATTTCAATCCTGTTACGCATTTTTGAAATTTCCAAAAACACGAAAAAAGTAACAGGACTTCTTCAGATCTTTTTGATAAAATAAAAACCTAGAATAGACACATGGTAGTGAAAGGGGATAGTGGGAGGGGAAAGAATTTGGTGAAGAGTTACCTCTTCATTAAACCCACTTCCGTTTTAAATTTAAATTTTGGTTTGCAATGTAGAAAAAATTGTTTTTTAAAAAAAAACTTTTCTTTAATTAATAATTTTTTAATTATATTTAGACTTAAATTACAGATTTTTTATTGAATTAGATTTAAACTTTAAATAATAACTTCACGTAAAGATACAGTCATAGATATATTCAAACTAAAAACAAAAACAAATATTTAATTTATTTACTATATTTTAACATTTCAAAAAATTTAGAAAGCATTAATCAGTTCCACTTTTTATGCGTAGTAGCTAGATGTAGACATAGGGCTAAATTTAAACTATAAATATTTAACCAAATTTTTCTTTAAAAACATAGAGTTAATTTTGAAAATTAGAGTTAAATTTGAGAATAAATAAAATAAATTGTTAGATAGAATATTGTGAAAAAGCACATAATACATACGTACTACGCATAAAAAGTGTCCAATCATCATCATCATCATATCATGCCGCAGGCACGGATATTCCTGACCCTCTCTCGCCACTTCTCCCAATCGTTCATCGCCTCTGGCAGGTCTTCAGGGCTACATCCCGTATAATCACATACCTGTTGTATGTATGTATGTTCGAGCTGGTCGTCCTACTTTTTCTCAGCCATATGTGGGGGTCCATAGGAGTACATCACTTATGAGCTCGTCCCTGCTTCTCCAGCAGTGTCCTGCATGTCTGGTTCGTCTGACTTGGATAGTTTTCGTGATGGGAAGTAGGTGGCCGTATAGTTCGTGCCTTGTGGGGTGTTGCCGCCAGGACTTGTTCAATATTGCTCGCAACATTCTTGTGTAATTGCCGTCTAGCTTCTTGTTCAGCCGTTTAGTTAGCGTCCAAATAGTGCATCCATAGAGCAGTATCGACACGACCACTGCCTGGAAGAAACTGTGCGTGTTTGAAAATTATTAGAATGCAGAGTTACTTTGTTGCAATTAGGCTCTGATTGTGAGTGATAATAAATGCTAGGGTTCCATATATGGGTTTAATATTTTTGAAAATTATTTATATAAGAAAAGAATACTTGATACCATATAAATATGTGGAAAATATGTGTATTAAGAAGAGTTATTTGAAGCTTTTTAGGAAGGATTATTATAACTAATTATTTAAAAGTCTATAGATGCTTAAATACTACTTGAGTTTGATTTGCAAACATATTATTATTAAATAGAAATAATTACTTTATCATCATCATCATCATCATGACCTGCGGTTAGCACGGATATCCCTGCCCCTCTCCCTCCACGTCTCCCTATCATTCATCGCCTTCGGTAGGTCTTCGGGGTTATATCCAGTGAGATCGTAAGTGATGTGCTCCTGTGGACCCCCGCATATGGCCAATCAAAAGCAGGACGACCAGCTCGAAAATTCATACAGCAGCTATGTGATGAATAATTACTTAAGGCCTTTTAATTGTATATAAATGTTTAGTATTAGTTAGTAATACTTCATACAATATAAATGTGTGCAAAGAAATATTTGTCGATTAAAAAAATTCAGTATTGTATATATTATGTAATGTTAAAAAAAAACTGATAAATCAAATTTCAGCCTTAAATAACACATACAGAGTTGATAGGTTGCTAAACAAACATGCTAATTTATTTATTCATTGTCACTTTCTAGAGCGTTAATTTTTCCATTTGCATTTTAGTCCCAGAACCCCTCAGTGCAATAGAATCGGTAGATGATCAGCAGTCAAAAGAGGCTCTTTGTTTAATATATTAAGCAAAACTAATCTCTTTATATTAGTATTTTCCTTTACTTTCAAATGGATCAAGAAACGGATACAACTAAAAAGAGCGAAAAGGAAAAAATTATTCAGAAGTCGGGAGAGAAGACGACGAAAAAGAAGAAAATAAAGGAGGACTTAAACTATTCTATCTACATTTTCAAAATATTGAAGGAAATCCATCCCAATTTTAGCATCTCTAAGAATGCTATGGCTATCATGAACAGTTTTATGAGTGATCTTTTTCAGAGAATTGTTTCGGAAGCCAGCCATTTGGTTCAATACACAAAGAGTTCAACTCTTACTAGCAGAGACGTACAGACTGCTACCCGTCTCCTTGTGTCTGGAAATTTGGCTAAACATTCCATGAGCCAGGGAACAAAGGCTATTACCAAATACATCGCAAACAAATAAACGACTTACTTTTAAGACTTAAGTCTTTTCATTGTCATGGTAGTCAATTACCATTCTAAAAGTGAAATATTTTCACTTCATTCTGCTGGTGGGGAGAAACGAACTGATGTTACATTTTTAAATTTGATTAATTTACTTTTTAATATTTTTAACTGCCATTCACTTCTGGCTGGAAAATCTCTGAAACGTTTTACTTGTCGATATTCACACAAAAGTTTTTCATATTTGAAATCTATTAAAAGTGCTTCAGGTGATGCACACGAAATTCTCATTTACACCAACTTTCAAAATTAAACCGACTCTTTATTTTATGTATCGTACGTTTCTTTTCATAGAATATTTTTACAGCCGATTTACGATGTGCATTTTAAGCTTCAGTCTTAAAGATATTAGCTTTATATTGTCAAAAGATAAGAGGATAAAATCTAACCAGAAAGTTCATTTTGTTTGCACTTGCATATTATTTTTATCTATTTATTCATTAATTTTTTTTTACTACTCTATTACGTTTTCTTTTCTGCTGGTTTCTTAAAAATATGGAAGCCTCTGTTTACCAAAAATATTTAATATTTTTTTCCATGTTATCCAATTTAGTTTAATGTCTTTTTTCCCATTAAAGTAGCACTCCCCTCTACAAACTGTTAAATTTACTTTGTCCATGTCTTGTTTGATTGCATGGAATTAGAGGAAGAAACTTTACTTGTAAATAATTTTAACAACTTACGGAGTTTTTATAATGCTTTACAAGTCGAATGAAAACGTTTTATTTCAATTTGTTAATTTTTATTTGAATTTAATTTTTGGGTTCTAATTTCTTTTGCGTTGTTGGTATTATAAGATTTTATTTTACCCGATGGGTGGGCGGTAACGCCAAAAATACCTTTACATAAATAGGGTCGAATCCTATGTGAATTTTAAAGCTTGACAAACTCATACTTACGGATGAATTTTTATTAGCATAGACTTTTTTTTTCTTTCTTTATTATAAAAAAAAACTCTTGTTATACACATTTACAAAGTTATTTAAAGTTAATTTTCATGTTGTTGAAGAATGAGTCTTATATTGCCAATAGTATGTACCCCAACGGTACCAGACCATGGGTTACACTTTAACTTTTTCCGTATCTAGGCAAACGCTCCTCTGGAGAAATAAATGCTGCTCTGAGCTAAACTTGATAGATTCTGTCGCCTACAATTCTACCAATAATAAAGCAGACCTTCTTTCAGTTGTTCAATGCCATCTTCCAAAACTCTTTTGCTTGAGATCAGATGACACCTCAGTATTTATAATCACTGAATTTTAACACACGTAATATGGAAATTTTCACGTCTTTTTCTGGTTCATTAACAAATATCAACTGGTATTCTAATGGCCGGTGGAAAGTAATTTCCTTTTAACGAACAAAAATCTATTTCCGTGAATCTTCTCTGCATTAAAAAATACTTTAAATTTGTTTAAAAAGTAAACGTTTTATCAGAAAATTTTGCCCGATTGATCACGTATTTATCCTGTGATTTAAAAAAAAAAAAAAAAAAAAAAAAAAAAAATTACTCTTTACTACGTAAAGTGTCAGAGGGAGATTATTTGATTAAAAATGAATCTCTGGAAGGAATTCTTATTAAACTTATTTAGTAGGAATCTGTCAGCAGTTTTAAATGTTAGTGATTTGACAGCTGAAAGGAGCACACTCCTTTGCTTGGCGTATGACTTTAAAAAACATGTTGCTGTAAAAGTAATACATCATCAATTTTATTAAAAAATGATATATAGACTACCAGCTTTATAAGTCTGTATTTTCAGTGAAATTTTATTAAATGACCACGTGGGGTTGTCCTCGTGGTGTAATGGTTAAAGCGATGGACTGCGGAATCGTAGTACGCGAGTTCGTACTCCAGTCGCGCTATTACGTTTACTTTCGGGCAAATATCCTTGGGAAAGGTATGAACCCCCTTATCCTCCCAGCTATGGGTTAAATAGTACCACCACTGTTCTTCTAGGAGAATGGCTTTGGCATTAAATAACCTACAAAGAGTTGATATGCCATTAAACAAAGAAACCAAACCATTAAATGACCAGCCTTTTAAAGTGCATAATTGCTGATTGGGAAAGGAATATTGTCATTTAATAGACTTACGTGTAGCACAATGCCAGAAGGAGAGCCCCGTGAGAACCAAACGCAAAAAATGGTCTGATATTCGAGTTTTGTTAGCATCCCACCACGCTAGGGGCACCAACCGAAAGAATCACAATACGTTCTGGGGGGGGGGATGCATTCTCTGCTACATTTCAGAATCTATTGTTCCATATGAAATGTTTCAAATTCGTTTGGAATTAATTTTAGAGTGTAAAACCGGAAGATCACTTTCGAATCTATTTATTTTCTGACATCAAAAAAATAAACTGCAATATATAAGTTTATATATATATATATATATATATATATATATATATACAAGTGATCAATCTTAAAACTGCTACTGATACTGTGATTGTTAATTGTTGCTGTTAACAAGTAACTCTTAATGTCCTAACAGATGTTACAAGAGCAAAATATAAAACAGTAAAACCGACACTTCAAATAAGCCGTAAGGAAACTTTAACTATATGACGCTGGTTATTTATATAAATGTTAATAGAAATAATACCAACAATAAAAGACTTTTTAGTCATACGTGAGATACAGTTAATATTACGTAGTGTCACAAATGTTTGCCAGATGGCTGTGAGAGTTAAAAAAAAAAAGGCTTAATATTTGGGGACTTTTAGCTTGATAGGAAGTAATTATGATTGTCGTATTCGAATTGAATATTACAGTAAAATATTTAAATTGGGAATTATTGACACTATGATGCGATTAATTAATGCATATAATCTGGAAAGGTCTTAAAATGTTAGCATATAAGCTCTAAATTTGTCTAATAAGGATTATGATAGTATAGAAGAAATATATAAACGGCACAGTTTCTAATTTGAATGATAGAAAATTAGAAAGTAAAGGTTATTTTATTAAAATTATTGCTATAGATAAAACTGGTTTCACCGACTCAGTCGGAACCTATTTTACATAGATCTTAGTAAAATGCATCTTATTTGACTTTAAAAACTGAAGAATCCAACGTATAAAATATTTTTAGTCTTAATGAAGGTAATATATTAAAATTTTACGGAATGCAAACAGAAAATTCAAATTGCACAAAAATATTTAATAATTCTGTTTGTTTCGTTTATTTGCATATCCTCCAAACAGCTTCAGGAATTATCTTCCATTCTTCTTTTCAATGATTTCGTATATTCTTCACCGTTGAAATTTATCTTACCTATAAAAGCTCACCACCTTTTCTGACGAGAAACGCGAGTTGTTTATTATTCGAATACACACGACAATTATAACTAATTGCAGGAACCGTGAAAATTCCACAGGACGAAGAAAATCGATAGAAGCTATTTATGCAAGGAAGGATATTGTGCAATTTTAATGCATATAAATCTTATTGTTGCCTTTGCAATAAATAATATAAAATCATACAACAATCTATGTAATATTTCATGCACATCATTGGTTAGTATTTAATTCTACGGAAAAATATACAGCTGAATATTCTTTTAGGTGGATATGTGATATTGCTGATTCCGAAGGATGTTCGAAGCTTTTTTTTTCCTGCCTTCGACAACCTATTGTTAGAGTTTATCGAATCCTCTGAGCACATCAGATCTTCAGCAAAGCAATACACAGTAATTTGTGCTTTCTATTATATTGAGTGAGGATTATGGAAGTTTGCACAGGGGAATTCTGTCCAAGTTGAACATTGATCTGATGAAGATCATCTTTAACAACTTATTCCTTTCGTTCCCTGGAATTTCTACAGGTCCTGCTAATATTTACAACTTTATATTTTTCGTTGGGGGTAGTTTTGTTGATTGATTTTATAAAACAGTTTACTATTTACACCGGGGAAAGTGTATTTTATGTGGTTGATCCGCTTTCGACTAGAGCAAGCCCAGTTTCTTCCTGACGTCTTCACATCTTAGGTTCAGTCTGACCTCTTGGTAACCCCACGATGATAAAGAGTCGACAATTGCAAAACATCACCTCTTGCTTTGCTTGAAACGAAAGTTTATTTACTTCAGTCCTTTCATAGTAGTCGCCGACCCCCCCCCCAGAATAAACCGTCGTGAGACTTGAGAGTTAGACACGGACTTTGTTGTGTTTTCCGCCTCGGTCGTTTTCTGTTTAGTTCACCGCGCGGTGCCCACGTTCGTTGTTTTTCCTTCCTCGCCTTTTCAAAAAGAGGTGCCGTCGTTCTTTCAGCACTAAAGCTTCTTACTGACCGCCTGGCTTAGTGCGCTGGTGTAGTCTGGCTCTTTTTCGGAGCTCACTTAAAATGGGTGGCGACTTTTCAGCACGTCCTCATATCACTGCGGAAGAGACTTTTTACGTTTTTTTTTTATTCTGCACCCAAATTTAATGACTTCCCATTTGAGTTTGTTTCAACCAAACTCAAATGTAGGCCGATTTTTGCTGATGAATCCTAATTGTCATTTGGGCGCTCGCCTGCTGCTATCATGGCTTTGATTTCGGGGTTGCTTTCCGTCGCATTCCTATTCGTTTCTTCATTATAGTTCTAATAGCCTTTCTTTTCCTGCCTCTGTGACCCTTATCATCGAACCTCTCTCTCTCTCTCTCTCTCTGTGTCTCTCTCTGTCTCTCTTTCTTTCTCTCTCGAATTCCTTGTCCGGCCAGAAACAATCTATTAATAAAATAAATGACTCAAATTCCAAATTATTTACTTGTTTGCTCGCTTCATGTATTTTGGTTCAATTTATCAAAAATAAATCATTATGCTTTATATTAGGTGTAAACTATTTTGAAAGGAATTGCATCACATCATGTTACATGGAATAAAACAAATATAGCAATAAAATTATTTTTTCACTTTTAGATCGGAAAAGAGATTTTATAAGTTCCTTTTAAAAATTCATTGAAATGATGATTAACTTAAGCCTTCTTTCCACGGATTGAGTAAGCTGGAGGTCCTTTGGCATAACAGTGACACGTTTGGCACGAGTGGCACACAAGTTGGTGTCTTCGAAAAATCGACTAAGTTAAAGTCGCTTACCTACAGCAAAGCCATCTCAGCAGAACTGTAGAAATAGAGGTCATTCATTAAAGTTATTGGCGATTTCACGAACAAGACACTGAAATGAATGCCTCCTGATGAGAAGCTTAGTGGATTGTTGGTAATGTCTCACGCTCACAGTACCGGGTCTTTGTACGATGAGGTTACTTCACTCTACCAGAAGCGTGGTCCCTTTTACGAGCTGTCTTTGTAGCCGACTGCTTGCGATGAGCTTTTACTTCTATGGATTTACGGGCGCTCGATTGGTAAAAGCAATTCTGATGTTATAATAATCAGAGTTGTACGTCAGTATTTGAAGAGAATGTATTGTCATTCATTTCAAATAAAACCATCACCTCTAGCCTCAATTTTATTTCAAATGAAATAACAATAGGTTCATGACTGAGCATATAACATTATCAGAAAGTGAGGAAAGGGAATGGTCTTCAGCCACCCTGTATTTTTCTATGCCTTATTCTAGATAACACAATCACTGATCTATGTATATAATAATAAATACATTCATATATTAAACATACATTGATAATATTAAACATACTCTATGAATTCCTCCTTAAAATTGTAGCCTTTGAAAGAAGAGATAAAGAAAAAAGTATGAAAAATGTTCATATAATACAATAATGATTGTTCGACCAGAAGTGAGACAGAAAATGAAAGAAAAAACAAAATGGTATAACTTTGGTACCCTTCACGCGTATCTCATGGTGTAAATAAAAGATTGCCAACTGTTTTACGACTGGAAAAAACTGAAAACGAGCTGGGTGATCTAACAGGATGAAGGGTAAAAATTTGGAGAAAGAATGATAGTTTGAAAGGACGAGGATATTTATGAAAATCTGTATAATCGTTCTTCCAGGAGGGAAAATGGGCGAATATATTTATAGTGATTATAGAGCGTGAATAAAATGTGGTCGCTGGAATCTTGGAAAAACCTTATCTTAATGATGAATTATGAAATATTCGTAAACTTAACTAGAACAGAAAAAGAAAATGACTTACTGAGAGTGGAGTTCCAAAAGATAACCAGTCCATCGTGTTCATTTGAAGGAAGTAGAGGTAATGATAACTTCAAAATTGCCCTTTTTCTTTTGACCAGGTACGCTGGTTTCACCGACATTTTATGCAATATAGGCTTTTCCTATCACATATAAACTTTACTTGATGCTAATCCTTAAAAACCAAATAAAATTATGATGCACAAAATCGAATCGTCATTGGCCTCTTCAGTTGCATCGTCCAAATCCTCATTCGTTCCACGGCTAGGATCACTAGAAATACCAAATGTTTCTCAGCTGTCTATAGAAGGCTAACATAGTCCATGATGTAACGAAGATCAAGTAACTCTAACTGCTTAGGATCGATGGAAGCCATCACCTCGTTGAGCTAGTCCCAAAACACAGAGATTCACTCGCAGTCGTAGAAGGCGGGCTCAGCTGTTTCTTCTAAACAAAAGCTGTAGCAGGCGCAATCATTTCTGCAGTGAATGATTTGAAGGCTACTTCAGCAAGAGTTTATTCTTCAGAATACGTCGTTCCTCGGCCACAGGGTTACATTTCACCTTACGGAAAGCATGCTTAACCTCTCGTCCCCACGCAGGATCTCTAGTCGTCGATCGACAAAGAAACATCAGTCTTTTAGCTTTGGCTTTTAAATTTTAGCTCTCGTAAACCCACATTAAAAAAAGCCGTTGGGAAGAGACATATTTGTGATAGATTGGCCTACCTCCGTTCCATACGAGTTAAAAGAAGTGTTACTCACAAGCTAATGAACAAACGTCATGCAGAGTAAGTAATGACAACCATTAAAGGATGAGAGGGAAAATGCACAAGAAGCATACCTCTGCTCTTCTCTTTAAAGACAACTGCCTTTGAAGCCAGCTACCCAACTGCCCTTTTTTTGCCGGTACTTTTTACCAATTTTTATCAAATTATTTTTCAGGATCGAACAGAGGATTCGGATAGGCTCCTCATTCCATCGGAAATGCTGCGGAAGAGGAATACAACATTTCTAAGCACTTCACTCTACAAATTTTTTTGGCTCCTCACCACTTTCCTACAAACAAGCGCCTGTTGTATTGCTATTATGCCTAAAGCGGGAAACAAATTGACGGTATCGGTGTAAGAGGAAACCTTCGCTTTGAGTCGATGCTGGAGCACGATTCCGCACAAAACTGGACTTTCCTTCTTATTTCTAAGGCTCCAGAGCAGGTGCTTCAAAGAAAAGAGATATAGAAAAGAAAACCGGAAGCAGCCCTGTTAAACCGACTGCTTGATTGCTTTCCATTCACTGGTACCTCTACCATATGGGATCGATAAAGAATGCTGATTAATCAGCTGATCGCTAGCAGATCACTGATTGTCAGTTCGATTCCACTTTGTTGTTCCTTCCTCGTCGTATTTTACTAAACTATTTCCAGTTGTCACTACGTTACTTTTATTACTGAAAAAAAAAACATCCATCCAAATCGAAAAAGCAATGTAATACAAAATATATGATTTAATTACAAATTGTAAAGAACAATTTATGATTTCAATATAAAAATGATGCAGAACAATTCATAAACGTACCGAAGAACAGACAACATATCAAACATTTCAGAAGGCATCACAAAATCCGAAAAACCTCCATTTTAAATATTTTTGTTGATTTACTATTTTTGGCGGTTATATGAATCAAGTACAATGGAACAGATTTTAATAAATTAAATAATTAAATGAATGATCTTTTAAAAAAATAGAACTGTTTGATCATTTAATTGTCTGTTTACAAATTACTGATGTTTTATTGAATTGCAATTTATACATAAAACTTCGAACCGTTTAACTGAGTCCCATAGAATTATTTGTGTTGAATACCAAGACTTGAAATTTTAGCTGTGAGTTGAATTTGAATTATTCGTGCTACAAAACGTCGAACTTAACCAACTGTTTTGAATAAAGACAATTGTTGGTGTTTGATGACAATACTTGAAGCAATTTAACTGTGTGCAAACAAATGAATCGTTTAACTGTGAGTGAAAATTGAATAATTATTATTACATAGCTCTACTTAGAACCGCTTGACGACGTACAAATGAATGAAAAGTATTGAATAGAATTTTCTGTGTTTGATAAGAATAGTTGAAATAATTTAATTACGGGTAAATGTAACTATTAGTGAGAAAAATGCATGAAATCATTTCACTGTAGGCAAACAAAAGTTTAATATAAGAACTAAATAGAAATATTTGAACCAAATAAATGAACTTTGGTTCGTTTTAAAAAGTTATATACAAACTTACTGTTGCATAGTCACAATACATATACAACTATACACATATACATGCGAAAACAAAATCAACAATAAAGACGAACGAACACACTTCTTTAGAAAAAAACACCTCTCACACTTTATTCGAAATGGTTGCGAAAGGGTTGCAAAAGGGTTATGTCTGAAAGGTGGGTTGGAGACTGAACAAATTGCAACATATTGACCCCCAGTTCCTTTGTTTTAGCATCACTTCTTTCTCGTTCTGCTGGGCTGCTCAATCGGGGGTCCTGAGGGCCCATAGCCCTCTGCTGGGTGCTGGTTCTCTCTACATCATTTTTCTCCAACTGATGCCAAACTACGGAAGTTCCTGTCGCACCGAGTTATATAATTGTTTGACGCGCACCTGCTCCCCCTGAGTGTCGCATTTGCACCCAATTCAATACGTCAACAGTCAAGGTTATACCCTTATATCTTCGACCGGATGCACCTGCTCCTTGATTGACGGCTGGGTCGAAGGTCAATATGTTACATTACAAATATATTTGTGTATGAAAAGGAATTGGTATTAAATAACCTACAATGGTTGATATGCAATAAAACTCAACTAGCTAATCATTTTTCATCTGGATTTTTCGTTAAGTATCCCGAGGAGAAGTAATAATTAATATGGAAAGTGATCGACCAAATTAGATCATTGTAATTATCATTGGTTCGTGAATGTAAAAAGATAATATAGTTTATTGTATAAAAAGAAGGTATCCTTGATGTCCACTCGTTTCCCCTTACTCGATAAAATTCTAGGCTTCATGCCAAAACTCAAATATATGTATCCTTTACGTACTTCATTTTGCGTAAATGTGCATATATTTGAACAAAATAACAAGTCTTTAGGTTGGTTGTGCTTCCTAGCATATCAACCTTTGAAAATTATTTAATGCCAAATTTTGTTTATACCCGCATATATATAGAAATCAGACCAGACCGATAAAATGAAACGCAGTTTCTTCCAGGCAGAGGTCGTGTCGATACAGCTGTATGGATGCACTACTTCGACGCTAACAAAACGGCTGGAGAAGAAGCTAAACGGCAATTACACAAGAATGTTCCGAGCAATATTGAACAAGTCCTGGCGGTAACACCCCAAAAGGAACCAACTGTACAGCCACCTGCCTCCCATCACGAAAACTGTCCCAGACTGGAGAAACAGGGATGAGCTCATCAGTGATTTACCTCTATGGACCCCCACATCTGGCTGACCAAAAGCAGGACAACCAGCTTGAAGATACATACAGCAGCTATGTGAGGATATGGGATGTAGCCCTGAAGACCTGCCAGAGGTGATGAACAATAGGGAGAAGTAGCGAGAGAAGGCCAGGGATATCCGTGCTAGCGGCTCGACATGATGATATATATATATATATATATATATATATATATATATACACAATTTAGATGCATATGATTTGTAGGTAACATTATTTTAAAACGAACCAGAGCTCGTTTCTTTACAAATAATTCTATGCGGTATTAATAAAAATCCATACAAAAAATTCTATTGTCCTATTTAACCCATAAATAGGAGCCTGACAAATACTACCACTCTAGGTCAAAGTAGAGCTCAGATTAATGTTAATGAAGGTGTGTACTCCAGATTCTTCAAACTCACTATCAGATGCAACTTAATCTCATAGCTAGAACACTAAATAGTTTAAAGTATTGCTAACTAACAATAATAATTCTATTCAATATTATTCATTCGTTTGCACACACCTAACAGCTTTTAAGGTTAATGAATGATGAAATAGTTTTATTTGATTTGAACAGGTAATTCTACTTTGGGTCATAGTGGATCTAGAAATAATGATAATGAAAGGGTAATCAATATTCCACAAAATTCCTATTGAATCCACACTATAAAATTGTATAGTATCATATGAAGATCAATCGTTATGGAAGGAGGGACTTACTTTTCTGGATGTATGCAATTGGCGTATTCTACAGCCGCTGCGGACGAAAATATAAACGCAGGGGACCTTATCCCGGGGAAGTCGTTTAACAAGTTTTCTACAGTTATTTTAGTAGTATGATGGCGTCCCGGATCTGCATGTTTTTAGACATCCTCTTAGAATATCACTCAAAATTTTTTTTCTTTATCCCTGCTATCTTAAATCTTTCTTTTATTCAAGGAGGAATCAGTATTTTATATCAATTCATTCAATCTACATCCACTCTTTTATATCCATCCCAAATCTTTAGAACTATTTCTAATAAGAGATCGGCTGACTTGTTTTGCGTTTTAGATCCGGAAAAAAGTCGGTGATCTTTAAAAATGAGGATGGAATAACCAAATTACTCCTCATTTATTTAGTTGGATGAAAGTTTCAGTTACTTTGCTTTTTCCCAAGTCAACTCACTATCATTCAGAGAGTAAATATCATCGATACTCTAGATACCTTTCGTTTTTCATGATTATTTTGAATTTTAAGCAGAGCGGCTCATAGAATTTATGACGCATCTTGGTAAAATTTGGAAAGATCGAATGAGTGATTTTATTGGAAAGTATGAATGGATATATGAATTAAACTAAAAGACACAAAAGTTTATTAAATTTTTATCTAATGACCACTCGCGTGTTTACTCCAAATCTTCCTGAGCTATATGCCCAAATATGGATATACAAACATTCATATTTAGATAAATCATCTTTTCTCCGCCTAAATATAGTTTCTAAGTTTAAATACACATGTACAGACATATATATTAAATAAGTATCAATGTATTCTCATGTAATTTGATAATTATTGCATATACTAGTGTCATGTAATTACAATTCGTTGTGTAATTTATAGTATCATTCGATGTATTACCATATTTGCACTTGTTTTAAGTGGGGCAAGTCATATAGACGTTGAAGTATTTTGGTGATTGTCTGAATGGAAGAGATCCTTTATTGTATAGCATACATGGGTCAACGAATGAAATTAGCTTAGATAGACAAAATTAATTATAATGTTTTCTGAGAACCACTCATCTCCCTTTTCCCATTTGGGCCTCATGTTCAAAAGTAAATGTATTATTATTATTCATGTTAAATAAACGGATGTGGCTAGTAAGAATAATTCATAGGAAAAGAAAACATTTTGGACGATGACCACTGCATTTCTTTCTCCCCAATACAATAACAATATATTCAGACCAAATAACAAAAACCTTCAGCTTTGTACTCAAACAAAATATATTTGTATATTTTATGCAAGATAAATGAGCGATATAAGATGGTAGAAGAAATCAATAAATCGATAATAAAAACAACGCTTCTTACAGGACATAACTGGAACATTGCTCAAACAGTAGGTGACGTTTGACGGATTGATTGATTGATGTGAGCGCACTGACTTTCGATACTGTTTTATTATTCACAAGAGCCTGTTAGAATTACCCTCGCAACCGACACTTGGCAGATTTTTTTCTTTTATTTCAAGAGTAGTCTTCCAGCCATAAAGGCTCTTCTTGTGACCTCAGAGAAAGGAGGCCAGGATGGGAGAAAAACAAATCAGAAAAATTAAATAGACAAACAGAAACAAACGGCAGAAAAAGACAAGTCAGAACCCTTCTAAGGAAGCAGTCAACGCCGAGGAGTTGGTCCAGCATGTACATGTGATATCACCTCTTTAAAAGAGAAGGTGCTTTTGTTCAACTCGAATTAGCTTTGGCAAGAAAATTGCTGTGTTGATCTTTGTGACTGCAAAAGGCACAAAGCGAATAGTCAAAGCCTGGATGCAAGATACTTCCGAGAGTTTGTCAAGTGACTTGATCTCGTGTTCAAGGGTAGGATTAAGTTGGATTAATAAACGGGAATCAAGTCAGCTTTCTAGCTTTCTCGATCGAATGTTTAAACGGTCGACTTAGATCTATTAGTCAGTCCATGTTTTGAGCCCTTTAACAATTATGACCACAGACTTATCTGTTACAAATAGATTACATGTCTAAGGTTTGAATCTGTTGTTACTGGACATACAACGAATCCTTGTTGGATGAGAAGGATTTTCTCTTCCAGCTACAACTAATACAAAAACTTGAATTGCGGGTGCCATTCTTGGGTATAGTTTGTGGGCTAAGCTTAAGAATAGAATTAGCCCTTTGCTGTCTACTATTGTAGAAGAACCAAGAAAAACAGAATAGTGGAGCAAGGGGTATTATAATTTGGAAGAGAGTGGTAAACACTGAGCTGGCTTTCAGAGTACTTGGCTCTAGTACATAGGGTTAGGTTTAAAAAATCTCTTGCGAGGCAATGAATATGACTTGAATTATGAGCTCGGGAACTTTGAGATGCTTCACCGGGACGTATCGCAGTTGTTACATCGCGGAAAGGATATCGTTGGGCTGCTCGCTCGGAAAACGTGTACATTAGAAATACCCGATTACACACACTGCAGCAGTGGATAGAAAAAAGAGCCCGCTGAAAACGCCTTCTACCACTGCAATTGGTCTGCCTTTTTTGGACTACGTCGCGGGGGGGGGGTAACGGCTCATATCGTTCCCATTCAGTCAGTGTTGCTCAACGTTGGTTACGAAGTTGAAAATGTTGATAGTCTGTGGGCTGGTATAAAACGTTGGATGTTTTTCACGGTCCTGACTGAGACGCGACTGATTATGACACAATAGAAGAAACTGTATGACTGTGGGATATTTTCTTAAGACGATCGGATCTGTTATTTCAAGCATCAGATAAGCATAAAGATTTGATAGCGAACATTCTGAGAAAGGTGAGAGAAGACAGCAAGCTTAGTCGTACGAAATAATTGCTAGGTTGGAGTCATCTTACCCACTTCTCCTGCTCATGGCAGTGACGGTTCGAATCCACTTGTGAGATCCCACTCCCATAAGTTAGTTCTTAGTTATTTATCTTTGCAGTTTTGTTGTGATATGCCCCTATATTCTAGATTAGGATTACAGGACTCCCATAACCGTAGTCTTTTCTTACTTCTTTCCTACAGTGCTAAATATCATCTTTTCTTTTTGGATGCACATGCTTTTCTCTGTTATTATACATCCAATCCATCATTCCCTCAGTGTTTTAACCCAAATCTTTTTTTAAACTTACCACCACATTCAGATCGTCAGGTTTGTTTTCTGATTTTATACCCGGAAAACAGTCGGTGGTCTTGTGTATGGATAGGGTGGTACGAAGCTTGACCAATTTTCTCTTACATATTGTTTTGTTTCTTGTTTTTCATATTTGGTGTTTTATAATCTCCCCACACAATATCTTACTGATCTCGTCCTTCATTTCTCATTGCATCTATCATTTCAGGAAAATGTATCACCACGTCTTTGTATCTCATTTCAGATCTATTATTTTTTCCCGGGGTTGATTTTAAGAAGGCAATCAATTGAGTAGTTGCGGTATTTTGGTAAATTTTATTATGAAAAAATCTGATGCGAGTATTTAAATAAAAAATATGAGCGGATCAGTGTCTCTGGTTTTCTAGTATTTCTTTGAACAGCATGAAGGGCTGAAGTTCACTTCCCAACCCAGTCCACAACAAAGTCTTGAAATAAATTATGATTGTATTTACCTATTCGGTTTGTATAAACTCAGACTGAAAGGTTCTGTTTATTTCTCCTTCGGGATAAATGAGTTCATAATAAATTAATCGATCACCATCCCCATCCCCATCCCTGATGCAAAATCGAAACTAAAATGGAAATAATTATACACTCTTCATTAAGTTTTAATCTTTTAAAATCAAATGAATGAGAATCGAACACCCTAGCAATCTGCTTCATGCCTATATCACGTCAATGCATCATTTTCTGAAGTTTTTAAACATCATCAGATATATTAGGTATATATTTATATTGATTAATTACATTTTCCTTTAATGGTTTTTTTTTTAATTTTAAATAAAATTTTGTTAAATTGTTCTGATGTGATTTTGTTTTTGATATCGCCTTCTCTCACTGCTTCCGGGAACCGATGTCTTAACACACTTCTTTTATGCCTTGCATCATTGACACAAATCAAACTTTTAACTTTCTTGTTCTTCATTATTTTCGATAAAATTATTTATTCTACATTGCACTGCTTCTTTGATTTGGTTTAGTGGGATTTTCTTTTTATGATTTTCAATCGCAAAGTTAGCTTAGTGTTTAACTTAAGTGCTTAATTAAAATGCCAGGCATTTTGGGTCAGCGAGTAAGAAGCTAACTGATGAACATTGGTCAACTATACTAGATTGTAAAGAATTACTGCTGATTTCTATTAGTTCGTTTTTCGACAGATATGTAAAGAAAATCCCCTGTACAAATTGTCCGGCACCAATCTGTCAAGCTAATAACCACGTGACCACAAGTTATTTGTAACGAATGTATTGTCATTAATGTCAAATAAAACCAATTACTCATGGCCCAATTTTATAGGATATGAATAGGCAAATCATTCATCACTGAGCACTATGGCAAATATTTTGTTTTTCATTGGTAACTAACAGCCACGTCGCAAAAGATCTTTTTCTATCTTAAGAAAATTCGCACGTCTTTTCTTGTTAGTATAATCGCTGCGACTGCAAGTCCCAAAATCAAATCATTTACTCTATGAATTTCAACTTAAAATTTTAAATCTCAGTCATGAAATCAACCAAAAAAAATACCCATGAAATGATGTGTGTTATATATACCACATGACAGTTTGTTACCAATAAAAATACTGAAACTTTGAATGTCTCAGGTGATATAATGGTTAGCAAGCTAGACTAGTAAACCTTCAAGAATGAGATAGAGTCTCACTGGGTACCCCATTTATATGGCTTTGAATCACAATTAAGCAAAAAGCTTATTGAATTACTAAAGGCCGGTATTGTGGCTCTTCGTGAAATCAGACGTTACCAAAATTCCACTGAATTCATATGAAGTCACCCAAAATTTCAGAGAAAACGTTCGTTTCCTGAATTATGTTGTGTTGGCTTTGCATGAGGCCAGTGAAACTTATTTGATTGGACTTTTTGAGGAAACTAATTTATGTGTTATTCATGCGAAATGTGTTGCACTAATTCTGAAGGAGATCCAGATGGTACGTATCCGTGATGACTTGGGCTTAAGTTAATAATTTAAACTGAATTTTTAGACAGTCCTTTTTGAAAGATGTCTTTTTTATTCACACATAAAAAAGTGTGTTAACTAATAAGTAACAACATTTTTAATTTCTGAGGTTAAAATTCTTGGTACAAATCCTGGGTAATGAAAAATTTTGACAAACTCGTATCGCAATTTTCTTTAAACATTATGACCAAAAACTATATCGCAGCAGATATTATCAAAACGATTATCTTATTGTTAATTGCTTCAAATGAGTGAATATTTCACAGATATTATTTAACTGTGATGTTTGCTCAATATTGCTCTGTCCTGTTATTCCCCTGGGTTAATAATTTCTTGGTAATGAATATATTTCCAGTGTCAACATTTCGAGAAGTAAATACGTAACAGAACGATCACAATAGGAGTTTCAGAATCAGTTTTAGGATTGATCACAGATTTACCTGTCCTACCCGTGGTTGCGTGAAATATGATTAATCAGAATACATTCAGGTTTGCTTCCCTACCGATGGCTCATGACCCTTATCTAAAAAGGGCACCAAAAGTTGGGTATACTACCCGAAGTTTAAAGGACCCAAAAAAGAATGCTGAAAAAGCAAAGCTATTTCCTATCTATATCCAAATGCGGGAGGCTACGCAGACCCTCACCAAATAGAGAGGCGTTGTCAATAATGACTACTTATGCAGGTACGTATAAATATTGCTGTGTCTACTTGAGGGTTCTGTTCTATCTGGCAATGTGTAATCAATTGTACTAATATGTGGAAGGGTCAAGTCGTAATCTCAGAAACCCGAGAATCTTATTTTGGGGGACCACCCATCCGCACATGAGTTCTTCCTGCTTTACAAAACAACGATAAGTTTTACCTTTCTTGGGAGACGAGCTAACAAACCTTGTATAACACTTTTCCAGATAAAATATTCTTATATTTCAAAAGTTAATCCCTAGAATAATATCTCACGAAAGCTTTTGACGAAATGTATCCCCAGTGATATATTCACCGTTTTTTTATTTGAATGAATTACAATTCAAAGAATTGATATTTTAAATCAATGCTGCCATTGTTTGACTAGAATGTAAAACGGTGAATTCATAGAGTCAGGAAATCCATTTAAGATGTAACATAACACAGAGAAATCATCATCATCATCATCATCATCATCAAGGTATACTAATAGCATAAATTCACTCAAAAAGAGGGAGACAAAGTGGTGTAATCGAATCAATGAAGGAATTATCATACTCTCGGGTAAATCGTAATCTACCCTCAATTGTGACGGCAGGTCATTCACCCCGAAATTTAAGTCTTCATTATTCTGTGATGTAGGGTATCAAACTTTTAACATTTGATTACTGATTATATAATGACAGAAAACAAAGAACAAATTAATCACTGTCCACGTGGAAACAACGAAAAAAAAACAAAAAAAAACGAAAATTTAAAGTCAGACAAAACGCCACCATCATTTCTTAGATTCAGAGAAATGCCAAACAACTACGAAAAATAGATAAATTGTGCTATTCTATATTCCAGCTTTTAATAACTTCAATCATAGCGAAAATCGTTACAAAATACAAAGCGGCAATTTTAATACACACAGACACATACACACGCACAATTTCCCACTAACATTATTACGCCAACTCACAAAGAAAGTATGTAATGCTGTAAAAAGAACAAAATGTAAAACTCCTACCCTCTACTCCCTCCCCCCAATTTTTAAAGATGCGCACATTCTTTTTTTTTAATTTTTAACATTTATTCTTTTTTGAGCTGCGCACAATTTTTTATTCTTAACATTAAAATTACCACATAATTTGCATAACAAAATTCTCTGAAAACTCATGCAATATTTTAAGTTTTAGTGAAGCAAAACACAGCTGTTTTCGTTTGATACCAAACCAAGAATTTTCACAATTTTGGCAAAAAATATCACTCACAGATCTAAGCTAACGTCAGATCAAAATGCATTCATGCCTTAAATAAACAAAATAACCAAGCCATCTTTAAGCCTAAAACCTTTTAACCCTGAAAAAGAAAAAGTTTCTCCGATCAAAAAAAAAAAAAAAAAGAAAAGAAAATAAAAGAAAAAAAGAAAAAGTGATTTACCTTGTGAAGCTTCTTAAAATCGCAGAGTGTCTTGCATTCTGTAAACAACATTCAATATCAAATTTTATCGACTGTAACTACGTGACTTAATCATATTATTTCCTCCGTAACCATGTTCTAATTTACCCTAGTTTGAAAGAAAGTTTGACCTTGCTGAATTTGCTGGCAACTTTGACCGCTGGAAACACCTTTTGTATGCATCCTCCAAACTCATGATAGAGGTGTACGAGGTGAAATCGAAACCGCTCGCGATCAATGTGTCATGGTTGTCCACACTATAAGTCTTCTCAAAGCCAGTCCTACATCACCTCGTGCTTCCATCAAGGCCAGGTATTCCGCTAATGCTAACGATATTAGTGTGCTTATAACGAACAGTGGCGAGATCGAGGAGGTCAGCAAAGATATCAGAGTGTATCAAGAGAGAGAATCAACTGTGAAAAGTTGATGGGTTTGTGATTTAATTGTTGGAAAGGTTGTGCACTTACCGGAACTTTCAGTTGGATTGTCCGTGGAAGTTAGCTAGCGTCTAGCAGGGCCCCAAAATCTGGATAACAATTGGTTGGATGTACTGGGAAAGGTTGTGGCCTCTGCTGGCATTTGGTTACGGATAAGACTCTCCCTAAAAGGCAGCTGAGTTGTGTAGCTCGAACATCTACTCGTCGTCCTTTATCGACTTACAGTGCTAGCTACTTCCGTATACTATTCCACCTATATTTGAAATAGTTCTTTTCCAGTTCATTTGAGGAAAACTAGTCCCGTCAGTGCGTCCGGAGATCTATTACCTTCTCTCCTCTCAATCTGACTTGGGAGTACCGAATATAGAGACATGATGTTATACGTTGCACCTCAGTTTTCTGAGTTTGATGTGTAAACAGCATCAGGAGAACGAACCAAACCCAATATTTAGAAGTGTTCACAATAACGATGGGGAGACACGCTGATTAACCAAAAAGGAATGTTTCTATCACGAATGTTGATATGCTCTAAACCTTCTCTTAGTTTCAAACGAATTTATCTCTCAGATAATCGATCGTATCAATTAAAACATCTAATCGAATATTAGTGAGGAGGGCAGTCGTTCGAGATGATTTAATTTAGAAGCTCGCTGTGACGAAAGAGAAATGTCACTTATTGAAGCTGTGATCACCCAGGATGAGGTGCCTCAATAACGGTGTAGTAACACTCACCTAATTGGTGATTCGGAGCGCCCTCTCTGTCGGTTAGATACTTTTCTTAGCACGTCTGGTAATTTAACTTGAGTGTGTCCGATACGGTGATATGGAGGCATTGACCGCGCACGCCATATTTCACCGCCTCTTTGTACTGGCAGCTAACTTTGTGTGTAACGATATGGTTATATTGTTGAATAGGAAAGAAAACTCTGTTTACACGGCAATCTGAGAGCCATAACTCTGTTGACGCGACAGGAAGGATACCACGAAGGCGAGTCTTCAGTAGTATTTTTCAAATGCCGCATAAAAATAAAAACTTCTGAGAGATAAGGACTGGTCTTTGCAATTTGGGGAAAGTCGGGCAAAAGCTCATGTTTGTGTTGAGTAAAAACTTGGATTCTTATTAAATATTACAGGGTGATAATGGATTTTATGTCGATTAAAAACTCAGTGACAAGTAAGTGAAACTAGTCTTTTGTCTTTGTTTTGAAAAGGCACTTTAACTTAGCTAGATTATGTAAGCTCATCGATCTCAATGTTATCTTTTACCCCATTAGAAGATGTCCAGTACTAACGTCATTTTATTTTAAATTTGTGTGTATATTGTATCATTTCGTTGGGAAGTTTTTGTAAATATCTTCATTGTCATCATGTCGCGCCATCAGTACGGATATCCCTGACCCTCTCTCGCCATCCCTCCCTATAGTCCATCGCTTCCGGCAAGTCCTCAGGGCTACATCTCGTATCTGCACAGAGCTGCTGTTTGTAGGTTCATGCTGGTCACCCTTTGCTCGGCAATGTGAAGGGATCCACAAGAGCACATCACTAATGAGCTTGTCCCTACTTCACCAGCAGTGTCCTGCATGTCTGGTTGCAATGACTCACACTCAAATCAATTTCGTAAATATAAAATTTTTAATAACCCCATCCTCTTGAATAAACTTGCGATTATCTTATGAAGTGACTGAATTTATTTGGCGCTTGAAGTGCGAATGATTTTCAGAATAATTGTGTTGTTGTGGTGAAAGGTATATTACAGGTTTTTGGTCTGTAAATTAAACTAGTTAAGTCAAACTTAGAATTTTGAAAACCAACGTCTTTCCTCCTCCTCACCTTTTGACGCCTCGTGCTAATTTTGTGTATTTGTGCATAATATATATTGGAATCCCATCGTTGCAGGCAAGGCACTATGGTTTTTCGTGAGATCAGACGTAACCAAAGTCCACTGAGTTTCTTATCTGGAAGCTTATATTTCAATGTCTTGTCCCTGGAATTGCCAAAACTGACCTCCGTTTCCAAAGTTTCAAAGATAGCAATTTTTGTACTATCTCTGCAAAACGTGTAACCATCATGCCGAGGGATATACAGCTTAGTCATCGTATCCGTGGGAAGAGAACTTAAAATAAATATCATTTTAACTGATTTTCCAAATTTAAAAAAAAAAAGTCTTTAATTATATCAAGCATTTTTGTGCCACGTGCAAAAAATCTCAGTGATATATTCATTTTATTCCCACTAAGATATTTGTATTTCTCTTCAAAACACAAGCAATTATGATGAATTGGTACAAGATACGTAAAGCAAGCAAATACTTTGATAAGTTGAATAACGAACGATCTTTATGAAACAAGTAAAAAAAAATTACAACTAAAGGATTAATCTTCTCATAATTTCGTTATTGAAATTTGTTATCTGTCAAAATATCTGAGATGAATCTTTTATAATTTTCGTATTATTAGAGTAAAACAAAAACAAACTGAGCTAATGTAAAAATGATTGTTTTACAAAGTATGTCATAGTTTTCTGTAGTTTCCCATTAGATTAAAGTGCTTCTCAATGAAGTCATCTAGAGGTTGCAGTTTCAATCCTGACTACTGGTAAATAACATAGAATACTTTCTGTAGCTAAGCACTTGTACCCGGTGATGGTTAACAGAATTAGAACGATCTAGTTGAGTGGATTAAATAAATAATTCAGTTCGAGGGTCTGTGTAGATATGAAACATCAAAAAATAAAAAAAAAAGGACGCATCGGGCAAAACGTTATAAATATAACAAATATTAAGATAATAACCCAAATACACTAAATGATAAAAATTGAAATTTCTGATTATGTACATATTTACATTTGTTTGAAGTTGCAATATGAAGTGAAAGTATTCAATATACAATTATATCTAAGCTCTCTTTATTTAGGACCACACTATATATTTTCTTTTTCATATTCAATTCAGAAATCTGGGCAAATTATACATGTTCTCACCAATCTTTCCCCTGTTATGTGTAGACAAAAGAATTTGCATTTAAACTTTTTACATCAAGTTAACTCCAGGAAGAACCAAGGCTCAGATTTGATGAAAGCACATCAATCTACCAAAAATACATTTCCCAATGAAAATACTGTTCCTAATATTAATGAACTAAAGTACCTTACGATGAATGTGACAATTAAAACTGTAATATGACTTAGAATACTCTTAGATAATTTCAAATGATAAAATTTCGCACGGATAAACAAGGAGCGTGTTCTGCTGACATCGGGGCTCTGGCCCCAGTGTTTGAAAAATCAGCTACAGAGCTAAAACTCAGACCCGATCCAAAATTACTTGGGGGATGTTATCATGGTGTAATGGTTAAAGCGATGGACTTCGAAATCGTAGTAAGCGAGTTCGAACTCCAGTTGCACTATTACGTTCACTTTCGAACAAATAACCTACAAAGGTTGATATGTCATTAAACAAAGAAGAAAAAAGAACAAAATTACTTAGATGCAAAAAACACTGTTCCCATAGCGACATTTAACGTAAGGACATTAATCACAGTAAAGCAATTACCTGAGCTGACAGCGTTTTTGCAGTAGAATATAATATAGACATCATATACAT
Organism: Sepioteuthis lessoniana; assembly: GCA_963585895.1. Taxonomy (NCBI): domain Eukaryota; kingdom Metazoa; phylum Mollusca; class Cephalopoda; order Myopsida; family Loliginidae; genus Sepioteuthis; species Sepioteuthis lessoniana. The sequence goes on along the minus strand of OY757915.1, from coordinate 119,668,261 downwards.
ACAAGAACATTGATAGAACTTTAGCAAACAAGAAATACTGGTAATGGATGGACGTTTGTCTCAGTATCTGTTTGGAAAAAAATCTGTCAATGCTATTATGACAATTATTAACTGCTACAGTTCCATTGGCCAAATGAGTAGAGTGTTCATCAATGGTCCGGGAGACCAGGGTTCAGTCCCAAGTCGAATCATTTCAAAGACTCAAAAATGGTAATTGATTCCATTTTGCTTAACATAGAATTATAAGGAAAGGATCAAGGGTAAAGTGGAGCAATACATTGAGTGGAGTAGCGCCCTCCTTATATATCGGTGTAGTACCTATTGAAAAAGGTGCCTTCGGGTAACACCCTCGACTAAGGTAGCCAACAACTTTTACAGTCCCATGAAAGCCAATGAAGAAACGGATATCATCACCTTCTACAACAAACTATTTTCTCTTATCCGCTCTATTCACAAACACAACATTCTAATCATTGGAGAAGACAAAAATGCTCAAATTGGTGAAGACAAAAATAACAAGTTACGCATACTACTGGATTCCAGAAAAGAAAGGGAAAACTATTGACCTGCCCCAATTCAAATAACTCGAAAGTTCAGCTATATTATATAGGTTCTGCTCGAAAGTTCAGCAACATTATAGAGGTGGATAAATAGCGTTTTGAATTGTGAAGTGCTTTGAAGGGGGGGGGTATATTCCGATCACTGAATCGTTACTGCAAAGATACACCTACGTATATGCAGAAATTTAAAAAAAAACAGTCAAAATCACACTTTATGACTGGTCTTCACGAACCAATAGACATATAAGCAAAAAATATACAGCAACAGCAAGAAACAAATTCGGTACTCTTCTAGAAATACATTAAAAATAGACACCGAATGAGCAATATGACAACTTTGTCTCTACCCACATAGAAGCAGCAGTAGGGTGCATACTACCCAAAATGAGAGCCATACGTAGAGTTTTATGTAGTCAGAAGTAGTTAGGAAAAAGATATAACATGAAAATGGCTTCCTTACTTAATGAAAGAAATCCAACAAATACCAACACACAGAAACTTGAATAAGCCCATATAGAACTAGCACATACAAAAAAGAACAAAAAGAATCCATTCAAGGTCAGTTCAATAAAATCAGATATTTGGCAGAAGGGAGAAAATCGGGATCAGCATGGCAGACAGTAAATGAAGTGATCGGAAGGAAAAGCACGCTAAAGACAAAACTAACACTTGCTAGCTAGGAAAAAAAACTTCGAAAGTGGAAAGAACATTTTTATAATATGCTTGGACATTCCTGTCAAAACACAAATAAGCCTTTCACAAACATTATTAATAGCCAAGTAAACATTAAACTTGGAGAGTTTAAAGAGGAAGAACTGGTCGTAGTACTGACAAAAATAAAAAGCAGAAAACCTGCAGATTTCATCAAAATATCCACTGAAGTATGGAAGACAAGAAAATGTGATGACTTACTTTTTCGATTTCCCAACGTCGTGTATAAACAAAATACAATAAAGGAATGGACGTTTCCTTAAATAACGTGACATCGGAATCAGCAAGAACTACGGAGGCATGACTCGTACTGCTATTGCTGCAAAAGTTTAGAATGCTCTGTTTCTCCATCGTATCAAACCGGAAATTGAGTAATTCTTAGGAAAAATCAGAACGAATTTCGGAGAAATCACAGATTTGGATTATCCGTCAAAAAAAAAAAAAAAAAAAAAAAAAAAAATCAAACAAGTATGGGCAAAATCCCTCAGGTAATATTATTGTTCTTAGATTCTCCAATGCAGTTGAGTCCAAACACTAAAGTAAGATAGAGAAAATACTACAAGCCTATGGTTTTCCCAAAGAAACTGTTACAACAATGATGATATTCATAGAAACACGAAAACAAAGTTCTGCTCATTTGATTGAGACTAAGACTTTTTCGGCGTTGTTGCTGGAGTTTTGAAAGTAAATACATCAAATTTGCCGACAGATCTAATAAAAGAAAATGGCTGTACGATAAAAAAGACAAGAAGCTGACGATATCCTGCGGCAACTATAACAGATGCAGATTATGCAGATGATCTAACGCTTCTTACAAATATACCGGCCCAATCCGAACCCCAATTGCTTAACCTAGAGTAAACAGCTGGAGGCATTAGTCTCTATTTAAATGCAAATAAGAGATAGTAAATGTAATTTAAACGAGAGGGAGCCCTCTCCACTTTAAGTGACAGGCCTCTAGAATTTGTAGACAAGTTCACATACCTCGACAGTCATATCTCATCTACTGAAAATGATGCTAACATACACCTAAGAAAGGCGTTGACTGCTATCGATAGCTCATGGATCATACAGAAGTCTGATCTAATTGTTAAAACAAAACGGTTTATTCCAACTGAGTCTGTGTCCATTATATTTGCATGGATGCGTCACATGGACTCGAAGAAAACGCTTAGAAAAAATATTAGAACTACACAAGAATGCTACAAGTTATTTTTTAAAATCCTGTTAGAAACACCGCACGAAACAACACCAGTACGGCATTTTTCCTCCAACCTCAAAAACTATCCACGTATGACGACCAAGAGACGCGGGATTCTTCTGGAGAAGCAAGAATAAACAGATTAGTGACGTTCTTCTATGGACCCCCCTGCACATGGATATGTCAGTATTGTTCGACCAAGAAGAACTTATTTACATCAACTCTTTGCGGACACACAGGATGTTGTTTGGAAAACCTGCTTGAAGATAAGCACAAATGGAGAGAGAGAGAGAGAGGGAAATCTATGCTGTTTGTTCCACTTGATGATAATGATGATGATCCGAGTCACTGACTTGGTTGTTGGAAAGTCAAAACCATTATCTGGAGTACAAAAAAGCTGAGAGCTGTAATTGTTACATTAGAATTTATACACTAATAATCTCTATTAAAGTAGAGATGATTTCTTAGAGAAAAAAAAGAAGTTCCCCAGGGATATAGGCTGCATTCATTAATCATCTCGTTCTGTCATTTCCCTATGTAACTTGATATTTCACAAAAAAGTTTGAATGTGGACTTTGTATCCATAACTGCTATTTTACTTATTGCGCGCTATTTTAAATATAAAAGTCTCTTAATGCTGAATTCATCCATCGTCTGAGAACAAACTTCTTGGCACAATGCTCAAGTACTGTAAAATTGTAACGATAATCTGTCTTTTTAAAATAAAGAATATGTCATTTATGACCAAAGATTAAAATACAGTTGGTATCTCTTCCATTAAGACTTTCATATTTCAGGAGCTTAAGATTGATAGAGGTTCCTCAATTTATTTCCCTATCAATCTGTTATGCTTAATACTTAACTTTCATGATACCACATATTCCAATTGGAGTTACTTTGTAGCAACCATCTATATTTGTATTGTGCTACATGTTAACAGTAAAAAGAAACGATCAATATCGCTATTACAGAATCTGTTTAAAAACATTTCTCATTCATTAACTTATTTTTTAAATACCTATAGTCTCGATGCTACAAAAGTCGAGATATACTGTTTCAGTTTCCTCTCACTGGGTACTCCATTCATGCGGCCTTGTGCCACATCTAAGCTTAAGAGTGAAATGTACGATTAGCTTCTGTGGGGGGGTAATGCCGACAAAGCTGAGCTATTTTAGGCAGGAGGATCAGGAGTTTAAAAACGACATACCGCTGGCACGAAAAATATATCCAGTCTTATTTGGTCGATAAATCGGAGTGTAGCTCAACATAAAAGACCCGTTCCGTTAAAAAAAAAAAAAAAATGCCTAACCCATTGCTTTAAGGAGATGCACGAAGAGAGAACTGAGCTCTTCTGTAAGTGAGACTCCTCTGCTTTACAAAATAGCCTTCTGTTGATTATTTGTGACGATAAAACTAAACTTATACAACAGCATGCATTTTTCTGAAGAGATTGTGTATTGAGAAGGCGTCGGCTTGATGGAACTTGAGCTAGAATTTTAACAGCCACAGAAGACTGGAGATCATATCCATACCAGCAGAATGTGGAGCGGGGTGAGTTTAGTGCATGTCAGATTTTACACGAGTCTCATTTCGTTGTTGATGGGGAATGTAGGAATCGAAACCTATGCGTCAACTATTAAAGTTTTAAATGGTAAGACCTACTCAAATCCAGTTTTCGATGATACGTGATATTTTTATCTTTCACGAAAATCCCCATTCAATATATAAACTAAAAAGGAATTGTATCGCAGCATAAGATTAGTTTCCAGCAGGTGGTGGGGGGCTTTAAAAAAAAATATTGTGTGGTTCTTTCAAGAAGTTCCGTGTACGCTCGCGAGTTCGATAAATACCTGAAGAATGCCAGCAGATATATCGGCCGAAAAGTCGTGAATATAACAAGAATGAAGACCATAGTCTGAAAGCCCTGAACGATAAAAATCATCAAGCTTCGTTTCAGAAATTCAGGCAACTAATAATCAATCCATGCATATAATTGGGGGAGGGGTGAAGGTTAAGTATTGTAAAATAAGAACATTTTGCTGTGATAAGAAATACGTAAACATTACAGCACAAATTTACTCTAAATTTACATAAGTAACTATTTTATATAAAATCCGAAATAAACCAGTTTTGACTTTACACCCGTTTCACGAAAGAAACATTTGTATTCTAAGTTTTGTAAAATTAAAAATACACAAGTCAAGTTACAAATATTTTGAAATCTTTTCACATAAGATTTGTTTCCCCATTTGCAAATATTTCATATTTTCAACCAGAAAAACCTATTTTGTGTTGGTTGTTTCGCTTTCGATGAATAAAGCTTATTCTTTCCCAACAGTTTTAGAGTTAGATTTATTATGTAAAACCTGACTTTTATGCAAGTGGTGATTCTTAGTCTATAATTTTATAGAGAACTTATGATTATATGTTTTTAAATAAAAGAAATGTCGGTTGTTAGATAATCTTTTCCAAGGATAAAAAAAAAATTATCGTAGAGTTTGCATCTAAAAGAGTAAAGGCATACATGTAAAATATAAATTTCAATATCAGAATCTCTGGGAGGTTCCTAATCATTCTTTGTGTATGTTACCACTGATCAAGAATATCTCAATCTCTTGCCTTATTGATTAAAGGTTTAAGAAATCAACTATGTTCTTGTTAGAAGGAATAAAAGTAGAATGATTTGTTGAAGAGAGTGGCATAACGAAGAGGCCTTTCTAAAACTGTAGTTGATGGGACTATTAACTTAAGCCCTCTCTCCTCGGATACGACGAGCTAGTTGGATATCCTTCGGCATAATAGTAACACGTTTGGCGTGAATGGCACACAAGTTGGTATCCTCGAAAAGCCCGACCAAGTAAGCTTCGCTAGCCTCCTGCAAAGCTAGCACAGCAGAACTCTGGAAACGGAGATCTGCCTTGAAGTCTTGGGAGATTTCACGGACAAGGCGTTGAAATGGAAGCTTTCTGATGAGAAGCTCTGTGGATTTTTGATAACGTCTGATCTCACGAAGTGCCACTGTCCCGGGCCTATAACGATGGGGTCTCTTCACTCCCCCAGTAGCTGGAGCGCTTTTCCGAGCAGATTTTGTGGACAAGTGCTTACGAGGAGCTTTTCCTCCGGTGGATTTTCGGGCAGTCTGCTTTGTACGAGCCATTCTCTTCCTCCGACTTATACACTAATAATAAGTTTGAATGTAAGGAGCATTAGATGTTTTATAAGCAATTTTTCGGTCTGCGGTATTTCTCAAACGTTCTGATGTATTTCACGAATTCTCTCGATTAATGAGTTCAGGCCAATATGTAAAGGAGGGTGGTTTTTATGTTTGCACAAAATGAATTAATACAAATGTGACAGTAAATGTTAGCAAACTGGACAAGCAGACAACTGTAGGTAAGTTCGATTCTCCCTCAGTACTCTGTATATGTTATTTTACTAAACCGTTTGAAGGTGACACCACATAAGTTTTCAAAATTTTCACTCAATGAACCAAATCAAAGAGATGATGTAATGCAAGATAAAAATTGAATTGTTTGGTTTATAAAAATGAGGAAAAATTAATTCCTTCATTGATAAAAATATTGTAGAAAAATTCAATCCATACAAAAATCGCAGAACAATCATATCCAATAGCACAGAAGGCTTCACAGTATCTGAAAAATTCCTCATTTTATTTTAAATCTCTTAATCCTTAATGAAGATTAAGTAAGTCAACTTTTAATCATCCAAATGGTTTTCATGATATTTCAAAAATATAATCTTTAAGGTATTTTGTCATAATATATTTCTATAATAATTCAATAGCCCAAGTAATTGTTAACAGTGAAAGACGATGATGTCAAAACCCCAAACCTCCTATTGTACCACCGAACATAATTCAGAATCAAAGAAATCAGTTATAATCAAAATTGACAAAAATATATCATAAATGTAGTTAAGATTAGAGATAAATTCGAAAAGAGGGGAACATATTTTTACAAGGCTTGCATCATAATTTTAGTTTTGAATATTTGATGTGAGGGTTGGGATAGTGATAACCTCTCCCCGCATGTAAAACTCTATGCATTCAATTACAAAATTATGAAAAGATATAAGATTATTAAAGTAAGCCTGCAATTAATATTACTATTAGACAATAAAAAATCACCGTAACTCACTAAAAAAACAATCCAACACTTTTCCCTGAGGATGATCAGTGACAGAGTCGAAAGCGTATAGACTAGTATGAGACACATTCTTCTCTACATTGATTCGAATATAAGAAAAATAATAATAAGATTTGAACGTCTTCCTTTAAAAATATTAAATAGAGAAGACTCTGAGGTCTTAAACCGAACATGCCTTTATATATATATATATAAATATATATGTGTGTGTGAGTGTGTATGTGTGTGTGTATGTGTGTGAGTGTGTGTGTGTATGTGTGTGTGAGTGTGTGTGTGTGTGTGTGTATGTGTGTGTATGTGTGTGTGTGTGTGTGTGTGTGTATGTGTGCGTGTGTGTGTGTGTGGTCCTATTCTAGTCACGGAGCCCAATACGGTGTGACTACTTGTCACATTACTTGTGGTTGTATTCGTGACTACCACATGAGCTTCCGACTGTTTTGTTAAGTTCTTCCGTGCCCACGCTGTGTTTGAAAGATCCTCGAAGAGGGGTTGACACAATCCTGCCGGATCTTCTTCTGACTGTCAGGTAATATGAGTAGCTTGATTGCCAAGCAAGTCAAAGAATACAGTAAACCCGTTCTTAAAAAATAACAAAAATGATTTTTTTTTATTGAAACACGTTTGTGAGACAATAAATAAGCAAACGCTGTTTGATTTCCAGGCAAAAAGAAGAAGTAAGAATATCGAGAGAGGAAGAGTGACCATGAGGTGCGATTATGATGACATTAATGTCTCTAAATTCTGGGACGTTAAATGTTTGTAAAGTCTAAAGGAAGTTCGGAGTGCCTCAGGTCTAGAATGGAAGGGATGCTTCTTTGGCAGTCTTGAGTTTCTTCTTGGCCCCTTTTCTCATCCTCTCTGATGATTCGTTTTTGCAATCCTGTTTTTACTGATCAATATCTGGACTAAAAAAGGTTTCTGATTGGTAGTCCAATAAGAGATAATTTCGAGTCATATTCCCATTGGTCAGCCAATCCTAGTTCAGGATTATGTCTTATAGGTATAGGGAAAGCCCTGTAGTGTTACTCGCCTGCAGTAAGGATTGAACCTGCAATCAAAGACTATAACCGTTACGCTATGTTTCCTGTTGGACATAACGTAGTGGTTATAGGCGTTTGTTCCTTAAACTTCTAAGGAGACAATAATCTGAAGGTTGCAGGTTCAATCCTGACTGCATGCAAGTAACAATACAGGAATATTAAACACTTGTACCAGATTATGGCTAACGGAATAAGAACAGGTGACCCCCGTGGATTCAATAAAGGACGTACTTCAAAGTTCCGCGAAAGTTCCTGAGTTCGACAAAAACCTAAAGAATGCCGGACAACATATCTGCCGAAACGTTGCGGAAATAACAATAAAGATAAAGGCGATAGTCCGAAAACCCTTAATGATAAAATTATCAAGCTTCGTTTCAGAAATTGAGACAATTAATGATTATAGCCGTTACTTTAACAATTAACCCTCATTTAGTTATTGCCCTCATATATATATATATATATATACGCTCTCTCTCTCTCTCTCTCTCTCTCTCGCGATTTTAACATTTCTAAGTTTTAACTTAGTTTAGTTCAAACTGCCTCATTTTTAAGCAGAGTTTGCGAGGTTTGCACGACTTGGACGCTGACTAAACGGTTGGAGAAGAAGCTAGACGGCAATTATACAAGAATGTAGCGAGCAATATTGAACAGGTCCCGGCAGCAACACCCCACACAGCGCCAACTGTACGGCCACCTACCACCTCTCACGAAAACTATACAAGCTAGACGAACCAGACATGTCGGACACTGCTGGAGAAGCAAAGACGAGATCGTAAGTGATGTGCTCCTGTGGACCCCCGCATATGGCCAATCAAAAGCTGGACGACCGGCTCGAACATTCACACAGCAGCTATGTGATGATACGGGATGTAACCCCGAAGACTTGCCGAAGGCGATGAATGATAGGGAGACGTGGAGAGAGAGGGTCAGGGATATCTGTGCTAGCCGCACGTCATGATGATGATGAGACTTGCATCATTATATGTGCTGCTTCTTCTTATTTTTCTGATTCCTAACTTATTAATCTTAAGACATTTTTCACTCTTCTCATATTTGGATTTTCATTCCAGCTCCACGAACTCAAAAGACAAACGTTTAAATATTTAGTTATGTATCTTTCTAGTTTCTTGATTTATTTTTTAAACATTTCTTAATTTTAATTTTCTTTATAGTTAGGAACGGGCTAACTATGTTTACATAAAAGTTTAACTATTTTGTTTGGGAAATATTTTTTTTCATTAGACAGACTAATTTTAATTCGGTTATTTATCTAAATAGACAGAAACACATATACACACATTTTTCCATAGCTATAAATTAAAACAAGTCCTTTTTTTATAATCACCATAACCACTTTTATAATTAAAAGAATAATGGTCGAAATGAATGTTTGAATTTCAAACGTTTCTTCTAAACTTTTAGAAAAGTAAAAAAAAAAGAAAAAAAATCAATGGTAAAAAGAAAACCTGTCGAAATTATATCCCTTTCTTTCTTCAGAAGAATTTCTTGACGGAGAAACCGATGAATATTCTTAATTTTTATGAATCAGTGAATTTCATCCTCTCTTAAATGAACTGAAATATTTATTGCAGTACATAAAGAATTTACGAAAACGAATGTTTTAATCAAAAACAATCAGCGACTTTTTCAATATCCAAGTGATCGATGGACGACAGTGACCCATTAATTTTTGACTGACAGGTGGAGTTAGTGTTCCTTTTCTTCAATACTGCGTTCCAAAGAGTGGGAATAGATGTATACATCAGATGTTTGTACCAAATTAAATCACGAATTTTATATAATCAAACTTATAATTTTGTATTGCAGTGAAATTTTAGTCAAGTTTTTTTTATGCTTTCAAAGGGCAAAAACCACAAGAGAAAATATTGTCGTACACTAATATAGTAAATATGTTCTTAGTTATTCTTACATCTAGACGAAATGCTACGTCGACAGTATCGTTTGGTGCAAGCATCGTTTCGATAATAAATAATTTTTTTATTGTATGTCAAAACATACTGACAAATTTCAAGCAATATTTAAGTTCATTTGTTTATTTTAATTGAAGATGAGAGTTAATTCTAAAAACGCTAACTCAGCGATTTAATTTATCAGACGTCCGGGGATCAGCATATTAGCTAAAACTGACCTCTCTTCAGAAAATGTGTTGGGTATTATTTTAATGATACATTGATATCTATGAATTAGTTTAGAAAGTAAAAGGTTACTTCCTTCGCGACCACTATAATTATGACAAAGAGGGGGGGGGCTCTCACGAGCATTTGGGAGTTTAAAAAGAAAAAAAAAGCCCGTTTCAGCTTTTATGGGGAGCTTCCGTTGTAAGCGATTGAGTTTTGAACCTTCCACCTTTTAGTGCGAATGGTTAGGCTTTGCTTGGTAGAACAAATCAATTTGAGCTAGGTAATTATTGCTTAGGACGAAAGTTTCTGTGTACGTATACATATAACATATCTAACACCAAATCTGTGACATTGGTAAAAAAAGGTAGTTATGTACTTATCCACTATGTGAAACTTCAGGAAGCAGATAATTTTTAAATTCTTTGTGGACAGACCCAAAATAGCTTAGCTGTGTTGGTATTTCACTTTTTGGCTGCCTTCGTAGTCGAGAGAAAGACCTCAACATTTGAGACGATGGGGATGGGATATCTGTAGTCATAAAACGTTTTCCCGCCCCCACCATTCGTCATATCGCTGTCAACTACGGAGGTCGAAGACATATGCAACAAAAACATTTTTAACATCTAAAATTTAAGGCGTTTAATAGATAGAACAAGTTTGATCAATCTTAAAACTCTTCCTTTAACTGCGATAAGAATCGTTCTTTGCCACTAGCAACCCTGATATTGTCGAGATTAAAATTACCAAGTGATTTCAATTACACTGAGACGTGCCATGAAAGCTTGGCCGATGAAAAGTTCGATAGGTTCCGAGAAACCTCCATCCATCTGAAGCTTTCAACTAAACTTTATACGGTAAATACCTCTATGCTAATGATTGGCTGCCAGTGGCATGTTTGGCAAGAAGATTCATGATGTCGTTGATATTTCAATTTATAAAACAAAAGTTGATACATTATTATTGCTATCCAGTAAGTTGCTGTTAATAGATTAAGTTTTAAAGAATCTGTATTCTATCAAAATATTTCAGTAAAATCTTTGATTTATAATATTGACTCTAAGATGAAATTGATGCAGCCAATATATCCGAGGAATTCAGAAAATTAGCACCACATCTACCCGATTAATTTGGATAATTTGTATCGAAAAGTTTTACGAAAGAGATCACTTCTATTTAAACAATTAAAAAGTAGACATTACAAAGTTATTTTGTAAAATAAAAAGGCAACAGAATGTCTTATTTTCTCAGTGAAGATAACGTTTGTTTTCGTACGATGAATTATGCATAAAAATCTGTATGCCCTTAAATTTCATGATTACCTAACTTCAAATGTCCCTCTATTGAAGACGTTTTGAAAGTTAATTTTAACACATTGACAAGCGGAAGTATTTTCATACGAACTTAGACTTTTAGAGCTTACTAATAATTTTTCGTAGTAGAAAAATCCATTTATATTTAGAGATACTAATATCTTGAAGCTTGATAATTCATCTTCGTTATTTTCATGAAAAAGGTGTGTTGTTCTGGTTGGATATTTGATATTTACTTGTCTCGTGTACCTTATCATAACTTACCAAGTATATCCTTATTCGAGTTTAATATTAACGGTTTTTTTAAAAGAGAACTACGTTGAGACTTGTTCGAAGGGGAAATGATTCCCTACTTATTTGTGGAGGAGGAGAAAGACAATAGATATAAGAGGACCGATAAGAATTGTTGATGAGGCGATTATCTTAAGCCCTCTCTCCACGGATACGGTGAGCAAGTTGGATATCCTTCGGCATAATAGTAAAACGTTTAGCGTGAATAGCACACAAGTTGGTATCCTCGAAAAGCTCGACCAAGTAAGCTTCGCAAGCCTCCTGCAAAGCTAGCACAGCAGAACTCTGGAAACGGAGATCTGCCTTGAAGTCTTGGGAGATTTCACGGACAAGTCGTTGAAATGGGAGCTTTTTGATGAGAAGCTCAGTGGACTTTTGATAACGTCTGATCTCACGAAGTGCCATTGTCCCGCGTCTTTAACTATGGGGTTTCTTTATTGAAAATTTACTTTAGCACTTTTCCGAGCGGCTTTTGAGGCCAATTTTTTACGAGGAGCTTTTCCTCCGGTGGATTTACGGGCATTCTGATGCTGTCATTTTCAGATGTACAATGTTATAGGGTTTTGTATGTCTAATTTCTGTGGTGGTGGTTCGAACTTTCAAATGAGGTAGTAGTTTCTTAAGCTTTTTTCTTGGGTGTAGCACAGGGACACGGGCACCCAGTGAGACCCCCAACTCACTTTTGGAGGGTTTGCCAGTGTAGATTGTTAACCATCATACTACAAGGGACTTTCAAATGAGGTGGTACATTAGACAGTAGCCGTCACCTTTTATTCTCGCGACTAATTGGTCTGAACCAATTCGTAGGGGAATTGCAATGTCTGGCCAAAATGTTCTAATAGAAATGTGACAGAAATTTTTTGCAAGTTTTTTGCAGACCATTGGTGTTCAGTTTGAATCTCTCTCGATACTCCAGAAAAAAATCAAGTAAGTGATTTTCTTCTTTAAACAAAGTGGCCCAAATGTCCAGTGTGATAATATCTGCTGAAAAAATATCTCTGAGAAACACAATATGTTCTTTAGATATATTAGAAAGAAAAATTAATATTATCAACATATGTTGATATTGCTTTTTCAAACATGTCCATTTTTGTTAGTTTTTCTTAATGGTCATCAATCTATTTGAGTTCAAATTCGTGTTGGATAACGAATGTATTTTTCCCAATCCCAACGACACTTGCAGGTTGCGACGGAAAGTCAGTTTTTAAGTGAAGCAATGCTACTTTGGATTCTGGCTATTTCCTTCTGGACTGGTTAATAAACAAAACAAAAAACAACAAAAAGAAAAAACAACAACAAAACAATCCTTCCTTTCCATTAACTAAAAAATGGGGAGAAACAGATGGCTTCATGCCTTTCCAAAACCATTTACGTGAAAGAAAAATGCAACGACATATATCCTAGTTTTGAACTCGGATCATGAATTCCATTTCCAAGGACGATAACAGTTACGCTAAACGCTCCTCCTAGAAATAGGATTAAGTTGAATGTAATAAACATTCACTTTAATATATCATAATGTAAACAATACGAAAGTAGCAAAGATTAGCTATAAAATACCCAGATTTAGAAATAAATGTGACAAATTTTTACATATATAGTATCTACTATAAGGTAGATTGCCAAGTATTCTTAAAGATCTCAAAACGATGTGTAAGATTTATAAGTGATTTCAATAGAAATATTTATTGTTACAGGGTGACAGTGACAGGAGATGAATACACACACACACAGACACACACACACACACACACACACACACACACATATATATATATATATATATTTACTGCGCGTGTGTTTTTGAGGCAGCATATTTTCTTGTAGCCATATTTAATTAAAGGCAGCAGACAAGAAGTTGGTGTTCTATTTTTTATGTTGGCAAGCGATACGTCGCAATTGTGATTGAAGGCAGTTTCAAAAGTCTCTGGCGTTATTATCCGCGTTCATGAACTTTCGGTAATTGTTTTTCATTGTCGAGGATCTGGGTACATTTATATAACGATATCAACTGTACTTGATAAATGCTCCTATAAAAAACAGTTCATTGATCTTAGAAAACATCCTAGACTCCATAAACACTGTAAATTGTGTGTTAAAAAAACAATATTATTCACTCCGGGGGGGAAAAAAACTTCTATAAAACAAAGTACCAGCTTATATGAAAAGGTTAAAATCCAAATCTTTTCCACGAAGTCGTCAAAAAGTGGTTAATGATTGGATTGATCCCGACAGTATAAGTCGAACCGAAATTTATACATATTTTTCCGACTTAAAGGTCGACTTATTCGCCACAATATATGGAAGTTGTTATAATATATAGGTAGAAAAAGAAAAATTAATTCTTCATTGAAGTGATACGCTTCATATACCCTGAGAGAATAAAAGAATTTCCTGTGCAATTTGCAAGTGAATGATAATTTTGAAAGGGGACTCAATTTGTTCCGAATGATTTTAAAAATTCCGAATCATATTTAATGGAGATAGTCATCAAATGTTTATTATTGTCTTTATAAAATAGGTCATTCATTAAATACTCAATTGTTGCCACAACGAGAATCTAAAGGGTTAACGGGTGGTCGATTCTTTATCAATCCGAATTTAATAAATAAAAATTAAATGAGAAGAACTGCAAACATTTTGGGATGGGGAAAATACAAAAAGTACAAAAAAAAAACAAACTACGAAAAAAAAAAACACAACAGAAGAGAGGGTATTATTTGTTTGATGCATTCGCCGAACTCAGATGAAAATGACCGCGAAAATTTGTTCATGCCTTAACTCAAATATTCTTTTAGCAAATCCTTTATTCAATGTGTCAGCCTTTGGGATTGTTTTTCACCAACTGAGTCATCGCGTCTATTTATTTCAATTTTTTCCGCTTTATCAACTCAGAAAATGTTGGAGTTGAACTTTAAAGGAGACACAACTTTAAAATCTTTTTCGTAAAAGTCTGCCTAGTTAATTAGAAATAGTCTGGATTTACCTGTCAGTGATATTCTTAACACCTGCCTTCCAAGTGAAGTACCTATTTTATGATTGGGAAAAAGAAAATCTCAATGAAAATGTAGTATATTGACCTCCGATCTGGTTAAACATGCCATTCCAAAGACGGTGGAAGTGCATATTCCATCGGCGTGGGCGAGTTTGGCTGACACTATGTGACAGGGTTAAAATCCCATGGTACAGTCACAAACTGATGCACCGGAAGAGAGTGACCTGTGAAATGCATGACAGTTATTTCCGCTCGATGACGATCAAACATGCCATTCCAAAGACTGCAGAAGTGCATATTCCGATGGCCAGTAATGGGGAGATATTGAGTGGGTGTTGAACAGGAAATTCAGAGAGTTTGGAGACAAGATGTGGTAGAGAAAGCCAGCACCCGGCAGAGGGAGCCCTCAGGCCCCCGATTAATCAGTTTGGAGACCACACCAGTTGGTGATAAGATGCGGTAGAGAAAACCAGCCCCCAGAGAGGCTGGGCTCCAGGCCCCCGGTTAAGCAGCCCAGGAGAATAGGAAAGAAACGCTGATGGCCATAAGAGTGGGGGTCAATGTGTTGTAGTTCTGTTCGGTCTCCAACTCCTTCTCACACACAACCCTTTCAAATAAAGTGAGAGGTGTATCTTTCTAAAATACTGCGACGTCGTTATTATTGTGTCGTTGTTTTCTGCATGCATATGAGTATACAACAAAAGTGTCAGAAATAAGTGTAGTAGCAATTGAAAAGGGAGCCTTCGGGTCACCAAACATTACTCAGCATTATATACTATTTACATTTTGCGAGTATATATATATATATATATATATATATATATATATATATATATATATATATATTTGTGTGTGTGTGTGTGTGTGTGTGATCACGTTCGTCTGTGCAAACATCACAACTATTTGAAATTACCGGGGATATTTCTCATGGGTATTGACTTGACATCGGACAACAACATTAACTGTGCAAGATTAATGTAGCTCATATGAATGGTCATTAAAAAACAATGTTGGTCTTAACGTGGAAAATATGCTATCTTAGGGAAAGAGATAAAAAAAGTAATAAGAAACACAAAAGAGTATTTTGACCTTATAAATGGTGTAATTGATTAGTTAAGATTTATGTTTTTCACATGGCCAGCTATATGTTGGATGTTGCCGAGTAAATAGTGAGCAAACACTTAATATTTGTAAAAGATGGAAAATCAGTTAATATTGACTATAAAGAGGTTCTCAAAAATAATCCGAATATTTCTTTGTTTTAAAAACTATTTTGATATATATTCATGTTACTTTACTCCGGTATCCATAGATCCTTGATAAAATATATATAAATTTTCCATTAAAACCATTTATCTCTCATCTCATATATTTTCCCAAACATTGTCAACGTTTGATTTGTACAGGTGCTGCATTGTGAGAGTAAACGATCAAGTGTTTAAAATATATGAATGCAAATCTTATCTATTAAGATATCAAAACATTGTGAGGTATAGCTTTTTGTTGCGACTGGGTTTTTTTTTACAAAGGTATATTATTTCTCTCATGTCTTAGTTTCTTTTCTCTACAAGGATAATTCTCAATGTTTTCCTTCGGGGTGGCATCTCATCTGGGTCTGATCTGTCTGCGCATCTCGACTGACTCCTTCGAGAAATTCCCAAAAATAAAGGCTAAAACTCTCCTATTGTCAATCTTCTAACTCTGCTTCAATTAAATCTGAACCTTGTATATATCTCTAATACACAGGAGCGATATGTGCCCTTGTGGTGTGAAGAAAGTCTTTCATAAACCCGATACAATCACAACCATAAGCACGCCTTGCATATCCGATAGCCACAATTAAACTAACCGTTAATAATCAACCGAGCCTCGCAGTTTAACAGTTATCTGTATAAACAATCAACAATTGCAACTAAGATATAACAATCTTCGGCACTCGTCGACTTCCTATATACCCAACAATGTTACAATAGTAGATAGGGTAAAGTGCACGGTAAAAAAAGTTTATCAACAAAAATCATCGATCTTATTGAGAATACTCATGTTGGCTACACTTTCGGCAAGCAGACAAAATAGGGGGCAAATTACAGGTGAAAAAAC
Source organism: Sepioteuthis lessoniana (assembly GCA_963585895.1). Taxonomy (NCBI): domain Eukaryota; kingdom Metazoa; phylum Mollusca; class Cephalopoda; order Myopsida; family Loliginidae; genus Sepioteuthis; species Sepioteuthis lessoniana. Next base: position 119,651,746 of record OY757915.1, on the reverse strand, counting down.
ACCAATGAACTGGAGGCGAGTAATTCTATGATAAAAATGGCTATCAGATAACAACACAAAAGATATTTAAAAGATCAATTTCAAACTGGAAATCTTATAGACTCATTTTTAATACATATATTCAACGGTCCGAATTTTCATCTGAATTTCAGCTGTTTCGATTTCAGTCTATTTCTTCAATTTTCTTATAATAGCCAGCATATCGCCGAACTTCCCGAGAGTGATTGTTACTTTTATTTGTCTTTCACCACTGAAAAATGAAATCTTTTGTTTCATCCTCTGAGATGTTATATTAACGTACTTATAGTTGTTCATTATTCTTTCCTAAATATGACAGCAACAGGAATGAGAAAGTCATCCTTCAGTCGAAGAAATAAAGGATTCGATTAGAAAATCATTTAAAAGGATTCTGAATAATAAAGGTATAGGAATGAGCACATCATTCATTTGGGAATAAAGGTTCTATTTGATTTTATCTTGAAAGACACAGTAAAGGTCAGCAGTTACTGGTGTTACTAAAATTCGGGAATAGCTTAACTGTAAAAGTAATAATGAAAAAAAGAAATAGAATAAAGAAAATCAGGGGAAATAGAAGCAACACAATCTAAGCTTTGTGTCTCATAGGGAATATAAAATATAAAAGCGTTAATAAAAATTTTGAAAAAGTTTAATAAAACACACAAAAAAACCCAAAAAAATATTAGGGAAGAAATACTAGACACGACATGAGAAATTGCATCACAGTAGTCGATTGAGGATATGAAAAAGCTCGGTTGTGATCCAGTTTCAACGAATACAGTAAGTTTTGGATTATAACAGAAACTTTGTACGTTTCTAAAAATAAACGTTTCTTCACAAAAATAATACGTTATTGTTTTCTGTCTATAAATTGATGAATAAAATCTCTTGAATTCAGGTTTAAGTTCTAATTGAAGGTATTCTTCATAAGACTTCATTTTCAAACAGTCACTGCTTGCAGTAAGTTGAGCTAAATACCCCAACTCGAAATAAATCATATATAACCTCAGACGCACAGCGTCGTCCTGTCTTTGGTCTTATCAAATTAGAGAATCGAAATATTTTTAACATAATAAGCCATTTTCCATGATTTGCTTGGAGTGTTATGAATAATTTACAAGTTGTGAAAAGGACATGAAATACATAAAATAATGAGACTATTTGCAAATAGGAAGACGTTTATGGCACATTTTGCTGGGAATTATGGGAACGAACATCCATTTATTACCTACCAAACAATGCTTTCATAAATATTGAAAATATTGGGGAGAACATGGGAGATTTCTGGCTTTTAGAAAGGCAATTATTAACATCGATTTGTTTTTTGCTTACTATATTGATTTGTTTTTCATATAAAGCATCAAAAACAAAAACATATGATAAGATATATGAATAATTTTACAGAAGATTGAACACGCACACACACACGCTCACGCAAATATATATATATATATATATATATATATATATATATATATATATATATATATATGCTTGTGTAGCTGCATGTATGTTTCGAACTGTGTTTTTGCTTTTTTTTTAAATATGCAGTGCCTATGTAAATTGTCAATGTATATGTGTGTGGCTAAATGTATTTACGGATAACCTTATTTATATAAATGAATCTCGAAAAGTGTTTGGTGCAAATCATTTCATTAACATATATATTACAATGGTTATCAATTTATATCCCTGATATATATATATATATATATATATATATATATATATATATATATATATATATATATATATATATATATGTGTGTGTGTGCGTGTGTGTGTGTGTGTAATGCTATAATTTTATCTGATATGATATTATTCGCCTGTCTGGATAATGACTGTTTAATACCACCTGCGATTTTCTAATAAGATTTTAGAAATTTTAAAAGAAGTTTCTAAAATAAGCCCACTCACATACACTCACGCATCCCCCCATACATACACACACACATATAAATATATATATATATAATATATATATATATATATATATATATATATGCGTGTGTGTTTTTGTGTGTGTGTGTGTGTATTTGTGTTTGTGCGTGTGTGTTCGTATATATATATATATATATATAATATATATATATATATATATATATATATATATATATATAAAATTTCCTATAGTTACACCCAAATATACCAGTATTTTGTTGTATTTCTAATGGAATATTATAAAGTCAAAAACATATTAAGTATTATTTACTGCTATATTCTACTGAATATATTTACATATTTTTCTCTTTGGTTAGAGATGTGTCGCAATTTTATTTTCTCATAGAGTTTCTAAGTTGTACAGTTGGGTATTAAATGATACCCCCCAAAAAAATGTTTTATCGTTAATATTTCATTGAAAATAAAAACCTTAGTATTGAAGAAGAATAACAGTTTACGAAAGAAATCTTTCCGGAAGGAATTAATTTTTGATTTTATATATATATATATATATATATATATATATATATATATATATATATATTATATATACAAACAGAAAAATTAGGGAGAGAGAGACGTATATAAATTTGAACACAAGCCTTTTTTGTTTGTTATATTTGGATATGTAGATTGGAATACATTTTCATATGTTTGTTATTAAACTCTATTTAAGTAATAAGTTTCACATGGTATTCTATTTTTCATAAATTCCGTTTTCTTTGACTGAATCAAATTATCTATTATTGATCATTTGCAATAATTAAAAAAAATATGAAACCAGAAAAGAGAGATACGTTATTTCTCACGCCATTTTCTCAGTAATTGAAACACGCTTATCGTGTTTCTTTACTGGAGAGTTTTATAAGTTCGGAGAGGACCTACAATTTGATATTCTGAAATGTTTTTAGCGTTTTTTGTGTTATGATTTTTCAAGTAAATGGAGCTGGAAGTAACGTTGAAAAATTGATCGTGGCAGTTTGCGTTTTACATCATGCTAAATTTTTCGGAGAAGACATCGTTTGGTTTGTTTAGTTTCTTTGTTTAAGGCATGTCAATCTTCGAGTGTTATTTAATGCTAAAAACATACTTGAAAAAAAAAACAGCGTTGATACAGTTAAACACATAGCTAGAGGATACGGTAGGGATTTTGCCCTTCTCCTTCTACTTAAGAACGATTAATGAAACGTTAATTTTCTTCTAAATAGTCAACTTGGTATTTAACTCAGTAATCCCAGATATTTTATGTTGATATGAAGTGGAGCTGTACTGTCGTATTTTTCAATGTCATCTACCTTCTTTTTACTCTGAAAGTTGATTTTCATTTTAGAGAAACAAGTAAAAAAGTCTTTCTGAGCTAAATCTAGTGATTATAACAACTGCTGCATTTCATAATCTAGTAGTTTGTTATTAACTCTTGTCTAAAATCTTTTTACCGTGGCTCTTAGAAAATTGACTGTCTACATAGAATACATATTTTACTATGATTATTTGCTCGGTTCATTTCAATTTCAGATTTTTTAAATTCGAAAAGTTAATGAATAAATTTCCATTCTCATATGAAATAATTTTGCTTTAATTCTTCTTTTATTTTGAAAAGAAGTCAAACAAATTGATGTACTGAATGACCGAGAAACATCTTCTTAAGAAATTATGTAAACAGATTTCTTTCTTTGTTTTACAAAGTTTTTTGTTTATATATTTATTTTTGATGGTTCATAAATTTCGGGATGAATTTAATACCAAGTCGATTTTTGTAGAAGGACAATTGATTGGGGGTTATAAGGTTTATAACTTTACAAGGAATATTTTTTCGAAGGTGAACGTAATCGCACGATTTGAGTCCGAACTCGTTTATCAAGATGTCACAGTACGTTAGATGCTACGTCACGTAGAATCTTTTTGTCAGGTTTAATAGTCAAAATCTTAAGAACATTATGGATTTTTGCTAATCATGCGTCTACCAAAAATCATTGGTCAACAAGTTACTCTTTTGTTAATATCCAAGTTTATTGACTAATTTTGAAACCCTAAAGTTATGAGTGTACTTGACTAAGTATGCATTGTTTATTCAAATATACATGCTGATTTTCATAGATGTCGCTTTTTGGAAATATGATTTACAAGAAAAATATTGATGTCGACCTATACACGAGTAATATTTTTGAATATCTGAAATTCGTACATAAATAAATGAACAAGGTGTAAGGATTGATTTGAAAAAATAATTCTTTAGATTAATGATTTTCTAGATATAAGTAATTTTTTTATGTAGAACATTTGATCCTCCAAATTCTGTTCTGAGTTGGTTATTAACTAAGTCTAAAAAACTTGCCAATCGACATAAAACAATATTGTCTTTTTCGAAAGAAAGAATTTGGTAAATTATCTGCCAGAGTTGCAAAGTCATTGCTTTGCTAAGTTTTGTCAATTTTCGGTGCAAGTCATGCAGAATGACAATAAAATGTTAGTTTCCTCTTGGTCTCGTTTTGGTCGCGTTTTGACACTCATAACTTTCAGTTTCCAACTGACTGATACGCTTTACATACATGACAACAGATGATATATTTGCTGTTGTAAGCAACAATGAAGAATAACATTGTAGAATGTATACAGATTTCTGCTTTTTTCAATCAAAATTGGCTACGGTATCCAAACAAAACGTAAAACACCCCTTTTAATAACATAATCGCTTCTCTATGGGTAACTATAAATTGGCATATGCAGGCGTATTTTTCAGGGAACAAAGTGCATGTTATTTACTATTAGCTGACTGACTCCAGACATTTCGGCTGCAGTGTGGCTCGCAAAATGCAAAGCAATGATAGCGAGTCCATAAACGTACACTGTGATATGTATTGGAACTTGAAATCAAAGCGTAGTCAAAATGATGGATTCGTATAGGGTAAGAGTGTTTTTTTAAGCTTTGTGGCAGAGTTGATCTAGCTTCAAAATTATGACGCAGAAGGCCGATTATTCGTATAGAGTAAGAGAGACGCAGAAGGCCGATTTTCCAAGCAGGTTGGCACTGCCAATTTTAGAACCTGAATATTTTACAGAGTAAGGATCATGACTATTTAAACATGACGAATCCTTTCTTTTTTAAAAAAATATTCCAACAACATTGAAATGTTGGAGTAGAAAAAGAATCAAATTATCGTACAAGTTTTCCATCTCTCTTTTTTTAATTCATTTTTTGATGTGTTGATAAACTGGAAACAACATTCCAGAAGAAAACAAAAAAAAAACAACAGTACTTTTTTCGTAAAAATATTTTTTTTAGTTCAAAATAATTTTTGTAATAAAGTAGCCTTTAGAACTGTGGAGTATTAAAAATTTCATGCTTTTTATCTTGATTCCCATAGAACATACTCGTTTTTGCGTAATGTCCGCGTTTTAAATCTCAATCAAAGTCATTTGAACACAATTGTCTTTCTTTAAATACTTATAAGCAGCTCTCACTCTCTCTCTTACTCTCTCTCTCTCTTTCTCTCTCTCTCTCTATATATATATATATAATGTAGCTTGGTATATTTATAAATAATATCGTTATAAGTTATATATTTAAGGAAGAATAGCAGAAAGAAGCTCAACCAAATCTTGTTTCAATATTGCATATGTGAGAAACTGAGTCATCAAGAGCCATTTCTCTGGGTCGACGCTATCGTAACCCCCCATATATATATATATATATATATATATATATATATATATATATATATACACACATTAGCTTTTTTAATTCTTACTTTTTTTGGGTTCGAATATCGATCATTGGTAGCATTGATATATGCAACTTCTACTGATAAAGATTTAATCTTTACAAATTCATAAAACTTATGAAAATCTAGCACGAGTAAAGGTAAAAGATGATATAATTTCAGTTATTATAATGATGCTAATTCTATGCAAACATTAATAGAAAAGTGGATTAATCTGTTAACTTTCTTCGTACAAGAAGGACGCATTTTGTGTGTGACATAATCTCAATTCTCTGACATTTATATTTGTGATAGGCACATAAACTTCTTTTCCCTTGTTGTATATTTGTAATATGATCAATAATGAATGATATTGTTGCTTCATTGATATTCGAAATTCATCTGACTCCTGAAGGTATTCCGGTTTCTGCATTCCTCTAGAATAAGAATTGAATAATTGCATAGACAATTGTTCCTCTGGGGTGTTTCTCATTTGTGGCAACACATACATCATACCAAATTTATTTTTGCCAAAAACAAATTCCTATTCAAGGACAGGTTGATTGGAAGATTGTGCAGTGTCCAATTTGTAAGTAGCAGTGTCTTCTTGCCTTGAATATCGGCATTTTCATTAATTAATGGGAGTAGAAGGAAATACCAAAATAGCTAAACAGCTAAGGAAAACGTTTATATAATTCTTAAGTATATTTTACTCTATTGCAGAGTTTTAAAAGCCTCATATTTTCATAAATATTCAAACAGCCAAAATCAATTTAAAGTATCAATATATGGCTAATACCATTGGAAAAACATGCATCTAACAATTCCCCACCAGCTATCGGCTAAACTGAGTAAACAGTTGGCTAAACTGAACTATTTAATCTTGGTATAGTAACTCTGTATTGAAACTCGTTAAATGCCGTATATTGCTCATGCGTAGGCGTTGGATTTATCTATCTGTCTATATATATATATATATATATATATATATATATATATATATATATATATATCTGTAGGTTGGCCTTTATTGTCCTGCCTTTTGCATGTCAAAACGTTGCTAAACTGCTTGGTATCAGTCAGTTAAATGCAAGTAGCTTTCATTTAGTATAATGCAATATATGTCTTTTTTATTCTCACTGCTCTTATACTGATTCCCCCATCATACTGTTTTTGTATACTCAGTTAGCACACTTATATGAATAACTATTTACTATAATGATGTTACTTGATCACCGAGTTGTTCATTGGATTCAGTAGATGATTATTAATTACAACATCTTTTTATACAGTCTAATTTCAAAGGAAAAGGCAGATTCTGCCAGCAGTTTATAAACACGTATTTGCATGAAAATGTGAGTAGCGGATGTTTTCAGTTTGAAATGATCATTTGATCTTTGTCTTGACTCTATCATCTGAAAACAAAGTTCTTTTACTGAAATTTGATATTTAATAAGTCTTTTCTTTTCTTGAGGCGAAGTAAAACAAGACAAAATATTCAAAGTCTCATATGAAAACATAACAATAATTATATGTTGGAGTATTTTGTAGCGTTAATAGGTGAAACATTTTAATAGTGAATATTAACATGATTAGATAAAAAAAGAAAAAAACTTGAAGCAAAAATCGGGGAAGAAATAATAATAATAATAATAATAATAATAATAATAATCCTCAGAGAAAAGTAAACCTACAAATACTTAGCTATATTGGAAGCGGACACCATTTAGAATCGGGAGATGAAAGTAAAAATAGTTAAACAAATACCTCTGGAGAACGAGAAAACTACTTGAAACCAAACTACATTGCAGAAATCTCATCAAAAAGATAAATACCTGGGTTGTTCCTTCGTAATATACTTGGGACTTTTCTTAAAGTAGACAAAAGAAGAACTCCAACCAATGAACCAGAGAACACCGCAGAGATGGCGTTGATAGCCTGTATCTGCCAAGAAAAGAAGGAGTAAAGGTGATTTGCCAGCATTGAAGATAACTTTGATGCATCGATACATCGACTCGAAGACTACATAAATTAAGTGCAGAAGGAGACCACAAACAATCAAGAGAACGTGAGGATCAACAGAACAAAAATGAGTAAAAAAAATGTGAAACAACTACATGGACATTTCGAGCGACAATATAGGGAGATCTCATTCGAGAAATCTGGTACGTGACTGAGAAAAAAGAAACCTTCAGAGAGAAAATGAATCTCTTCAAATAGCAGCAAAAAAGACTAGACACGACTGGGTAGGGAAGGTGATCTACTGCGAATTGTGCAAGAAATTGAAATTTGACCATACAAACAAATGGTAAATGCACAATCCAGAATCTGTCATGGAGAATGAGATACACAAATTTCTCTGGGATTTTGAGATACAAACGGATCACTTAATCTCGGCCAGATGACAAGACTTAGAGATAGTAAATAAAAGAAAATAGAACCTGCCCAAGAATGGACTTTGGCCTCGGCTGATCACAGGGTAAATTTGAAAGAAAGCGAAAAGAGAAATAAGTATCTGGACCTTGCTAGAGAACTGCAAAACTATGGAATATGAAAGTGGCAGTTATACCAACTATAGTTGGGGCGTTTGGTATTCTCCAAAGGATGATAAAGAAACTAGATTACTTGGAAATAAAAGGATGTGAGGAGACTATCCAATCTACAGCATTTTTGAGATCAGCCAGAACACTGAGAAGAGTCCTGAAGACTTGAAGAGAATTGCTGTCACTAAAACTCAAATGGAAACCATTAGCTAAAGGCGATGTGGGAAATATAACGTGATATTGTAGATCCAAGTAATTCAGAGAACGAATGGCTAATTTCTGGGGAAGGAGAGGGAGAATGAAAAATAATACGAAAAAAATCAGACATAGAATCTATGGGGATGAGCAGTTTACCTCTGAGTGACCTAGGTCAAGACACTTGTGGGTCATCCGGGTATGGATGAATGACTGCTTTAGTTGTGAATGACTAGAAAAAAACAGAGGTTCCAAATCTTCAGCGCGAGTGTACAACAAGTGGAAACGGGTGTTCCTATCGCCAACACTAGGCGGAAGGAAGGAGACGATTCGTTTCAGGGCGTTGGTGCGAAGACGTGAGGAGGTGATGACAGCCAGTTGAACAAAAGCCGCGAAGATGTAAGAAGACCAAAAATTACGATCCCCGTTTTGGGGGTGAGCTCCGAAAGCGAGCCTGTCACACCAGACGTTAACCAATGAAGACAAGTTCGCCCGCTTTCAAATTGTAGTAGTGAATAAACCTTTGTGTAGTGAATTAAGACAGTGTTTCCGATAACTACTAGTGATGTTGCAATATGGCATTCGAGCATGTGGAAGTACAAATGTGTATTTAATAAGATATTACAAAAGTTAATTCGGTGTCGTTATAGTACTGAAAGTCTCGAAGTATAATGACCATAATAATACTGATAATAATAATAATAACAATAATAATAATAATAATAATAATAATAATAACCTATGAAATATGAAGTTAACGGTGAAATAAGTTGTAACTGGTTCGCTTGGAACGATCTCCAAAGGCTTGTTAAAGGGGCTGGAAGATATAGGAATGGAAAGACGAGCCGAGACCATCCAAACTAATGCATTTTTAAAATCACCCAGGATACTGAGAAGAGTCCTGGAGACTTGAGGACACATGCTGTGACTCGTACTAAAGTGAAAGACCATCACCTAAAGCAGGTGGGAAAATTTTTCAATGATTAATAATAAGATTCCCGTAGATGACGAGAGAGAGAGAGAGAGAGAGAGTAGACATGGAAGGAAAAGTCTCAAAGTAAGGCGGCACCTATATTTCATATTTAACTTCGTTCAAATATTAAAAAATATTGCTACTTTTAAAATGTTATGCTGTTCCATGGAAGTAAGATTTTTATATTGATCTTTTTAAATGATAAAAGTAAGTTTTGTAAATGTTATTGAGAGGAAGGAAAGAAGAGAAGAAGGAAGAATACTGGGTAAATGAAGAAAATATATTTAGCAATAGAATGATTATTTCCCCTTTGTCCAAAATGGGCCAAGAACACATTTGATAAAAAGCCGTTAATGAGTAGGAAATAGGGATTATCCAAATTATGTAGCATACTTGAAATGCTGAACAATAATCATAAACAAATGCCACACAATTTCTCGGACTTTAAACATCTAAAGAATATAAGTTAAAACCAATGTAACAGTTTAACTAAAATATGAAGAGGAAAAAGGAATAGTCTTAAAAAATTTAACTTTAATTAAGTTAAAATTCAAATTTTTTGTGAACCGCTTAAGTGTTCTCTTAATTCTAAGTGTACCTGGTCCTATCTCTGATTAGAGTGCAGATAATAAACAACCCATATGTCTGTTATAGCCACAAAATACAACTCATGAAAAATGATACATCCAAACATAATTCAATGTGGGAGCCAGATAACAGGAGTGGGTGTCATGATCAGCAGTTACTCTCTTGATGGGAGACTGTTGGCATCCTGTGAAAATTGGCTGTTCTACTTACAAGCACACTCACAACGACCAAAGGGAGAATGGCTAAAATTTGGGCAGAATCTGCTAGATTTCATACAGCAAACTGAACAAGCTAGAAAAGTTGTCTATGACCTTGAGGTACTAGAAATATACCGAAAATTAAACAGGGAAGAATCTCAACAAGACCTCAAAACCGGAAACAAAACGCTAAATACTGAAACACAAGAACCGAATTGAAAGGCAACATAATGGAAACCGAAACATCACACACTTCAACATTACAAAATAAATGTTAACACAAGATGACAAAATCAATATAGACTTAATAAAGAAAATCCTCATTGAAAAGAATACATTACCATTCTTTAGAAACCAAGGCTGGAAAAATGCCAAAGTAGAAACCGAAAAGATACACATATTATAACCAAATTTTCCAAATGACAACGTCACAAAATTAGACGAGCGTATTCAAGCAGCAGCAAAATTAGCCAGTGATAAAGTTTGTTTTACCCAAAGTAAACTGTACAGAAACATAAAACCTGGATGGGAAATTACGCTAGAAGGAGCGGTAAAGACATTCTGACAACAAGCGAAAATACCAAGGAAGAAAAAAAACACACACATACAGGGATTTGTTGGGATAGAAAATCAAAACAAAACAGTTGACAATGCAAGTAGAAGATGAATAGCAAAATAAATTAGCGAAAGAACAGAGACTTAAAAAAAAAAGAGAGACAGGTTCAAGTTATGCAATCGAAATAAGAGTTTACAAAATAACGAAAGACAATTCTTGGAAATAGTAAGTGGTGAATGGTCGATGATATGCCAGCAATCAGATGCAAAGGAAGGAACATCATTTTGGAGAAAAGAACATAACAGTCAGCCCAAAATGGATAAATAACATGGAAAAAGAACTCCAAGGATTCAAAGAAAACGATGAGACGATAATAAGCCTGAAACCCTTAGAGCAACACTAAAAAAAAATACTGAATTGGAAAGCATGAGATCATAAAGGTATACATGGATTCTGGTTTTAAAACCTCTCGTCCAACCCTGACGAACTGATTCTTGAATTAGTAAATGCTTTGAAGAAACACATATACTCGAATGGAGAACTAAGGGGGAAACCACCCAGATCCAGAAAGCAACCCCCAAAAGGAACCGTCGGAACAGCTATGGCTGATAACACGTCTACATATTATGTTGAAAATCTTAATAACATGAACATATATTACTTGCTAATAAGCCAGAGACTTTTCGAAATATCAAAAAGGATGCCACAAAAGATCAAATAGAAAAGGTGATCTGTATATTGATTAACACATCCTCAAAGAAAGAAAAATGTGGCCATGACGTGAATTAACTACCAAAAGACCTATGATATCGTCCTACAAAGCTAGAAATGTACCTGATATCTGACAAAGTCATTAAATTCCTCATGGAAGCCATAAAAAACTGCAAAGTGGAATTGACTGCTAGTGGAGAAACTTAGCTGAGGTACAAATCCAGAGAAGAGTCTTCCAGAGTCTTAACCAAACTATTTGTAGTCGCAAAGATGCCACAACATTTCTTAGTTTGGAAATGTAATGGAGGATTCAAATTTAATAAATTTCTAGGAAAGATTGATCAACTAATCCATGATATCACACTGTTTGGGAAAAAATGAAAAAGTATTAGAGGCTCTAATACACACAATAAGAATATACAGTGAAGATATAGGAATAAATTTTTGTGTGCAAAATGTGCCATGCCAAACGGAAAAACACAAATAATTGAAGTTCATAGAACTGCCAAATCAAGAAAGAATAAGAAATATCGGAAAAAGGGAGAAATTATAGTCATTTGGAAATCTTGGAAGCGAGCACCATCAAAAAGGCAGAAATAAAGGAAAAATAATAAGTGTACTTCAGAGCTACGAGAAAGCTTCTCGAAAGCAAGCTCTGCTGCCGAAATATCTTGAAAAGGATAAAAATCTGGATTGCACCACCCTTGTAAGATACTGGGGATCATTCTAAAAATGGACAAGAGAAGTAAAACAAATGAACTTGAGGACAAGAAAATTGAAGACGAGGAACAAAGCATAAATGGACCACCTGTGTCAAGAAAAGAAGGAGGAAGGGGGTTCGCGAACATTGAACATAGCGTGGTTGATAAATCAATACGACAACTCGAAGACAACATTAAAAAGAGCCAAGAAGGATTAATCAGAGCGGCCAATAACAGCATTGATATTGTAAGAACAAATAGAACAACAATAACTTGACAACAAAAATGGTAAGGTAGACTATAAATATATTCCAAGCAACAAATTGGTAAAATCTTACATGACAGGATCCGGACATAGTTACAAAAATGAAATCTTGAGAAAGAAACTGAAATTATTCAAATAGCACCACTAAACAACCCCATAAGGACCAATTGTATTGAAGTAGAAATCGATAATATGCAACAGAAAAGCAAGTGTAGATTATGTGCAGATTGATATAAAACCAGTAATCGTATAAGATGTGAATGTTGTAAATTAGCAGAAAGGAATATAAGGTTATACATGACAGGATTGGCAATTTGATCACACGCTATTGCTGAAGAAATTGAAATTTGACCATTATATAAAATGGTGCTGACAGAAACCAAAATCTGTCATGGAAAATGAAAAGCATAAAATTCCCTGATATTTTGAGATACAAACAGATCATCTAATGCTGACCAGAAGACCTGACCTAGTGATAATAAGCAAAAAACCGAAAGAAAACTTGTTATCTAGTTGCCTTTGCTGTCCCGGTAGACCAAAGAGTCAAAGAAAGCAGAGAGAGAGAGAGAGAGAGAGAGAGAGAGAAAGAGAGAGAGATAGAGACATTTTCTTGCCCGTTGCCAGATAACTTATCAAGCTGTGAAACATGAAGATAGTGCTGATATAAATCGAAATTTCCGTACATGGAACAGTCCCCAAGGAGGTTAGAAGAGTTGGATATTCAAGGACGAGACCATCCAAAATTTAACATTTTTGAGATCCGTCTGAATACTAAGAAGAATTTTGGAAACTTGAGGCAGACTTCAGTAAAAGATCATAAAATTATGTTGATGTGAAAAATCCTCAACAACAATAATAATAATAATAATAATAAATGGTAGCAAGAAAAACCCATATGGCCAATTATATTAAAAGGAAAATTGAATGCAAAGGGAAAATTGATTGTAGGTTATGTGGAGAAAGAGATGAAATGGCGAATCCTACAATAAGCAAATGCGGCAAACTTATCCAAAATAATAAGACTAGAATTGACAGTGTGAGAAAAGAGATCCATCGAGATTTATGCAAGAAATGTAATTTGATTATACAACGAAATTGTATATTCACAAACCAGAATCCGTTAAAGAGAATGAAACGCGTAACATTCTCCGGAATTCTTTGATAAAAAAAGGAATCCTTGTCAAAAGATCATGCACGTTGAACGTTCCCAAAAGACTAAGAGAAGAGACTGGTGAACATGAAAATCAGATAAAGCATCGTGACCATTCAGACCAAAGCATGATGATCGGCTAGAATATTGAGAAAAGTCTTGAAGACCAGAGGAAATTTCCTATCACACAGACAACCAAACCCAATTAAACTATTCCTAAAAACTCGAAAGGAATGAGATAATAATAATAATAATAATAATAATAATAATAATAATACACATAAACTCCTATGGGACTTTGACATACACACGGATCAAACTGAAAGAATGTGAAAAGAAGGATAAGTACCTCGACCTTGCTCGGGAACTAAAAAAACTGTGGGACATGCAGGTGACAGTTATAACAATTGTAATTGGTGCGTTTGGAACAGTAGCTAAGAGATTACTAAAGGGACTAGAGGACGTGGAGGTTGGCGGACGAGTGGAGACCATCCAAACGACAGCATTGTTGAGAACTGCCAGAATACTAAGAAGAGCCCTGGAGACTTGAGGAGACTTGCTGTCACTCAGACTTCAGGGAAAAACCATCGGCTATCGCTGATGTGAAATGCTCTAATGAGTGAATAATAATACACATAAACTCCTATGGGACTTTGACATACACACGGATCACCTAATCTCGGTCAGAAAACCAGACCTTATAATAATCAACAAAAAAAGAGAGAATTTGTAAAATTGTCGAATTTGCTGTCCCAGCTCACCACAGAATGAATCTGAAAGAATGTGAAAAAAAGGATAAGTACCTCGAGCTTGCTAGAGAATTGAGAAAGCAGTGGAACATGAAAGCGACGATTGTACCAATTGAGATTGTTGCTTTTGTCACAATAGCTAAAGGATTATTAAAAGGCCTGGAGGACTTAGTAGTAGGCAAACGGGTAGAGACTATCTAAATGACAGCACTACTGAGAACGGCCAGAGTATTGAGAAGAGTCCTGGAGATTTGAGGAGATTTGCTGTCACTCAAACTCCAGTGAAAAAACCTTCAGCTGATTCTGATGTGAAAAACTCTAAAAGAATAAATATAATAAAAGTACGTAACGTTGGCAACTGTAGTTGAGGGCAACATGAAGGATCCCTTTTTTTAGTAGGTGCAGCGGAGTGCGCTACTTCTTTCTCTGAATCGCCCCATATTACCCTTCACCTGTACCTTATAATGTTAAGTGTTACACAAGGTCACATCAAGTTCTATTTATGAGTTTTTGATATGTCTCGCTCTGGGATTGAACCACTGTCTTCTAGGACATTGGCAAATACTCCACCAACTAAGCCAATCGACCAGTTATAATAATAATAATAATAATAATTAATATTATTATTAGTATTATTAATATTATTACTATTATAACAATTATAAACCCTCGTTAGGGAACCGCCCCAAACAAGTACAGACCCATAACCTGCCTACGAATGAGGTGGAAAATATTAGCAGCACAATTAGGGAAAGATATTTACTACTCGCAAACAAGTCTCGATTTGTTTCCCGAGGAACAGAAAGGATACCGCAAAGGATTCAGAGGCACATGAGAGTTACTTTACATAGATCAGCACATTTTAAGCGAGAGCAAGACAAGTCGGAAAAATCTAGCTATGGCCTGGATTGACTACAAAAGGCATATGACTTGGTCCCACAAATCTGGATAATATACTGCCTCAAAATGTACAATATATCGGATGAAGTCATGAACTTTATCGAGCAAACCATGAAAACCTGGAAATTGGAATTGATAGCAGGAGAGAGAAGCTTAGCTAAAGCGAAAGTCTAAAGAGGTATTTTTCAAGGAGATGCACTATCACCGTCTCTATTTATAATTGCAATGATGCCACTTAACCACATGCTCAGATCGCAAGAATAGATCAATCACCTAATGTACTTGGACGACATCAAACTATTTGCAAAAATGAAAAAGAACTGGAAACTCTAATACACGCTGTTATGATATAGTATCAGGACATAGCGATGAAATTTGACATAGAAAAATGTGCCATGCTACTAATGAAAAGTTGCAAACAACACCTGACGGGCGGAATGGAACTACTAAATCAAGACAAGATTAGAACGCTCGGAGAAAATGAAACCTACAAATACTTGGGCATTTTGGAAGCTGGCACCATCAAACAAATGAAGATGAAAAAATTAAGAAAGAATATCTCAGGAGAACCAGAAAGCTACTCGAGACAAAACCATCTTGAAGAAACCTTATCAAAGGAATAAATACCTTTCGCTGTACATCTCGTTAGATAATCGGGGCACTTTCTGAAATGGACCAGAGAAGAACTTAAGCAGATGGACAAAAGTACAAAACAACTAGTGAATATGCACAAGGCATTACATCCCAGAGACGAAGTTGACAAACTATATGTATCAAGAAAAGTGGGAAGAAGAGAACTTGCCAGCATTGAAGACAGCGTTGACGCATCGATTCAACGACTCGAGGAATACATAGAAAAGCTTGAAAGAGGACTGATTACAATATTACTGACAATACGAAGACCAAAAGAATGACGATAAGTAGAAGAGAAAAATGTGAAAAAACAATTCTATGGGCGTTTTAAACGACTAATAAGCAACATCCCACACGAGAAAATCTGGACATGGCTAAGAAAACGAAACCATAAGAGAGAAACGTAATCTCTCCTCGTTGCAGCACAAAACAACGTCATTAGAGCCAATGATATCAAAGCGAGAAGAAATAAGACGCAAGAGAATAGCAAATGCAGCTCATGTGGTGATAGAGACTAAATGATCAATCACATAATAAGCGAATGCAGCAAATTATCACAGAAGGAATTTAAGACTAGACACGACTGAGTGGGCGCAGTGATCGACAGTGCAAAAAATTTAAATTTGACCATACGAACAAATGATATATGCATAACCGAGCATATTTCCTGGAGAATGGTACACAGAAACTCCCATGGGACTTTGACATACAAAAGGATCACCTAATCTCGGCCAGAAGACCAGACCTTATATCAATCAACAAAAAAAGAGAATTTGCAAAATTGTGGACTTTTCTGTCTCGGCTGACCACACAATAAAACTGAAGGTAAATGAAAAGAAGATAAGTACCTCGACTTTCCTTGGGAATTGAAAAAACTATGGAATATGAATGTGACAATTTTAATAATCGTAATTGGTGTTTTTGGAACAGTCACCAAATGATTATAAAAGGAACTGGAAGACTTGGAGGTAGGAAGACGAGTGGAGACCATTCAAACTACAACATCGTTGAGAACGGCAAGAATACTGAGAAGAGCCTGGAGACTTAAAGAGACTTGCTGTCACTCAAGCGCCAGTGAAAGACCTTTACGTAAAACTAATATGAAAAAACTCTTAAGGAGTAAATAATAATAATAATGATGGTGATGATAATCAGTGATTTTGAGATGTTTTTATCTCAAAATAACTGATTATCATCATCATCATCATTATTATAATTTACTCCTTAAGATTTTTTTCATATTAGTTTTACGTAAATGTCTAGAATAACATATGCTGCTATAATTAACAAGAATGAAATACAAGCATGGTTATCAAACGTTAGAATCCCTGTTCTAAAAGATAACAATATAACATTAAAGGAAAAGTTTTTTAAAAAGTGGATAAACCAAGAACCTAGCAAAGAGACAAGCAAAAACCAAACAAATACCATCTATGGAGTATGTAGTTCAGTGATACTAATCTTATTCATTGAAACGAACCCCAAATCCTGGAAAATAGAATGGATAATGAGTGTTATGGCTGAGAAAGTTTAAACCATATCACTGTTGAATCCTAAGAGATGAAGGTACTGCTGTCACTTAGACTTCAGCTAATGCCATCTGTTAGTAAGTTTGTAAAGATTAGCACTTAATGAAGAATTATAATAAACAACTAAGCAATAAAGTGAAAAAAGAAGAGATGTTTTATTGATTAATACCTTCTTTATATATCTGTAAAAGGTTTTTGCCTGTCGTTTACTTGAAATCTTTCACAAAATAAACTATTTTATCGACACATTACAATTACTAGTAGGTATTATTTTCGGATGCCATTTTCTTAATATATGAATAAAATTCGGAACATGAACATCACTAAGTTTTAATAAAGACGAACTTGCACAATGCAAAGAAAGACTTTTTCACTTTCTTTTTGTTTCACCTTTCCATATCAAGTACTTTCTTATAGTTTGGTTAACCCATTGGCCCAACTATATCAACATTGAATAAATAGAATATAATTTAGATGATAACTGGATATTTGATGAATTAAGCTGTTTTAAACCAAATTATCAGTGAATCTGAGATAAACGCCTCTTTCAAAATAAACTATTAAAGAAAATAGGGATTGTCTAATTCGACAATATGTTTGGTTCTTCATGCAGTTTACGTTGTACACCTCTCTCTTCTATTTGTCTTTTTGTTGCTCTCTTTCTCTATATATATATATTTCTCTCTTCTTTCTTCTTTTTCTACCTTTTCATTATTTACCTAACATGCTTCACCGAGCAGTTCTGACATTCCGAAACATTTCATTAATCTGATGGTAATTATTCAAATATACCTTATTTGTCGACATCATAAAAATAAGAGAAAAAAACATGTATGAAGGTAAAAATAATCATGATAGGGATACAAAAAGTGAGTTTTGATCTAAAAGAAGCAGATTGAAATTTCAGGACTTATTTCGGGAAAAATAGCATTTTCAATATTTTGGTATTAATTACTGGTTTTTAGAAGTAAAATGCTTAAAAACACCATTCACCAAATCTTAAATTTCTTCTTTTTCCAGAACGGTTACCCTACCATGGTTAAAGAACTCTGTCTTCCGTACTTCTTAGCCAGAGCTCGATGGAAAATGTTTGAACGCATATTATTAACTGAAATGCAATAAACCTCCTCCAGAATTTAGACTCGAGACGCCAGGTCCATTTCCTAAAACGATGCCCATTACACTCTGAGCGCTTCTTTTTTCTGATAGATCCCATTCCTGTTCTAAGATATCAATCACAATTTCCTGAAATTTAATGATGAAATGTTTTTCATCATTATAAATGTATTCAGATTTATATTTTTCAGTTATATCATCCGAAAACTTTGAAGATTTAAAGAAAAGGAAAAGAAAAAAAAATGGAAAGCAAATAAATAAAATCCTCAGTCCACAGCAACACTTGCAGATTGTGGCAGGTGATATGTTTTTGTTTAGGCAAAGAAAAATGGCGTTACATGGAAATCCTTCAGACGATATTTTGGAAATAATTATGAGTAATATATATATAAGATTTCCTTACGTACTCAGGAAAAATAGGTATTTTATTTTTTGACACATCTTGTTTAAACAGTACGCGTAATTTTTTTAAAAAGTATCAAAACTAAAGTTGATTTAGCTAGAAGGATAAGAGCAATGAATGAGCGTTAATTTTCTTCCAAATAGTCCTTCGGCGTTAAATATTTATTCCAATGAATTTTGAATCGATCAAATCACAGTATATCTTATGTATGCTCAATTTTCGATTTAGGAAACAATAAAAGCGAGGAGCTAGTATATGGTGAGTATGTAGAGTATTGAACTTACACCATCCTGTATTTTGCCAAACGAAAAAGAACGCTGATCACAAGATCTCAACAATCAAAATCAAAAGCCATTCAAAAGAAGTTTAGAAAGTAGTCTTGGTGTCTAGACATCATCATTTTATTATATTAATTGCTCAGCTGAGCACATGTTTATTTATATTCACTTTTGATAATTTTGTCTCTTATACATCGGTGCTTGAATGCATCCTTATGTAAAGCGTAAACGAAAGTATCAATAAGCCTACACTTTTTAGAATCAGAATCCAAATCTTTTCTTTGCAGTTCTGTTTTCGTCTACTCTTCTTTAACTTATCTCTGTGTATTTATCCAATAAATAACGTCGATAAATGGGAAGCATTTTAATTTAAGTAAGATCAAAATATAAGTAAAACTTTTTATGTTGGAATTGGTTTTTTAAATCTACGAGCTAATTCCTTCCACGTTTTCAGTTTATTTGGAAGGCTAAAAAATATTTCCATTTCTTATCTCGTGTTGTTTATTTCATTGTCTTCGTTGAATACAATAAATGATCTCAATGCTTTAATGTTATTTTTCGTCTTCAATTTTTCATCCTCTCAGTAAAAGAAATTAATCTTTCTTTTTATTTTCATAGAAAAAATTGTAATTTCTTCGTGAATGAGATCGTTAAAATCTTAGATCTTGTATATCTATATTGAACAATGTTTCAAATAAATCCTTCGGCTTCTGTGTATAAAAATTATATTTGAAAATATTGCATTTTCTGATAGTATAAAAATATGAAAAATGTAAATTTAGTCTTGCATTAGTATTAGCTTTCTTTGATAGATATCAGTCATAATTCATTGAGATATATTTGGTAAGCCATGTCAGGAATCGTAAAAATCGAAAGCAGTTGTTTTCTGTATTATTGAATACAGATTTGTCTGGAAGAATGAAATACATTTTAGAACTGAAAAAAATCACCAATATAACAAATTACTCTGAAACAAATATTAAATGGCTTTAGAAAATTAAAAACAGTTTTTCTTGCTACAAGAAAACAGATTAGAATGACGGTGATGTATGGAACCAACAAAAATGTAATTTTGTCATAATGACCTGAAAGTGTGTCATAATGACCTTCAAATGCTTGATTTGCTTATTATTTACAGTATGCTAAAAGTTATGCAAAAATTTTTCAATATAAAAAAAGAGACCAGATATCGACCGCGTTTCTGGCATAGTTGCCTATTTGCTAATTCCACCTGCAATCATTATTTCAAACCAGTAAAAAAATCATTTAAAATGCAGATTTTGAAATTAGAAAATTAAGAATATTTGAAAAATTGGTAAGGCTTAATCTTCCTATTTTTTCTTCCTGTACACACAGCATTAAATTGTACTAAGCCAAGCTTACTACATATGAAAGGATAAGATGGAAGTCAAGATGGTGAATTTAAAAACGTGGCCCATAAACATATACAATAGGACGCAACTGGATGGACAAAAGAAAGGTAGAGATAAATCAATCGATAGATAGAGGAATAAAAGAAGAAAAGGACGAAGAGGATGATGAGGAGGAAAGCATTGTAAATGTGATTACAACTGTTGTCCAACCATGCAAAACCCTGTTAAAGGTAGAAAATCCTAGATTTCTAAAGGAAAAGGAGATATAGGCATGTATTAGAATTGAACATTTCAACTGTTAATTATTCGTAGAAACAGTGAACAAACATAACAAACAAACAAAAATGACACGGGAAATAATAAATGTGTATATTTCAGTTTGACCACAGATTGAAACTTCAATAAAAATTAGTTGGAAATTTGTAGCACCTTGTCAGAGAAAAAATAATATAAGAATCTGAAAATGATTTTTTTAATGGCTCGTAATAGAATAGTATATAAAATCGGTTTATAAAGCGGAGTAAAAGTCATTGTCGGTATTAATACATGGTTGGAGGCATATGCGAAACAGATGATCTCAATTGGTATCACTTTTTGAGGGGTCCCTTAGAATCAGGAAGTAAAAGTGATGCTAAGTCTTAGACGATAAAATAGAGCTAACTTGTGAGACATCCCCTGAAGTTGGGCGTGTTTATGTTAATTCTACGGCAAAAGAAAAACCCTCAGCGATCATAAAATCGACTTTTGAAGGGGCACCTGAAGATTTCTCGAGAAAGTAAGATCGGAAGATGTGTTTGAGATTTGGGACTCAGCAAGAATGATGAGGTGAATGATGGAGAATAAAGGAGATTTATAACCTCTAAATGATCAAGAAATCTTTGAAGGCAATTTGTGTAAAAAGCCATGTCAAATAATAATAACCGCAAGTTTGCTTTGCTTATCAAAGTCATTGATAGTAAATTAAAACCAAATAAAAAGTAATTTTAATTGAAACTTGCAAGACAAGAAAACACTCACAAATGTTAAAACTAATGAAGAATCAGAATAAATCCATACCAAAATGTAGTCAACTGTTTTGTCACAACAAACTTCGTCTTCTAGGTTAGCTGTACATCCAATTTCAATGCAATACATGAGAGGTTAATTAATAGGAATGCATTTATTATTTTAGAGATTTTCGTTCACACTCTTTTTATCATCCCTCATTTGATCTTGTGCAACATAATCGATACAACATAGACCCCGTCTAATACCGTGGTTCTCTGCTTTGTTCGAAAAAGAAGGTGTCTATTCTCTTAAATGAGAAAAATGGATCCAATGCGAGTATTTTAATTGTAAAATAACATAATGTACAACATATTTGAAGATCAGTTTATTTTAAATGATTAGAAAAGCTTTTAACACCTTACTGAATTGTGACGCAACAATCAAAATAAATTGTTTCTGATCATTTGGAAATTCATTTCGTTTTATAGACATAAATGTGGATTCGAATAGAAATTAAATAAAGGACAAAATAACAAGGATTTTCTAAAACTGCCAAAAACGGTGATGCAAAAGCAATTAATTCATGTGTACTGAGTAATAATATTTGAAATTAATTTCATCTTACAAAAGTATTAGATCAAATTAAAAAATACTTTTGTATTTGATAATTGTTTCTTTTTTTGTTTTGTTCTGTTTTAGTTAAGTATTTATTGAAAATCTCAGAACATTAGAAAATCATCAATAATTCAATTTCTAATAAAGATTTACACGATAAATTGAAAGATTGAATTGTCATTCAGTAGTTTTGCAAGACGTAAATTCAGTTTAAATCAAAACAGTCAAACATTTGACGTTTTAATGCAAAAAGAACGATCAAAGAATAATGCGTAAAATAATGTTAATAATAATGGTAATATTCATAATAATAATAATAATAATAATAATAATAATAATAATAATATTAAAAAGGTACTGATGATAGCACTAGTCTTTGATTTTATCAAGTTGTGGGAATGTCGGTTGAAAATGTTGTCTCTGTATGCAACTTTAAATCCTAATTCTGTGATATAAGATTTTTGATAACCGATGTGATTACGGCATTAAAGTATATGAATGCAAACTTCCGTTGGAAAGTCGAAACATATTTGACTCTGAATCAAATATCATTTTAAAGTAGGTGCTCGTGTTGAGCAACAAATAAATCCTGCAATATATGATACTCTAATTGATTTCTCATCTCATTCCAAGATTTACCCTCTAATGGTCACAGATAATAAGTTTCAATTTAATGTCTCAACACTGTTTTCTGATTCAATTATTTTTTTGTTTTCTTAGGGGATATTTCATAACTTTTGGATATAAAAACAATTGTGTTGTGTTTCAGTCCTTGTTGAATCCAACCAAACTTTATTACTCTACGATTCTGTTTCTCCAAGTGTCAGCATTTCTTCTTAGTGTAATTTGGATCCAGCATTCTTTACATTTCCCGAAGCTCCTGCATTACAAGTGTTTTGGTTGGCTTTTATGCCATATCAACATTTGCAGGTTATTTAATGCCAAATCCATTTTTACACATAAGCAGTTTTATTTCAAACAATTCAGTTTATCATAAGTACACAGTTTAGTTCTATTTTACCCATAGATAGGACCCTATCAGATGCTAACATTCTGGACTAGAGTGGACCTGGGAGTGATGGCAATAAAGAGGCACTCAGCATTCCCTAAAGCTGCGGCATTGGTGGAGCCTCACCATCTGATTTTTTGTCATTAGCAGGACACTGATTGGGAGAGTCTTACCCCTCTGCAGAGATACACTTGGTGGATTCTGCAACCCCAGCCGACTGATCCATATATACATGGAGTTAATATTAATTTTTGATAATATCAACTCCAATTATATATCTCACTGATGTTTATAAATTGTTTAATGAAGATCTACAAGTTCAATCCATAAAAATAATCGGGAGTTGTTTTAGAGGTGTTGTTAAAGGTAAAAAAATATGTCATACTACACTCTAACATACTTGCCATCCATTTGTAGCAGGTATGATTGGTAAGGAATATTCAGTCATTGCTGAGGCAAATCTGGTTAATGTGGGAAAAGCACGAACACTTCTTTGATTTGCTAAATGGAGTTACGTGTGAATAGTGGGATTTAGTTAAATTCAATAATTTAAGATGGAGTTCCAGACAGCCGAAATAGATTATGATGTATGTTGGCTCCATTTTCGTCATGTTTGATATTACTCGCTTTTAGGTATCTAATGTTCTCATAGATAATGACAACACCTTTTACACGATGAAGTTCCTTGTCTTTCTGAAACATAAAAGGGATGGAAGAAATGCCAAAAGCTTTTTTAAAGCTAAAAAGATATTTTACATGTAATACCGATATTACTGCGGAAGAGGAACTTGAATGGTAGGCAACTGGTTTTATCTAATTTGTGGTTTTTACGGAGCCAGAATTGTTTGTTTATGCCGAAATTCCTAAATTTGAATTTGATTTTTGTGCTATGTTCTTTTGGTTTGTTTTTGATATTGTCTATATTGCATATTTTAAAAAGTTGCATTTGGTTGAATATGTGCGTGCCTCGTTCCCTAGAGGAAGAGGTTAATACTTATTTTTTTTCTATCGATAGGGAATGGATCTAGAAAAATGTAAAATAAAAAGAAGACTTATAATAATTGTGATCATAATAATAGTGACAGTGTTAATAATGACGATGATGATAACTTGAATGAGAACATTAATAGAATGATTTTAATCATAGAGGTAAGGATACGGAAATTCTTATCTTGGTGTGGTAGATTCATCTGAAAATGATGGAATAGGATAAGCGTTATATATATATATATATATATATATACATATATATACGTAGGGCATTAAATAAGTTTCCAGACGTTTTTGTACAATTTTCTGTACAATTTTTATTATTTCAGGTTCAAATGAACAACTAAAGCAGCAATTGGAATACAGCCTACTAAAGCCTGATTGTCACAGCTGGTGAATTTCAGAAATGCAATCTGGACGTCAGGACACTTTAGAAGAACGAAACGCAATACAATTCTGTTTTAAACTTGGAAAAAAATGATGCCACAGAAACGTATGAAATGCTTCAGACTGCTTTTGGACAATCTTGCATGAATCGAGCAACAGTTTTTGAGTGGCATTCAAGGAAGATTCAAGGAAGGCAGGAAGTCTGTAAGGAATGGTGAGAGGTGTGGGAGGAGTAAGGAAGTCAATACACCAAAGTTGATTGACCAAAGGGTTAGGGTTACTATGTTGAGGTTTTAAGGGAGTTCAGGAAGAGATTCCGTTGGAAGAGTCCAGCACTCTCCAAATCTGGTAGGTGGTATTTTCATCAGGACAATGCACCAGTCTACAACTCGATCCTTGTCACAGACTAAGTGACCAAGATGAGCATCAAGACAGTTCTTCAGCCTCCCTATAGTCCAGACCTTCCTCCCTGTGACTTGTGATTATTCCCTAAGCTCAGGGGCTGTCGTTATGAGACAATTGAGGAGATGAAAGAAGTTGTGACGAATGTCATTGACACGCTCACACAAGAGGACTTCCATGGGGCCTTCCAGAAGTTGTTGGAACGGTACAACAAATGCATTGCAGCCGGAGGATATTACTTCGAAGGGGACCTGAGTTTCCTGTGTATACTATCAATAAAAGTGCCCATACGAAAAAGTCTGGAAATTTATTTAATGATCCTTATATATATATATATAAATATATATATATATATATTTATTTATTTAATGATCCTCATATATATATATATATATATATATATATATATATATATATATATATTGATGCGCTATAGCAGGCCTGATTGACAGGGAGAAGTAAATTTAAAATAACCTCTCAGTTAAGTCTTGGTACTGTTGAAAAATCAAGAACATTTTCCATTTTCATTCTTTTCATAATTTTTTTCTACTTTCGATATCCTAAGGACATAACAAAATGATCAAATATCGTATCGGCTAAAAATAAAAATTGAATCGATGCCTGAAATAGGGAGTCTTTTTTTAAAGAGCTGCAAATACTGAAATAATTGATAGACAGCATGTCAAG
Source organism: Sepioteuthis lessoniana (assembly GCA_963585895.1). Lineage (NCBI taxonomy): Eukaryota > Metazoa > Mollusca > Cephalopoda > Myopsida > Loliginidae > Sepioteuthis > Sepioteuthis lessoniana. The sequence goes on along the minus strand of OY757915.1, from coordinate 119,626,149 downwards.
ACTTTAACATTTTTCCCTACTGAGCCTAATTTTTGTGTCTCCTATGCATGAGTCAGAGTGACTTCGATATGCCGATTTATATTTCATTCTTTTTGAAACACCAATCAAGCTAAATTCAAACTTAAGTTGGCTAGTTGATTAAAATTCCCAAGGAGAATCCCTTATGTCCAATGAAATAAGGTATATCCAACTGATGAGTCAACGGAAAGGAGGAAAGAGGAGTAAAAAAAAGAAAAGATCTTCTTGAAAGCTAAAGAGGGCCGATATAACTACAAGATCTTTTCGTAAAAGGTAAAAGAAAGAATAGAGAAAGCTAAAGTCTTATTAAATGTAATATAGTGGATTGAAAGACAAGAAAAAATGAATGACAAAATCAGGAAAAAAGAGAGAAAAAATGAGAATTATTTACTCTGAAAACATTATATTTTAGTTTGAAACGGGGAAATTGTGACCAAAAAGAAAAGAAAGATAATGAAAATAAAAAATGAAATAATTAAAGATTAAAGGTAAGAAAGTCAAAGAATCGCAGTCGTGTGTAGCTGATAAGATTTTTGACTCGATATAATATGCCTTGCATCCCTATTCCGTTGTTTGAGGATATTTGGGTCTTGTAATTATAAAAGGAGTATATTTTACTCCCAATGTAAAACTTTCTTCCTATCATTCGTATCAGTTTAAGTTTAATTTATAAATTTAGAAAGATAGACATTTTTTTCTATAATATGGTTGTAAATGATGACGCTGTACACATTCGAAATATATCTAAATGATTTGGAGAAAAATATGACCAGAATTGATCAAAATCGATTAATTTTTAATTAGGTAGTTAGTTACAAGAAAGAAAATTCCATGATCATACTGATTTTGTTGTAATTTCCTGTTTTGTGAGTAAACAATACAAGGAGTGTCTAAAATTTCGCTATATCCTCCATTCTACGGCTACCATTCAAATTCCATTTCAACATTCTTACCAAGAAAAATCATAAAGACTTATTTCTTTGAAAGATATCAAAGCACATACTGACTTATTTGTAACTATCACCAAAAATGTAATTGTCTTAATGATAGTTTTCTTAAAGATCAACAGACATTGTCATTTATTAAAATCTGCATGAAAAATTCGATTCCTGAGGTCGTTTTCAATATATACTTGATTCCCAACAATCATCAATTACGTTGAGGGAGTGTCCTCGTGGTGTAATGGTTAAAGCGATAAACTACGAAATCGTCGTGAGTTCGTACTCCAGTTGCACAATTATGTTCACTTTCGAACAAATACCCTTGTGAAAGGCATGAACCCCCTTATCCTCTCAGGTTTTGGTTAAATAGTACCACTAATGTTTTTCTAGGAGAATGGTCTATCGCATTAAATAACCTACAAAGGTTGATATGCCATTAAACAAAGAAACCAAACCATCCATTACATTGAAAAATCTAATCTGATCATCGAAAACGATCGATCAAAATAAAACTAAAATTATTTACAAACAATCTAATAACCACTTTCGGGGAAATAAAACGATTAATTTTCACAACTTTTAAAAACTTCATAAAAATATTGGACGGCCTGGCAAAATATTCATTCGTGAATTGTTAAGAGCAGCAATATTATTATCATATAATTTACATATAACTAATTAAAATCGTATTAGATAAGATCAGTTTCATATTTTATATGATATTTCGTCTTCCTTTTTGATTTTTCTTTCCTTCATCTTACTTTTGGGCTTCTCTTTCCACTTTTATGAAATTCAGTTAGCGTGGCCAATATTGAATCGTTAAATAATCTGAGTTATCGACCATTATCGACAACAGATCAAGAGATTTCAAGCAAGCGATTTAAAATTAGTTTTCAAATACAACTTTTCTATTAAAAATAACAGAAAATGAAAACTTTATGAAATATATTTGCTGGTTTCATTAATGTAACATCTCTTTAAAATGGCCAATGAGTTTAAGCGAGAGTATTCACTTCGCTTCTTTTGTAAAACGTTAACACATCATCTAAGTATTCGTTATTCTTTGGTAATAAGATTAATAAATTGTCATCTACAGAAATTTATGATATAATAGATATAATTATTGAAAATCAAATCAACCTAATATTAAAAATAAGAGACAACAAACAATCATTTAAAGATCATCTCATCGTCATTGTGGACAGATAAAGTTTGAGAATAAGCCGGCATGTAATATTAGTCAATTCAAAAATGCAATGAATCTACGTCACCATTTAAAATTCCTATTTCAGATCTGCATAGGTTATTTCAGCAGAGTAAAAACATACGTTATCGATAGTAGGCTAATATTGGGTATTTTGGTGAACTGTGATCTTTTCATATCAGTTTTTATTTGCTCAGATGGTCGAACAGCAAAAGGATACGACTTTGTAGATTAACGATTAAACGTGTTTCTTTGAATTGCTGGTGACCTATCATAAGATATGTCAAAATGTCTATTATGGTGTGTGGTGTGGTGAGATTTGAAGCACTTTCGGAAAGCTGGGGTGCGTGAGGAATGTCAGTTTAAATAAAAAAGAATGTCCTTTCTGTAGAAGGCATTTCTAGCAATATTTACCGACGCTTGTTGGAAAAAAAAAATTGACACTTTTTTTTCATGGCAGATCGACCTCCACGCCATATATAACCTTGAGAATGTCAAGTGCAAAGAGGTATTAAATAACATTCATGTTCGAGTCAGTCATTTGACATAAATACTATTAAATACGTAGGTACCATTTAAGGTCACGAAATAAAGAACATGCAAAATTTACCCTTCTCTAAAAAATATGCTTTATACTTTATATTCATCTCTCCAGGATTTCTAGAAAAGGAAATGAGAAAGAGATCAATATTGTATTTGAAAGTGGAAATATTTGAACATCTACCAAATGTAAATATTCACTAAATATTTATGGATATTATGGAATAAGTTTCAATTATTCGAGTTATTCAGGTTTTATTTAGATTTTATTCCGAAAAAAAGATTTAACTGTTTTCTTTCCTGGTTTTCATTGTAAAATGATGTCATTCAGACTTGTTTACGTATCTGAATTCTGTTAGACCCCATTTCTTTTTTGAAAGGTAAATAAACAAGAGAGAGAGAAGGTGGAAGAAAGAGAGAGAGAGATAGTGATAGAAAGAAGATAGGAAGAATGATAAAGAGAAAGTGAGGGTATGAATAGAATAGAAATAGGGAAAAGGTCAGAAAGAGAGTGAGAGAAGTAGTCAAAGAGATAGTGAGAGAACGTAAGAGCATGTGTGTGTGTGTGTTATAGAGAGAAAGAGAGAGAGAGAAAGAGAGAAAGAGAGAAGTTATAATTGTTTATAAAATGCAATCAGCATCGGCTTCTTTATCAACTAAATGTTGTGACATAAATCACGATCACCAATCTTAAAACATGATGAATTTATTTAAAAAATAATTACATTTTTTTCATTTTCTTTTCCTAATTAAATTTAATTCTAATTTCCCCATTGATTCAAAAGTTGAAAATCATAAACAAAAATAAAATAATGTGTCGGATTTTAACAGTTATCGTTTCATCAAACTACAGGTTGAGCCTAAACGTAATGATTATCCCGAAAAATATGGAATATGAAGTTTTCGTAATTGACGTAGTTTTCGTAATTTATGAAGGGCCAGAAACTAAGAGAATAATTTAATATAGTTTTGAGAAATTAGATCTAAAAAGAAGAACGAAAATTAGTAAGACAACATTATTAAATAAAAATGAAATAAGTGATAGACAAGCCAGAGAATCGAAACAACTCGTCAATATTTCGTTAAGGGGAAGTATCATATTCTTTTTATTCTGATATTATATATATACGACTGAAATGGTTTTGATAAGGTTTTGATGACAGTTATTTTAAATCGCAACTAAAAGTCAATAACAGGCTTAAATAAGACGCAGAAAAATGGTAAATTTCGTTTGTGTAGAGTTGTAATGAAACTCATATAAATGGAATAAGCATAAAAACAATCATAATAATGTTGATCTACTAGGATGGACACAGGTGTGGGAATTAGATTATATAAAATGATGATATATTCCCGAACCAGGATCTATCTCAGAGAATTAAAACTACAAAATTTGCGGAGGTTGGGAGACAGAAGTTTAACTTGATAATCAAATTTATTTTCGAAGATTAATATACTTCTAATAAACCGGTAGTAGTCTTATCCGCAAATCATTTTTGTAGCCAGAAACAAAAAGAAAATAAAAAGTTTAGAAAATAGTATTAAGGATTATAAACAGACGTTCCAATAATTATTATAGAAGCGTCCAAAACAGATTTGCTAATTGGCTGAAAAAAGAGAAAAACTGAAAAAGAACAGAAACTTCCCTGGTGTCAGAATTACTTAAATATATTAGGATAGTGAGAAGATTTGATGTATTTTGATTTCCAACAGGTAGCATTCTATGTGTGTAAATATCAACCTTTGAAAAGAAATTATTTTTGCAGCGAGCACTGATTCCTTTGTATCTTTAGGTAAAGTGGACAAAGGAAAAAATTGAATACGATTCAATAGAATCAATTAAATGAAAGACATTATAAGAAAATAAAAATAAAAAGATACCAACATGACATATATCCTTTATTGAAAATGGTAAAATAAAGATCGTAAAACATGTATACAATGAATTCAGCAAAATTACCGAAATTAGTCATCTCAAATATACACGCAAATGGGGATAGAAATAAAAAGGGAATTCTGCTAATAAGTTTGGTCCCATTATGAAGATAATGAGAGAGTATTCAATGGAGAGGATTATCAAGAAAATACGAACGAAAATAGATTTTGATTTTAAAATTTAGAAAAAAAATTTCAAAACAGGAAGAGAGGATCTAATGGTTTTCTAAAATTAGATTTCTCTTCGTGTTTTTTTACATGGAGAGTTAATCATGATTCTATTCTTTGCGAGGTAACAAATATTAGCCATCGCTGAAGTGCAAGCAACAGAAAGTTTTCTCACCTCTCGAGTTTCCTTGCCGATCTCAACAATCTTGCAGTCTGGACAGTTTTCACTTTAATATAATTGGTCCTTATGGCGATGTTTTATGCAGGTATTATAAGGGATTGAGTTTTTCTCTTGAGTTTTCCTTTCCTTAGATATGTCCAGTTTTTCTCGAGTGTAATGTCGCTAGTTTGTTGCTTAAAATATCCATAAGTTTATTTTGCTTTTAATTTATAATTCTTAGCTTTTGTTTCGTTCCTTTGTGTTCTCATATTGGCAGAAGTATCATTAATCATCCGTAGGTCTTTTTTAATGTATCCGTCTAGTCATTGCATTGATGAATTTGTGGAATCCTTGATGTTGGCGAATGTTTTCCTTTTTCTTTCTTAAAATATAAAATCTTTCCATGTCATCTATTGGGTGTAAAGATTTATGCATTGTAAGCAATTTTTTGTCTTTTGGTCCTTTTTTCTGAGATCCTACCTTGTTTATTTAAAAAATAGTCCTGAATATATAAAAAGGAAAACTGCTTAGATGTTTTTGTCTTTGGAGAGATTTCTCTAACATTGCTTGGTTTCGAAAGATTTTCTCTGAGGTACTCTTTTTTTATTTCTTTATATTTTATCACCATTTGTTGGGTGATGTCTACTTCCAATATTGAGAGGACTTGTAATTTTCCTTCTCTCAAAGAATTCTGATGTTTTCTTGATTTGATAGTTCAGTTCTTTCCGTTGTTTTTCTTTTCCCCCTTTTCATTATTAGCATAGCATAATTTTAATAGCAATTTCCAATCCGTTATCCTAGCTGTATATTCTTATTTTTTGTGTAAGTATTTCCAGTTCTTTTGCATTATTTGAATATGCTTTGATGGCATCAATATCCAAGGCATTACTATATCTAAGGCATGACTATATCTAAGGCAGGCCTAAAAATTAAAAAAATATGCTAGTAAAACTATTTGTGTTTACTATCTGTGACAAAACATGATGTTGACAATTCGAAGACGATTGAATTTTGGAGATTGATATGCTTCCTCTGTTTCTGTATCTATTATAGTATAAATGAACATTATACTATCCGCTGATATTTTCAAGAGCATTGAACGGTTCACCTAAATTTTAAAAATGTATGTTTGCTGCAAGAATTATATATATATATATATATATATATATATATATATATAAGATATTAGCCCTTTCAATTATCAAAGAATTCAATAAAATAAGAAAACTGATATTTACAAACTAGATAAAAGGTATATTCTATCACAAATCAATACATGCACAGTTACATTGGCTAGCAAACTGTACATTAATGACAACATAGGTAAATTAGAGAAAAATGGTACTTATTCAGAGACCATAAGCCCAATTACCATGACAAACAACTATCTAGATTAATTAACTCATCGAAGAGTGAACTAGGCCAAGTTTCAAAATATTTGCACAAAAACATCATCTTTAACATTCCAAAATACTCTCTTTGCAACATTTGGAAAATCTCATTTGATGCTATAGAATAGTTTACAAAATATTAAGTGTAAACGTAGAACCAAATTAACCCAATTGAATATTATTCATTTTTACCTATCTATCTCTAAAGACCTATAATCAAAACGTTTATGTTATGAACATTAGAGACCAACGAGCAAATAGAAATTATTTTAGATTGTTGAAAGTCTATCCTTACGGATAATACGAGGTGTATACGATAAATTTCCTGACTTTTTTTCGTATGGGCACTTTTGTTGATAGTACACACATTAAAGTCTAGTCCCCTTCGAAGAAATCTCCTCCAGCTGCATTGCACTTTTACCGCTCCAACAACTTCTGGAAGGCCCCGTGGAAATCCACTTGTGTGAGTGTGTTAATGATATTCATCACAGCCTCTTTAATCTCCTCAATTGTCTCATAACGACAGCCTCTGAGCTTAGGGAATAACCAAAATTCACAGGGAGCAAGGTATGTTCTATAGGGAGGCTGAGGAACTGTCTTGATGCCAATCTTGGTCAAATAGTCTGTGACAAGGATGGAGTTGTCGACTGGTGCATTGTCCTGGTGGAAATACCACTGACCCGTTTTGAAGAGTACTGGCCTCTTCTGACGGAATCTCTTCCTGAACTCCCTTAAAACCTCAATATAGTAACCCTAAGACTAACCCTATCCCTTCAGCCAATCAACTCTGGTGTATTGATCTCTTTACTCTTCCCATACCTCTCATCATCCCTCACAGACTCCCTGTCTTCAATGAATCTCTTATGCCTCTCCAAAACTGACGCTCGATTTATGCAAGATGGTCGAAAAGCAGTCTGAAGCATTCCATACGTTTCTGTGGCATTTCTTCTAAGTTTAAAACAGATTATTATTGCATATTGTTCTTCTAAAGTCCAGATTGCATTTTTGAAATTCACCAGCTGCGACAATCAGGCTTTAGTAGGGTGTATTCCAATTCCTACTGTAGCTGTTCATTTGAAGCTGAAATCATAAAAAAATTGGTCAGTCATCTCATAAGATGTATAGCAATAGCATACTGGATTTTCAAGTGTCTACGACAATTTTGAATGCCCATTCGAAAAAAATCTGGAAGCTTATCGTATGCACCTCATAAGTCTACTTGGATAAAAAAAATGCACGGATACCATTGACGTTTTCATGGGAGCTTACAATTTTAACAAATAGCTGAGTTGATAGATATTTATTTATTAGGCACTCTAGTGAAGATAATCGACCTCAAACAAATAGATTTTTATAGAGATGACGGCCTTGTCTTCATCCCTGATAGTAATTGCCCCAAAACATCGAAAATCCTTAAGAAAAATTTCTAGAGCATTCAAGTTGGTGGGATTTAAAATTGAAATATCATCTAACCTTAAAATAGTTGATTTACTTGAAATTACCTTTAATTTAACTAAAAATAGTTAAAAACGATTAAACAAAAGTAACCAAACACCAACCCTTTAATTTCAACTGATCATTAATCAAACATATGCTGAATGCAGTTAACATAAGGATTTATTGATTAACTTTAAAGAAAAAAAATCGATGAAAATGATAGAATCTATATTTAGGCCAAAGAAAAAAGTGAGTTAAAATAGAGGCTAGATTACTAGGAATAATTTTAAAATAATAAAGTTACAGAACACTGGAACATAACTAATAGCAGCGGCACCACCACCACCAACAACAACAATATAGTTGTAATTATTGACTTGAACAAAGTAACAATAATATCAATTGTAATTGTAAATACACCGAAGTTGAGGAAAAGAAAGGTTATCTCGTTTATCCCCGCTTCCTTTCTGTAAACGTTTTAATACTAATATAGACAAGTGTTCCCTTAAGGTAATTGATAAGCATTTCAACAAGGACAACCTATTGAGTAAAATTTATATTAGGAATACATTGAAATTAGTTACTCTTGCACACAGTTAATATATCTAATATAACTTATAATCATAAAAAGAATTTAATAAACGAATCGCAAATAGATTATCAGCAAACAAATAAATTACTTTGTAATTGTAGAACTTAAGAAGATCATCCCATGAGAGGGATGTGTAATTCGGAGAAAGTGGTCTACAAAGCAATTATTTTCTCCACGGAAAATAGTAAGAAGGAAAGGGTTTACATTGGAATCTAAGCTTCAAATTGGAAATGAAAGTTCTCCAATCATAGACACACTTTTTCCACCCCATTACTCAGAAAACAAACATCCCTATCAAAGTAGATTAAGATTTTCAGAGATAGGGAACTAACTCAACAAATAAATAGAGATTTACTAAGAAATCTTCTATTCCTCAAGCTTCAACAGAAGATATAAATTTAGATAAAAATTTACTCGGCAAATATTAAATAAAATGTGATGTACTAAGATTTAAATGCTGTTATTAAAATAAAATTAAACTCATATAATAAAGGTTAATAATAAAAAAAAATCATAGTGATATTAAAAGTAGAATAAAAATCATGGAATCAGTATTACTGTTGATATTATTGGTAATAATAATAATAATAATAATAATAATAATAATAATAATAATAATACAGTAGGAATAACATTAATAATTGATATTTATCATAATGATATTTCTAATTTTAACGGTAATTCGAATTACTGTATCCCAAAAAAATCTATATAAAAAAAATTAGGAATTAAATAAAGATTAAGTTTCAATCTTAAATGGAAATCCAATAAAACCTATGATGTTTTAAAACTAAACAAGATAAATTTGATATTAGTAATTGTGTTTATCACCATTTTTTTCTCAATAAATCAATCAATCAATCAATAAATAGAGACTTTTTTCTTAGAATAAAATAGGTTAAATCAGTTTAATTGCTGAATATTTTCTGAGGTGTTGAATGTTTTTTAGCTACATAAAGATACATCATACCCGACTATGACATTGTATCCAGTTTTGACACTATTTTTTTTTTGCCAATATCTTATCCTCATCAATTTTTTTAAGCGAGTAAGAATCCACTGAAAATTATTTATATTTTCCCTCCATTGCGTAATTACTTTCTGAAGAGGTTTATTTCTTTTATGGAGTGGCAAGCTGAAATAAATTTATAATAGCCAAATGACAGTCTGTTGAGTTTTTTCTAATATACATATATATACATATGTATATATATATATATATATATATGTGTGTGTGTGTGTGTGTGTGTGTGTGTGTATATGTGTGTGTGTATAAGTTTCAACATTATTTAACAATTATATTTGGTTGAAATTTATTTATGAGAGGTACGTATTTTGTCATTATTTAATCCATATTCATTTACTCAACAGGTAAAATCGACCCTATGAAGACACAGAAATGCGCACATTGTCACACATATATGCGTGTGTACGTATAAATGAGATATTAATTCTCCAGGCGTTTAAGGAACTTGGAGAATTCAAACTGTTCAAATTTATGAATAATTTTATGTAGAAACCTACAAACACCCGGCAATTGTCTCTTTGTTTTCCGTATGCATACGCATTGTGAGCAATCCCAATTTTATCGTGTAACGGAATCACAACATCTTGAAGAAAATATCAACAACATTTATTTACACTTTTTCCTTTTCGTTCTGTTGATTCCTTGTCGTCAATTAATTAGAGTTTTGTAACAAGGCGACAGATCAACAGAAAACACAAAATAAAATCCCTGTTACCTTGGGGCAGAGAATAACTCTAATTTAAAGCAGGTTTTCTTCTCTCTGTAAATAGTACATACTGTTGTTGAGCAAACAAGTAATTGGTATAGGCAAACATACACTGAGGATCTTTCTTTTAAAAAATGGAAAGTTTCTTCCTGAAAATTAAATTAATGAAACATCATTCGTATGCATTTAAAGATTCGGTCAGGAATGCAGATTCGAAAAAGAGAAGAAAAGTTAGAAGATGGAAATCAAAAGATCAATTATATTGGAAAGTTGAATAGGGATAAGAAGAGAGATGAATTTGAAGGATAGAAAATAATTATAAATGAACAAAAGAAGACGAAGCAAAAGACGTGGAAGAACGAGAAGGAATAGCGGAAGAAAAGAAAGAAAATTTTAATGAAGAAAATCAATATATATCTGGGAAATTTAATGCAAACCATTGAAATATTGAAAAAAAAAACTAACAATGAAGTTGTTGAAGTTAAGAATCCAAAGAAAAAATAAATAGAAAAAAAAAATAATAGAAATGCCGAGCGAAACAAATGAGATCAACTAAATAAAAATATTACAATCAATATTACATCGACTAATAATAATAATAATAATAATAATAATAATAATAATAATAATAATGCTGCTGCTGATGATGATGATGATGACAAAACCAAATGATTAGAAAAAAATGAAAGAATTCTTCGAAAAGAACACTCGAAGGATTATCAGCCTGAACAGATTCTGTTAAGCAGCTCGGAATGTGGGAATGCTATTCCAATGTTTTGATGGTTTTGAAATCTCTTTCAGAAAATGAACGATTTCTTTTTTACTTCGATTTTATCAGCGTGATTTGAAGCTTCCGTCATGCCGAAAAAATACAGTTGTTGCGATGGACGCTTTAAATGAAACGTGTTATCACAGATCTTGCAACCTTTTATCAGATAAATATTAGTGCACATAATATAGTAGCAGTTTTGATATCACATATAGAAAGACAAGCATAACATTCTTCTCCTCTCGAGAAATGGAAGATATTCTAGTACAATTAACTGTGCTAAGAAAACTTAATGTCAATCCTTGAAGTATAAAGCACACCCGGAAGAAAATAAACATAATTTCAGGGTATTTTTCTGAGTATGTTGTTGGAAAACTAAGGAAAATATTCCATAAATGCAATTGTTTACAAGTCCAGATGAATCGTATACCTCCTCAGTGGTATACGAATAACGAATTGATACACTCATGATTTATTTTGAGATTATTTATCTAGACTAGAACTATCAACCGAACTGATCCTATCAAAATCGGGAAGAGGTTCCTTACATACAATGTTGAATAATCTGATCTAATTTGTCCTACCCAAAATGGCAATCACCCACATGGCTGTAAGGATATAAAATCTTGTAATAAGACATTAAACTCTCTTCCATTTAGATAACGAACTTTAGCATAATGGGAGTAAGCTTCTAAAATTTCAAACCCCTCAACCAATGGATCATATTTTGAAGTCCCCACATGATTTTCCAACAAAACGTTGTTAAGGTTTTTACGATCTATTATCTACTGCAAAGAATGAACATTCTTCCCAAAGAAAAGTTGTTTCGTTAACATTGTCGACTAACTACGGGTACTGAATTACCATTGTGTTCATTAAAACTCTAGTAATGTTTTGTTTGAAAATCATATGGGGACTTCAAAATATGATGCATGGGTTGAGGGATTTGAACTGTTAGAAGCTAACTCCTATTATGCTTAGAATCGTTATCTAAATGACCTTTGTCCACTATTTCGTTGGGATTGTTGATTGATTTCTTTGTTTAATGGCATATCAACCTTTGTAGGTTATTTAATGCCAGAGACACCTTACTAGAAGAATAATAATGGTACTATTTAACCCATAGTTAACGTAATAGTGCGACTGGAGTTCGAGCTCTCAGATTACGATTCCGCAGTTCATCGCGTTCACCCTTACACCACGAGGACACCCCTGTTTTGTGGAGATATTTTCATTGTAAAATATTAGTTGAATAGTCTTACACGAAGTTGAATTAAATTCTTTCTAAATGTCCATTTACTGATAGATAGAAAGGGATTCTATAATTTTGCTGAAATTCTATGAGAATGCAAATTTTTCTTATATTCAACACAATTAAATGTTCTTCATCAATAATGATGTACTTTTGAGGGCACGAGAAAAATGAAAAAAAGGAAACGACGTGATTTAATTATTGTTTGTCTTTTGATATATTTCCCAGAATAGTCAAAAAGGAATTTGCTATATTCATCGATAATGCGTGGGAGGTAAGCAATTAACTATACAGGTAAAGATATTAAAAATCAATATTCAAACACTCAAAAAGTTGAGAATCTTTTACTAATTGATTATCTTGTCTCTGGAAAAATCTGGGTTCGTGTTCATCCTAAGTTCTTTATATCCTAATTTCTTCAGATGATATGGTATATTCTTGCTTTGAATAAAAATGATAATTCTTGTCACATCTAAATGACACAGTTAATTATACAAACAAATAAACTTCATAGTTTGAATCGAAGCGCAAGGCACTCGTGATAATGTATCAGGAACAATGTTTTTAATTTCAGATCGTTGTATAATAGCAAAGCGGAAGCAAGAAAGTTCTTGTCTTTAAGGATTTTGCGATTTTTAAGGCGGCTCCTGTTGTTATATTTTGACCTTCGACCCGGCCCAAAAATACTATTCCAAGGTGATACACCGGAAGATAGTGACACATTCCAATGGCCAGTAATCTAAAGAGATCGCGTGGGCGGATTAATGGCTTATGATATGGGACAAGGTGAAGGTCCCATTGTGCCACTACAGTGATGCACCGGAAGAGAGTAACCTCTGAACTGCATGACAGTTATTTCCGCTTGATGACGATTAAACATTCGATTTCAAAGATCTAGTGGGAGATCGTGTGGGCGTTGAATTATTATATAATTGAGTTGAGTTGGGTGCCAAAGCAGTTGCCAGCAGAATTCCAGACAGCTAGAGACCAGATGTGGTAAGGAAAGCCACACCCGACCGAGGGGGCCCTCGGAAACCCCCGATGGAGTTAAGGGTCCAGAGAAGATGCTGATAAAGGGAGAGGTGAATATTTTTCTTAAAAAGTCTTCCTGTGTCTTCCTTCATGCGTTCTTCCTTCCTGCGTCCTTTATTCTTGCGTCTGTTTAATTATTGTGTCGTTGTGATGCTGCATGAACATGTAGATGACTATATAACACTGTGGGTTCGATCAAAACCAAACTTCACAGACTTCAAATCAATTATTAATTTAAAGTGGTGACCGGTAAGATAAGGCAGCCAATGACAGACATACTTAATCATTGTACCATCTTTATTCTCACTTGATATCTCTGTTATGAATTAGCTCATGTACTTGTAAAAAATACAAATGGCCCAAGTTGTTTGTAAATGAACCTGACAAAGCTACATCAAATACAACGGTTTCAATGACAAAAATAGATTTTTTTCAATTTTGCCTATCCCATGAATATCTTGATATTATCTTAACTTCATCCCACAAGGGCAGATGGTTTCTGTTTTCTTTTCTTATACAGTCATAACATACCTTCCGATATCAGCTCGACATACTGCTTTTCGCTGTTCCTCTAGCCTGATTCTTTGTAGGTAGCATGTCTCACATTTGTATACTTTTTCACAACTGCATGGGATTGAGTACACGCATTTCTTGGACCGGTATTCTGTGGGAGGCTTTGACTTGAAGAGATATTTTCGAAGAGTCGTACCACTCTTGAATGTTGTCTCGATATTATGTGGACTATATATCTTTTGAATCATTTTGATTAAGTCTTTGACATTGGGCTGACTTTGGTGAATCTCCGGGTATTGTTCCCTCTTGTTCAACCCAGAGTTCTTGGAGCGAATGTTATTTTCTCTGGATGATTGTTTTGATGAAGGTTGTCTCTTAAACTCTTCATTCATTCTTGGTATGCTTCGTTTTCAGAAGTAATGTTTTTTGTTAGACGCTGTACGCAACGAACAATTCTATTCTTTACATTATATGAATGGTGGGAGTTGAATTTAAGATACTGTCTGGTGAAGGTTGGCTTTCGATACACAGGTGAATTAATTCTTTGCTCTGTGCGATTTGTTTGTATATCTTGGAAGGATCATCTGTAGCCTTGTTTTTTTCTCCATAGTGAACTGTTATGATGGAGTGACCAGTTGTGTTTGAACATCTTCCTGATGAAGCCTGAAAATAAATGTAGCATCTACGTATCTAAGCCACAATGATGGCGTTAATGATGTATATCCGAAGACCATTTATTCTATGTATAAGTTAGCAAATAGTGGGGCTAAAGGAGATAACTTTTTCTTCATGCTATTATAAGTCAGATCCTATCTCAGAGTAGGTCGTTTTAACACCAATCAATATCTCCATCATGTTATCTATTGTGATGCAATCTTCTACCGAGGGATCTGCATACAACTTATCTCGTACTACTAAATATTTCATCCATGAGAAACGCTTTTGAAGATGTTAACTACATCTAGACACATCATCTGGTTCAAATGGATAGAGGGGGCTGGATAATTTTTCCACGAATTTGGCAGAATCCTTGACATATGATGTAGATTTACCTTTTTGTTGAAAGCGGCTCAGTGGGTGACATACTGAAGTGATATGAGATCTTCGTTTTTATAAAGAATCTTTAACAGCTCTCTTTCCATCTTCAGGGCCGAATCTATATTTACTTTACAATAGCCATCATTGGCAATCAAGTCAGCTAATTTGTTGTCATATTACTCTTTATGCATTAACACTGAAGAATTCCCTTCTTCTGCCAGTTGGATTGTGATGTTGTCATCATTCGGTAATGATTTGCTTTATTTAATGAGGTGCTTTATGATTTTTGATTTGCTTTATTTAATGAGGTGCTTTATTTTTGAGGATTTAATTTCTCTGGTGCTTATTTAACTCTTCATTTTAGCTTATCTGCTTGGATTTTAAGAATTTTCAAGTCTGCCGCTTCAATAGGGGCTATCAAATCTATGTACTGGATCAATGTGAAAGTCGTTGTAAATTTGAGACACTTGTTTACCACTGACTCCACAGAGGTAGTTATCCGGCGCTAACTGATATTAACAATAGTTTCCACTGGTTTGGAATGAGCTTGGGCTTGCATACTTCAATTTTTCATCTTTCCCACTTGATAATTTGGTGTGACTTGATATAATCAAATATTTTTCTCATAAGATTTGTGTAGATATTGTTGGATTCGGATTCCGTCTTCAATCAGTTATATTCTTTTCGGGAATGGGACAAGTTCGCTTGAGAATTCAGAAGGTAATTGATGTTTCCTTCTGCGGTTATTATGTATTCTTTCTCGAGCCAGCTCATCGATAAGTTAAATAGAACATGTGTCCTGAGTATAAAGCTAAACTGTATCTGATGGTAAGGCTTTGCTTCTGTAGCTCTGAGGAATGTAGAGTACCCCTTCACAACCATTACTCCTGGTTCTACTTTAGCCAGAATTATTGTACATGTAAGGGTCCGATCTATGGCTGAAATTTAACTCTTTAATCCTGTATTAAACTCAAAATAATTTAACTATATGCAACCTGAATTTTAATGATAAATTGAACAATTAATATGGCATAAAAATGGTTGAAACCATTTAACTGTGTGCAACAAATGAATTATTTTGAATTGAAATATTTGCGTTGGATAACTAAACTTAAAACCATTCACTGTACTGAGTTTGAAATTAGGCTACATCTGCTGGTGAAACTCCAATATTTAGGTTTAAGGAATATGGAATATCTCTTAATTGCCATTACTGAATAGAATTATTTGTGTTAAATAGTCGTACTTCAAACCCTATTTCTGTGTACAAATAGAAATATTAGTGTTAGATCGCAAAACTTGAACCAACTTAAATACTTGAAAACAAATGATTTATACAAAAACAGAAATTAGTTGTCTAAATTTTTGAGACGAAGCTTGTTGATTCTTATCATTAAGGTTTTCGGACTATTGTCCTCATCGTTTTTGTTATTTCCACAACGTTTCGATCGATATGTCCTCCGGCCTTCTTCAGGTGTTTGTCGAACTCGGGATCCTTCACGGAACTTCGAACTACGTCTTTTATTGAAACCACGGGGGTCGCCTGTTCTGATTCCGTTTGCCATAACTGTGTACAAGTGTTAAGTATACCTGTATATTACTCGCCTAGTAGTGAGGATTGAACCTGCAGATGATTGTCTCCTTAGAAGCTCATGGAACCAACGCCTATAACAGTTACGCCATGTGTCCTGCTGGACAATTCAGAGTGAATTTTTGGGTATTATAAACTTAATGTTCTTACTTCAACTAGAATGAATGCTATTATTTATGATTTTTTACCTGTAATCATATTCAGATATTTTTATCTAGCATTCTTGATTATCGGTTCCCATATTGTATTCAACTCTATACTTGGTCTACTCAGCAGGTCATTGAAGTCCAATATATGTACTGATTCCTTAAGGCGTCTAATCCTCCAATGTTCAGCCCTAAATAAAAAAAAAAGAAATATTAGTGTTGAATAGCAATACTGGAACTATTTAACTGTGTAAAAGTCGAACTATATTTGCTGGATGGTCATACGAGAAACTATTTAATGGTACTATTTACCAACTCCTCCACTCGGGCAGGATATGACACAAGGTCAATTTTAAGCGGAGTTTAACAGGTTTGAATTCAGAGTTTTCCTTCTCCTAGACTAGTTGCCTGACCAAGGCTGAAGAACCTAGTCTGTCCTACTATTTACCCATAGCTGGAGGGAGAATAATTGGATTCATACCTTTCCCAAGGGTATTAGTGCTATGTGAAATGCAATCAGTCTGGTCCAGGATTTGAACTCGTATCGCCGTGTTCATTTCCTACGGTGATAACGAATACACCACGGGCACCCCCAAACTATTTAATGGTGAGCAAACAAATGAGCTGAGTTTCGCTTAAAGATAATGTTACCGACAAATAATTTGTTTACAAATCATGTATATTTAATGTATATGTATAAACATGATTTGCCATTAAATAATCTACAAAGATTGATATGCTATAAAACACGACAAACCAACAATCACTTTGATTACAGTAAAGGATTTTCTGGGAATTTATTTCTCTATTTAAGTAAGAGAAAAAACAAAACAAAGAAAACAAAATAATGTTATTGACTTACCATCGACAGGAGAAGGGAGATTTTTCAAGGATTTAAGCTTGTTAGGGTGCGGTCTGATTTATCCGTTTAAACAAATCATTTGCCCCATTACGGCTAATTTATCTGCTGAAAAGACACATTTCATTTAATTCTATGTGATATGTGGTCTTTTGGCTTTCCTATAAAATTTCTCTTGATTACAATCATAGTATCCCAGATCATTCCCATGAATAAAAACATTACGTATTTCGGGAAAAGTACTTTTTAAATTATCTTTAATTCTAGTCCATAGATATTGCAATTCATTTGTCTCACCAAATAGAATTCCTCTGAAATGGTGAAGGCTACTATTTTCTTTAAATGCTGTAAATAGGGTTTAACGAAATCTCTACGATTTTGGGGTTGGCCGACTTTAAATCAACAATTCTGTAAATTTAATATTCTGATGCCATCAAGCATTCAAGTGTTTATACTGATTCATGGCTTCAGAATATTCAATTACAAGCTTTGTCATTTAGTTTCTTCAACGATTTACAAGTACCTATAGTCTTCAAGGAGAGTTAGAAGGTCCTATTATGCTTTCTTTCTTCCTTCGTCATCAATAAACCGTTTAGCAGCAGAATTATATTTCGGTCTGGTAATAATAGCTTTTCAATCAGGACTCAAATTTGCAAAGCGCTCAGCAGGTTGAATTTCTATAACAACCCATCCACATAAAACTAATTCATCAGCATTCACTACATATTTAGTTACTACTCTTCACTCTTAATTTCGGAATATCAAATTTATAAAAATTAGTAGATTTTCTTTTGTTATGTGATTTCTTCTCAAAACTAACCGATAACATGAGCGTTTAATTCAATAGACATCATTGAAATCTGCACATTTGTGCTACAAATTATCAATTTTAATCTTGTAACATCTTTAGCGAATCAGAAGTAAAGTTAACTGCACCAATTGATAAGAATGTGTAATAATGATTTATTGAAGCAAATAACGGAACAGGATTAAAACTTTTACAACATTTGCTGATGTGTCCCATTTTAACATTCACAAATTCGTGTAGAATACGTCTACTGCACCTTTGAAGGTGGGTAAGATCAGCTCCAAAGTGTCTACCCGTTGGCCCGTGGGTGGTGACTCGTAATGTTTGAGGACGGTATCAGAGTGGTGAAGTCAGTGATCTGATAGGTTAGCGATCACATGGCCTGCAACACTCAACATTAGCCATTATTGAGGTAGATACAAGGTCAAAGAGGCGCAATCTAATCAACTGGTTTGTCATGTCAAGCCCAATCAACAATATGCTTGTCCCGAACGTATTCTTAAAATTGCTTCAGTGGAAAGCAAACCCCAATATTTTTATCTGAAATGTGCTAGAATGCGGTCGCTGAGAGTCAATCGCATAGTGGAAATAAAGATTTTCAGTCCACAGCATCTAATGGTGAGGCTCCAGTTCATTATTCTTAAGTTTTCTCTGACCCGGATTCGGAGAACCTGTTAATTATCTCTCTGGGGCAATTAGAAAATTTCCTTCATTTGCTTAGGATTATTTTATTAGTTATTTGAAACTAAACACCTGTGAACAAATTGTTCGTGTTAGATAGGAAAAATTATAGATATAATTACTAATGTTAAATAGCAATACATAATACCATTTAACTATGTGCATACAAATAATTAATATTACATTGAGTTATTAGTGTAAGAGAACAATACTTGAAACCATTTGACTGCGTTCAAACAAAGGAGCTGTAATTCGTTTAAAAATAATTTTATCGACAAATTATACGCTTACAAATCACACACACACACACACTGACCCTACCAGTAAAATATTCTTACGCTATTCTCTGATCTTTGCTAAAACGACAGGTGTAGGAATTTCAGTCTCACCTAGTTATCATTCCAGAAAGGATTGGAAAGTTTATAATCAGAATAAAAAAAAGAGATTCCTTATTTATTTATTTATTTATTTATTTTTTAGTCTTGGAGCCGACGATTCCATTATTGTAAACAAGAATCCAACAAAAGTATTTATAGAGTTTCTTATAAAATTTCTCCGAGAAATCAATCATAAGAATAAATATTTTAATATTTGCATCGTATATACACACACAAACACTTACGTACAGACATATACCCTCCGTACACACGCACACATAGATAGATAGAGAGATAGATAGATCTGACAATTGAATAACTTTAAACAAAAATATATTTTGTCAACTCTAATCAACTCACTTTTGGAAATATATTCTAAAATCTGAATAGACACGTAAAACATCACCGATACTTGATTCCCGAAATTCAATAATACCTCTAATCTCAATCAACTTAATCCCCTAAATTCAATAATACAACTTATCTCTACCAACTTCATCCCCTAAACTCAATACTATTTTTAATCTCAATCAACTGCCACACAACTAATTTTATAAGTATATTGCGCACTACAACGTTTATTTAGAAGATGAAATCCTACAAAGAAGATATAAAACATTTCCTATAAAAAACGAATGACATTAAGGCAGACCGCACAAATATTTTTGAAATGATTATAAATGTTAGTTCCCTAACCTATGCCACCAAACATGAACTATTCCTCTGAGGATAAAAAATAACAACAGACAAGGAAAGAAGAAGAAGAAGAAGACCAATAGTAATACTTATGTACTGTATACTACCTGTAAACAATATTACTTCAAAGAAAAACATTACGTCCAACTAAATGGTTGTGGCGGGTTCACACTGTCATAGATCTATGACACGAAAAAAACAAACAAAAAAAACAAACTCTCTCTCAATTTCTCTCTCTTTTTTCTCTCTGTCTGTCTGTCTGTCTGTCTCTCTCTCTCTTACTCACTCATATATATATATATATATATATATATATATATATATTTCAAACGTCTACCTTTTTAATCTCAGTACATCATCACATATACATTGTTGTATACCGGCAGAAGAAAAGAAAATAAGAGTTATGTATGAAATGTAATCATCTTCTTTTTGTTTATGACGAAATATACTCAATTACCAGCGTTATGGAGAATGTCGGGAACCGCTAAGCCTCAGAGGGAATCTTCAGTGAATATTTCTTCTCGATATGCTTTCACAAGACTGGTACATGGCCAACTCAAAACATATAATCATCTTCGTCTCTCCTTCGTTCTTCTTTTGAGAGACTGGTGTAAGTTAACTCAAATATCTACTCATCTGGGTTTCGGTAATTTTTTTTAACTATAGGGCCTTCACAAGACGCCCTTATTTTCTTCTGAGATCATATCCGCTTTCAACTTTAGCAAGTCTCGTACATTTCAGACTTTTCCCTTGCTCTTAACACTGGGCCGTCTGGCACAAGACTAGCACCCAAATGGGCGTACATCTGGTCACTCTTATGTCGGCTCCTTTCTTCTCTTTCTGGGTTGAGGATTTTCAGTCGTTACATTATTTTTCGGATACGCACGCACCTCATAGTACCTCCTACTTCCGGCACACCACTCATGCAATTCACGTGACTTTTCCACTGTCTTTTGTTTCCATTAGTCACTGGTGCATATTCTGTTTTGATATACACGTAACTTGACGCAGCCTGTCAAAATCAAAAATCTAACAATATCATAAGATTTTTATAAATAATCATTGTGATTGAATCTTTAAATAGGTTTAATTTTTAAATTCAAGTCTAAAATTTAATTGTAGATAAACACAGAGCTGAGTAACTTATTTTTATAAAGTTATCATGCATAGATGATTACCGAATTGTCGTCTCCATCACTTATGACATTCGAAGACAAATCTACAGAGAACATTCACTCTATCTTCTAAGATACCTTCCAAGAGCAATATGGAATAAGTAAAATACAATTTGTTTACTAAATATCATTTGGGGAAAAACAAACAAACAAAAAACAGTGATTGTTTTTGTACCATTGGGGGAAAGTGCGTCGGTATTTTTCTTGATTCAAAAGATATTATTGGTAACAACCGCTTAGTGGATACAGTCATCTTTCACCGAAACACAAAACTATCTTTGAAATCTTTAATTTCCTACTTGAATTCCCACATGAATGTTCAGAAATTTAGAAAAAGTAAATTGTGAAAAAAATAACGCTGAACTTGTTAAAAATTCAGTGGAAGACCCAGCTATAATATGAAAACAAGCAAATAACGCATATTATTATCCATTTTATACCAGACAGAGAAGTGTAGACTTAAATCCATAATGAACACTAAAACCCAAAAATATGTATAAATGGAAACCTTAAGAGTATAAGAATTGTAATAAAATAGCTTATAAAAGAGAATATATATATATATATATATATATATATATATATATATATATAAAACTATGTTGAAAAATAAGAAAAAAATGATTGATTATATATTTTCCCTTATATGTTAAATGTATAAATAAAACGAAATAACACAGACAAATGGACTCTCTTTTCTTTTGATTGCATTTATTTTAACTTGATATTGAAAACTTCTTTTAAAAAAAGGAAGGAAAAGATAAATTAGACGATTTGAATGGGAAAAAAAATTATCAAAAGATTTATAAAGTGGATTAAATAAAAGAAGACATTCGAAAAATAACATAATTAAATCTATAATAAACCACTCTCCAAAAATTGAAAAAATAGAAGAAGAACTTAAAATTTTGTAGAATGAAATATGAGGATCCCCAAAAAAGTAAAATGGTAGAAATTATTTTTCAGGCCGAAAGAGGGCGACATCAACATACATAAATTTCGTCTTAAACAAAAAACATTTCTGCTAGAAAAATCAATAACTTGCAAAATATTCTTTACAGACCATGAACTGGAAAAATCTATTCCTAATAATTTCTGTTAGAAAAGTAGTAAGAAATTGCAATCGAAATTATCTATATTCTGAGGAAATTATTTTTGAAGAAAATAAACCAAAATGATGAACCCATCCAACTCAAACCTCGAATTCTCTCAGATTTGAATGCCTTAAGATGTTCAAGATTGTCATAACAACGGTAAAATGTAAATCTAAACCTATAGAGAACTTATTGCCGAAAAAAGTTTTATCAAACTGATAACTTACTGATCGACGGAGTCTCTTTGGGATACTTATTGCTTCCACTGTTATTTGTAATATTTGTGATATCACAGAATACAATCCCACTGGTATTATAATGATGAATATCAATTTACGAATTGAACAGAAATATTCGACTACCTCATGTATATTGATGCTGCCAAAGTATGTCCCACTTGTAGAAAAGGACGAAAAAGTTCGATTGAGAAAAAAAAAGAAAAAATATGGATAGAAATCAGATTTAGTCATTAAAAATAGAAGAGCCAACAAGATTACATAGAAGTAAACTGATTTACAATTAGGGCATCTAACAGATTTAACCGTTACGAGACTGTGAGTATATAAAACTGAAGGAATTGAAAAAAATACGTAAAACAGATATATATAAGAAAATAAAATTATTCTAAAAAAATCTAATAACATCAAAACTGATGGCCAGTCAAAATAATATAATTCCTGGAAAACTCTCTAGTTTCGATTAGAAAGAAACTAAGACGATGGCTTGAAACGCTACGTAACTGACTGGAGCCTCAGCTCAGTAATGACGCCATCAATTTTCATTCAAAGAGAAAGAGAAAAGACTGATTATCTAGGTTGATTTGGCAATAATCTAACCCGAAAATCATGAGAGAGAGAGACAGAGACAGAGAGAAAGAGAGAGAGAGAGGGAGAATAATGACAACCATATGTAAGTAATCTTTTCCATGAAAAGAAAACAGAAGAGTAAAGAACTTTTATGGGAAATATTAAAGAAAAATCTAAAGATCAATGATATGCAGATTATCACTGGAAAAATGAAAATGGCCAAGTTGAAGACATCTAAAATGAACTTCAGTAAAACCCTAGTGACAGATTTTTAGAAATCTGACCATAAAAACGATTAATATATTCACAAACCAGAATTCATCCTAGAAAATGAGATACGAGACACAAACGGGTAACATGATCACACAGCCAGAAGGCCAGACCTAGTGTTTATCAACAAGACCAGACCAAGTGTTAACAAACAAGACATTCCTAATGTTAATTACCAAGACCAGACCGAGTATTTATCAACAAAACCAGATCTAGTTTTAATTAAGAAGATCAGTCCTAGTGTAAATTACCAAGACCAGACCAAGTATAAATTATCAAGACCAGACCTAGCGTTAATTAATAAGGCCAGACCTAGTATTAATTACCAACACCAGACCTAGTGTTAATGAAAAAGACCAGACCTGTTTTTAATTAACAAGACCAGGCATAGAGTTAATTGCTCGGACCAGACCTAGTGATAATTACCAACACCATACCTGGTGTTAATCAACTAGACCATATCTAGTGTTAATAAATACTTGGAGATGGCCAGAGAATTTTTAAAAAAACATTGAAGATGAGGGTTTTCGGTCTATTGTCTTCATCTTTATTGTTATTTCCACAATGTTTCGGCCGATATGTGCTTTGGCCTTCTTTAGGTGTTTGTCGAACTCGGGAACCTTCACGGAACTTCGAACTACGTCCTTTATTGAATCCACGGGGTGCCCTGCTCTGATTCCGTTAGCCATAACCGGGTAAAATGTTAAGTATTCATCTATTGTCACTCGCCTGCAGTAAGGACTGAACCAGCAACCTTTGGATGATTGTCTCCTTAGAAGATTAGGGATCCAAAGCCTATAACCATTACGCCATATGTCCAGAGTGAATTTTTGGGACTTATAAACTTAATGTTCTTACTTGACTAGAATTACTACTATCTGGCGCGTAATACATAATAATAATAATAATCACCATAGTATTTTTTAGAACAAAGATTAACCTCAGTGATATGGCATACTTGAAATGAGTCAGGTACCGGATAAGCGAATTTTTCGAACAAGTAAAGTTTTGAATAAAACATGACAAAATGATGAATATTCCGCACTGTATAGCTGATATTGATGCAACTTACTTAGGCATGAATTATAATAAACGTTGATATGCCATGAAACAAAGAAACCTTAAAATAAATTCAGTCGTATTTTATTTTCCAAGTTGTTAGACTAACGGCATTTTTATAGATTTTATGGTAATTTCTTTCCAACAAAACTTAAACAAATTTTATTTCAACAAGGATTTCATAGAAAAATAGAAATGCATTGCAAAATGAAGCTGAATAATTAAACAGAGTTTTATTGTTTGAATAATGCTAACAAGAACAAGAAGTACAAATAATTGTCATTAACAACAGAATTCACACCATCAAATTAGTAAAATATATTTTTCTGGGGTGATGCAAATTAGACATCAAATGAACTAATAATTATTTCTTTTTTTAGATTAAAACAATTCGAAAGAGTAGATGAAGAAGATTGGTTATGCGAAATGAAAGTATGTGTGTTATCACGAATGTGGCATGCTTGGAAACTTTATATTATCTAGACAAGATTTAGGAAGTAATTCCATTTCGTGATGGCTCATTTATAATTTGGGATAGCTGCTCAGACAACGACTAACTCGATGTCGTGATGTAAAGAAACCTCTATGGACAAAGATACGAAGAGCAAGATCTCAAATGACTAGTTTTATCTCATTTTGATTATCACTCACGATCATCTAAATGGATTACAATGCTAGACGCTTGCATGTGCAGTTAGGGGATGTCTACAATGAAACACCAGCACACTTAGTGGATCAGTTGTCGTAGGAAAGAGAAATTCTGCACGTTGCTAGTACATTTTACCTTCCATTTACGGTTTTGACAAAGGCATGAATCCATTTGTTCTTTTCCCAGTCTGGGTTTAGGCAACCAGTCTAGTCGTGGAATAACTGGAATAAAACTGGCATACTTCACCTAGAACTTGACCTTGCGTCACATTTTACTCATGGCAGAGATTGGATGAATTTCTTTGTGTTTTAATAGCATATCAGAGCCATTCCATTGGAGAAGACAAGACGTGAGTAAATACATTCAGTATACTACCGACGACATCTCTTTGCCATAAAACCCTGATGTTAAGTCTATTGAATATTTATAGGACATTTTGAGCTGTAATGATCGAGCTGTGTACCCTATGTAAACATTTAATGAACTGTACCTCCTCCGGAGGGTATCAGAAGATTTTATAGTAAACTACACAAGAAGAACTCGACTCAGTATTGAGAAGAATTTGAATAGAAAAGCAGCAGGGCTTGATGAAATAACTTTTGACTACCCGTCGAATTCTAGAAGGTGTACGCGCAAAAAACTCGAAGTAACAATATTACTTGTCGATTCCTTCAAGTCCTTTGACTCCATACACAGAGAAAAGATGGAACAATTTCTACTCGCCTACGGCCTACCCAAAGAAACCGTCGCAACCATAATGATGTTATATAAAACACTAAAGTAAAAGTCCTCTCCCCGGATAGAAACATAGACTACTTTGACATTATGATAGGTGTTCTGCAAGGAGACACATTAGGCCCATACCTGTTTATCAGCTGCCTAGACTACGTGCTTAGAACGTTTATAGATATAATGAAAGATAACGGTTTTAAGCTGGAAAAGGAAAGAAGCAGAAGATACGCCGCATAAACTATTACGGACGCAGACTACACTGATGACATAGCACTTCTGGCAAATACACCCACCCAAGCTAAAACCCTGCTGCATGGCCTGGAACGAGCAGCTGCTTGCATATGCCTCCCTGTCAACGCAGGCAAGACGGAATACGTGTGCTTTAATCAAATATGCGACAACTCCACACTAAATGGTAGCTCTCTGAAACTAGTGGAAAAGTTCACCTACCTAGGTAGCAGTATCTCATCAACCGAGAAAGACACCAACACGCAGCTATCAAAGGCATGGACAGCTAACGATGAATCATCGGTCATATGGAAGTTAGACCTGACCGATAAAATAAAATGCTGTTTTTTTTTTCAATTAGCGTTGTGTCGATACTGCTATGTGGATGCACTACATGGTCGCTAACTAGAAGTATGGAGAAAAAGCTTCACGGCAATTACACAAAATGGTGCGAGCAATACTGAACAAGTCCTGGAAGCAACACAGAAGGTATACGGCCACGTACCACCCATCATGAAAACTACCCCAGTTAGACGAAACAGACATGAAGGACGCTGTTTGATAGGTAAGGACGAACTCATAAGCGACATACTATTGTGGACCCCATCACATGGATGAGCAAAGGCAGGACGACCAGCTAGAATCTATATACAACAGCCCTCTGACGATACAGGTGTAGCCTTGAAGACCTCGTGGTAGTAATGGACGAGAGAGACGGGTGGTGAGAGAGGGCCAGGGAGATCTGTACTGGTAGCACGACATGAAGATGATTATGATGATGATTGGTGAGTTTGCTAGGTGTCATTCATGCGAATGATAGCTTACCAAATATGGAAATATTCATGGTCAAATACAAAAACAAAAATAATTGTGTATATACATAGATTACCCATAAATGTTCCGTTTTTATGCACGTTCACTTACAACATTGTGAGATAAATAATCCCACTTATATGTTACATTTAAGATATAAATATTCTGTATATATGATATTATTTACTTGTACTACAAACTGTATAACATCTACCAATTAGCAATTAGTCATCGTAAAAATCTAAGAAAAAGATCCGAGAAAAGCCTTTTGTGGTCAAGTCAATTTTGTATGTAGCGAAGAAAGAGGCTGTTTAACTTTTGATTGAGGGGGTATATTCTATTGGTAAGCTGGCTGATACACATAAACAGACTCACAAGTATTTTCTAGATAACTTAAATAAATCGTTATCTTCAATTTCTCCCTCACTGTGTTAACGATTGTTAAAATTTCTTCGGGTTTTTGTTAACCAAGAGAAATGACAACATTTTAAAAACTAAAACATAACTTGTTAATTGTAATCACGCAATTTGTCGATCCTAAGTGAAACTCTGTCTGTGTTTTACGGCTTAACCATTTTGTTTCTATATCGTGACTAAAACATTTAGTTTACCAAGTCATTTCTTTCTTGATTGTATCAGGAAACGAGTCGTGTCTATCATTTGATGTTTTCCAAGGCGAATCGTGTTGAGAAACTTAAGAAAAAGTTGTTTTATGCTTTTTTTCAAGAGCAAGGAAACAAGCAATACATCTACACTGATTGATATTCAATCACAGACATATGATTCCATGTTTTCTTTATTAATAATAAATTCATCCCTTGTATGTTATTCATGCTACTATAAAGAATATCTCAACAATTTTTGATGCACTATGGGCAATCAAAATAAAAGAAAAAAGACAAAAAGAGAAGAATCGATATTTAGAACAATCTTGCCAGTCGACTCTATGCAATATAATTTGGAAAAACAACCGCTAACACTATGTACGGATGTTTTATCGATAGTAATTAATATTTTAACTTAGCAACTAAGTCTTGAATTAATTATTTAATTATTTGATATTAGTGATGACACTTGAATTCCACAAAACCAAAGTATGTGACTTTTTTCATTGAACATAAACTTTGGACAATTTTTAATAGATTTGATGGATACTTACTGTGTCTAACTCACTGACAGAAAAATATTTGAACTTTTTTTTGTAGTTTGGTTACTTGCTTAGGTTTTATGGCATATCGACTTTTGTAGGTTATATAACACCAAATCCCTTTTTATTCAAACAATCAGTTCTATTTCAAACAATTCAGTTTAGCATGAGTACACAGAATAATTGTCAAACACACTTCTATTTCAAGCTATTCAGTTTCGGCAAACATTTCTAATTCAACCAATTCTGTTTTGTATAAGTATAGATTTTGTTTACTCACAGTTAAATGTCAAAACAGTCCTCGTTCAAAAGATTCAGTTTAACGTAAGTACAGTTTCAATGTCAAAAACAGTTCAATTTCAAATAATTCATTTTAGCATAAGTACGAGTTTAGATGTAAGTTCACAATTTAATTGTCAAAAACATTTCTATTTCAAGCCATTCAGTTTAGTCAAACAGTTCTAATTGAGACAATTCAGTTTAGCGTAAGAAAGCAATTTCTATGTCAAAAACAATTATCGTAAGTACAGTTTCAATGTCAAACCAGTTCTATTTCAAACAATTCAATTTAGCATAAGTACCCACTTGTTTTGAAATTTAAAGTCATTTAGTTTAGCATAAGTATGCTGATTAGTTCTATTTAACTCATAGACACGGGCCTATCATTTGCTATAACTCCGGGCCAGAGTGGATCTGGGAGCGATGGCAATGAAAGGGTGCTCCACATTCCTCAAATCTCCAGCATTACTGGAACCTTACCATCAGATTGTTTACTGTCATATACAGGACACTCCCTGGTGGGCTCTTACCACTCTACAGAGGTGCAGTCGGTGTATTCTTCAGCTTCAGCGGACTTCGCAATACACAGAGTTAAATGTAAAAAAAATGTTTTATTTCAGATAATTCATTTTAGCATAGGTACTCAGTCTAGATGTCACAAACAATTCAGTTTAGCATAAATACGCATTTTAAATACAAAAACAAAGCACTTTCAAAACCATGGTTTAGTTCACTTTGACCCAAAGATAGGACCCTTATCAGGTGCTATTACTCCGGGCTTGAGTGGACCTTGGACCGATGGCAATAAAGGGGTACTCTGCATTCCTCAAAGCTCCAGCATTACTAGAACCTCACTATCAGATTGTTTTGTGTGTCATATGCAGGACACTCGTGGAAGTTGGGTTTTGCCCCTCTCCAGAGAAGCATTCGGTGTATTCTTTAGCTCCAGCCAACTGGGAAATATTTTTAAATAAGAAAGTAAGACTACGATCATTGTCTGTCGTATCAAATGAAACATACATAGCCGAAAAGTTCGTGTCTAAAATGGTTTCGTTGCTTTAAAATACCTTACAAATGCTCACGAGCACGAACATGCACGCGAACATACATACATACATACATACATACATATGTATGTACGTACGCATACGCATGGAAATACATATAACCCTACACATATATGTTCATAAACACAGACGATATATATATATATATATATATATATATATATATATATATATATATCGTGATATATATATAGATAGATAGATTAAGACCTTAAATGACATAAGATTTACTTGATGCAATCATTTATAAGCATATATATATATATATATATATATATATATATATATATATATATATATATACTGTATACAATTATCAAAAGCAAGTTAAGAATTGCTTTATGTCACTAAAACGACGCCAAATTAGAAATTAAATGCAATTAAATACATTTACTTTTAAAACTCTTCGAGGTTACTTAATGTTTCACACAGAAATCACTAAAATCTTCAAGTAGCTGCAGTTTTTCGGAGTACTTTGCATTTATTCAAGTATTTTTACATGTCAGCAAATCTGAAACTTGCTCTAATATTTCATATATTTAATGCTGGTTCAAATAAAGTCTAAAATACATCCCAACATTTCCTCCTGTTTTTTACTAAAATATTCTCAATGCCCGCAAATTCCCAATCACATATATGTGTGCAGTTGCGTGTATTTGGGTGTGTATGGAGTAGAGTTTCTCTCTCTCTCTCTCTTTCTCTCTCTCTCTCTCTTTCTCTCTCTCTCTCTCTCTATCTCCTTCTCTCTCTCTCTGTCTCTCAATATATATATATATGTTATTCTTCTTTGCACGCACACACACGCGCGTGCACACACACATTCTCTCTCCCTCACACACACACATACACACACATACAAACGCGCATATCACATACACCGAACACACACAGAACCCGCAACACACAAACGCACTCGATCTTGAAATAGTAGATCTGTTTTATTGATGGTCGAAATCTATAAAAATTTCTAGTGTGCCATTTTGCGAAAAGGGTTTTTTAGAGAAAATTGACCATTTTTATAATTGATTTAATTTCGAATCATTAGCATTTTCTAGAATATTTTTTTAATTGTGAACGCATTGAGCTGTTATTTTCTGGGATTATAATTTTATTAATAAAATATTTTCTTTGAAAATCAACTCCAACAATAAAATTAATCTAAAATAATAGGCCAAATTTTAATGGGTTTTTTTTACTGTAAATTTATATCCATTAGCACCGGACGAATTTAATTTCTTAGATGTCATATTGTGTTAAATATTTCTAGTGGCTTGCAAAATCAATTAATAGATAAAGAATTTGAATTAATCTAGGAAGCAGTTATTAAAGCTGATTAATTTATGTTTTAAAAAGTCGATGTGATAGTAACGTATTTGTCACTGATGCTACTGATTCTTGTTCGAGACATTTTTTTTAATTGTGTCGATTTCAGTTTTATTGCATACATAACAGCTGCTTTACTTTTATGTAATTTTACACAGAACGACTCAAACATGTTGGTGAGGCTTAGAACATACTGTTTCACTTTGAGAAGAGTCAGACTTCCTCAAGTGGATGTCTTCACTATGATGCTAAACTGATCTGATGTTGAGGCTCCAGCTTAAGAGATCTCTCATGTGTGAAGTAACCTTCCCTTAAAATTACACCAGATCCATATCTTCCTCGGAGTGGTAATACCAGTTAGGTTTACAAAGATTTTTCAACAAATATTCTTTTCAAAAGGTGTGCAAACCGAAAAAAGAAGGGAAATAAATAAATAAATAAATAAAGAAAGAAAGAAAGCAAAAGAAAAATACACGAAAAAGGTTGAATCATAAAAATTCCCATTTGAGTAAAATATGATTCATTCGTGCATGATATAAACATTAATTATTTTCAATCAGTTGTATATATTTGCTATTATCTTATTCCCTTTTTGCCATTTATTAGCTAGTTGATTTATCTAAAATAAAATTCAGCTGGTTTCGAGTTCAAGAAGTTTTTCCCAAACATTTCCGCCTGATTTTCTAGAGAATATTCTTGTCATTCAGAACATTTTGTAGACCAGAAAAAAGAGAAAATAACTAGGTGCAAGATATTGTGAAATGGGGCATAACAGACCAGCTAAAATACATTTTATCATTATTCTTGCTGAATGTGTCCTTGTGTTATAATTTAAAAAGTACTACTTTTTTCCTACTGACGAGTACGGGCTGCTTTATTCAAAGATTTTCATGTGCACATTTGCAGCTGGTGTGCGTATAAGTTTGCTTGTGTGTTTAATTGCGGCAAGCGTGTAAGTTTGTTTTGTGTGTCTAATTACGGCTCAAAAAGTCCAAATGATAATCCCACAGTGATTCTACCAAATACGTAGCTTAAATTTTATTCCATGGAACTTTGTCTTTGAGATAGTCTGCAGAGATTCATCCTTGTCAATCCATTTCCTTTGACGTTGAACATCGTCATAAGATGCCCCTTTTTTCTTAAAAAAAAAGACCAATGAATAAATGAATGAATCACTTAATAAGCATTAATCCCCTTTTCAAACCCGATAGAAAATGGTTATAGTTGGACATTTTCTACTGATACTAGGAAGTGATTATTGACCCTGAAAACAAAATTCTGAATGCCATTTTAATCCAGGATTTTCCAACTCTTTTGTAAAATTATTTTCAGATAATATTTCTTTGCAAACTGAACTTAACTGATTCTAATTCATATCCTAAAATTTTCAAATGATAAAAAAACATAATCGTAACTTTAAGAACTTATTTAAAATTATTCCGAAAATTTTTTAAAATCCTAATGTTTATTGTTATCATCAAGTAAACATTCTGATTTGAAATAATGCCACTTACTTTATTTGCAAGTAAAATATTTCCATTAATGAAGTCATTAATTAATTGAATTTAATGCAAGTAGCATCATAAAAATGTCTGAAAATTTCAAATTTCTAAAAGGATAACTGAAAGACAATTTTTTATATCATCTTTGGTTTTGTAAATTAAATAAATTAGAAGCTAATAAAAAAATAAATTTCTTTTGTAAAGAGAGGAATTATTATGAAGGTGTTTTGTTGTTGAATGTATTCTGTCTCGGTAAACAGTAAGCCATTCTACACACAGATCAAATCTTTTCTGCTTCATTTTACAACAAAATTTATAAGAAACTCGTGGATATGTTTCCAGTTTAAACTTTGTCACATTGTAACAAATCACCAAAAAACATAAGATCACATTTTCTATAAAACGTTTGAACAATTCAAGATAAATAGAGAAGAAATCAATTTATACTTCCGGAGGTCAAGACACAAAACCGTCTTTATAACCGAAAAACTGTAAAAAAAAACGAACTCACCTCAAATCAACTGGTCACTTCACGAACAGAGAGAGAGAGAGAGAGAGAGAGAGAGAGAGAGAGAGAGAGACAGACAGACAGACAGACAGACAGAGGAACAAAAGTGAGATCTCGCATTGGATCTATTTGATACTTGACAGTGAGAATAAATTTTTATTTGTTTTATTTTTGTCCCCTCGAAAAACTCTCCTTTTTACAATCTTTTAGATCAACCTTTTAAAAAAAGAAATTATAATCATCATAGTTTTTTATAATCTGTCGTGACAGCAAAAATCCAGTTCGATGAGAAATATGGAAAAATATTTAACATAATTAGAAATTTCTCTAATTATTATAAAGGTTACAACTTGATCACTTCTCAATCTTTTTCTGATAATGCACGTAATCCTAGATACGCCCATCTCTCCTTGTAACTGTAATCTTTAATTCTCTTTCTTATTTTTGTCACTGTTCGGTAAATACCCTCTAATTTCTATATTATACTCCAATTTCTATGTCTAAACATTGCAGCCCAAGTTTGAGAAGAGTCTTCTAAATTGATTTTTAATGGTTAATCAGTTGAATTTCTATCAATGATTTCAATACGACGAATAAAAACATTCAAAACGTTATATTCTAAATTAGCATTGATGTGAAATCGTTTTGTTTTAGTCAAAAAAAAAAATCCCGTTTGGAAACTCCCGTTAGTTACCTGATCTGAGGCATTGGGTTAATATTCAGTTTGAAAAAAATCAAAATCCAGCATAATGCTGGCCTTCTGAGAAATCTTGAGAACGTGCGACCAGTCAGGAGAATCTGTCTTTAGGCAGTGTCAGTTTAAGACTTCCAATTACGTTTCAAGATTTAAAAGTGTTTTCGTCGGTGTGTGAGAACTATTTAAACTTAAATGAATTTGATTTCTAAGCAAGTTGTTTAAATCTCTCTGTCTCTCTCTGTGTCTATATATATACAAGATGAAGAGAAAGAGAGAGAATGGGAGAGAGGAAGTGTGTGTGTGTGTGTGTGTCTGTCAGTCTGTCTGTCTGTGTATGTGCGTTAGAGAGAAAGAGAAAGAGATTATTTTGAAATGAATAATATTGCCTGCGGTTCATGCACTGTTTGGAATTCCCGTCGAAGAAAATCCCTGTAGAGAACTCAAATATAAGAGAAAGTCTTCCCACGTCGTTTCACGCAAGAGAAAACGCAATCCGTTAATAGAATTCATTTCTTCCTCTCCGGCTCGACGATCTATTGCTTCTTATTATCGTGCAGTTTTCGCGCTTCGGTGTCCATTGTTCACACTGCAGTTGATATATCGGCAGAAATTTTCACTTTGACTATTTCATCTCTTAACTACAGGGCATCAGTTGCCGCACATCAAGCATAATCTCAAATAGAACACACACACGCATATGTATATATATATATATATATGCACACATGTACTCATATATAAACATATATTCATACATTCTCTTATACACACACACACACATACACGCACACGCACACAGACGCACATATATATATATATATATATATATATATTTGTGTGTGGGCGAACATGGTCTCTGTTTAAACAAATGAATGCAAAGCTAGTATCACAATCACTTATAAAGCCAGCAGTGCGCCAACACACATAATTATGATTCCTAGTCTAACTGGCCAATATTTAAAAGAAATCGATTCATAGTAATCGTTTTTCACTAACATCACCTTTCTAGCAACTCTTTCGGAAGATGATGCAGTTATGCCCGTTTTTTATTATATAAGTACTGACATTATTCTCCATCATCCATCATATCCTGCCAATAACTTGACTTTCTTTCAAGATATTTGACGACAAGTCGATATGAAAGGATTTTGAGATATATAATTTTTCGTATGGTGAACAAAGTGGCAAGGTAAACTGAAGTGAATATTATTCTAAATTGATGATTTGCATATTTGTATGTTTTTTTTCTTTCGCACAACCGAACAAATCTTCTTATTTCACAACCTATTGATTTTAATTTATCATCAAAGTGTGTCCCCGGATTTCATGCTTATAAACCAATACAGAATTATCCTTATTTTTCATGAATGAAGTTCATTCGTTTTTGGAGTTTTGTGTAGTTATATTAGAAATGCATGAAACAACTTCTCCGTTATGTGTACATATCGCGACTACTGAACTGAACCATGTATAATGAACCATTTTTAGTGTTTGGCAAAAGATCTCGGTATAGATTGTTATTTGCTTTTTACATCAGTACAACATGCCAAATGTTACTAACACAGGAGATCAACAATGGTAACTCACTTCAAATTTCCAGAGTGATGATGTTATATAACATATGACATGGATTTTCGGTTTGTTCCTAGTGACTCCGGGTGCTTTGGCAAGATGTCACATTTTGATTAGTAAACAGGACATCACGATCAGGGCGCTCAGGTGTGTAACCAAAAGGAGACCACGTGGTGGGAACCACGCGGTCAGAACTAGACAAAGTGCAGAGAATCGCAGTCGAGCGAGGGACACGCAGCCGATCAGAGGCGTTTCTGACAAGCTTGCAAGGGGTGAAAGCGTTGCCACCTCCTGGCTCATGGAAGAAGATATGGGAAGAAGAAGTCCTCTCTCTTAGTATATGTCTCTCCACCCATCTCTCACACACCACAGAAACATCAACCCTTTCGAGAATAAAGTGTGTGAGATATATTTTTATAAAGAAGTGTGTTCGTTCGTTCATTGATGATGAATATGTGACAGAATGCATTGACTTGAAATATCATCAAACACATGAAATTGATAGCAGTTTTAGACAGAGTACCCAGCTATTTACTGCGAGCAACTGGGAAGACAATTGATTCGAGCAATTCCAAAGATTATGAATGTGAAATAATGGGATTACCTTCGCCACTCAACTAATTGTTAGGTCACCTTGACCCCTGAAGAATATATATCCATTCAAAAATAAAACCTAGAAAAATTGTTAGTTGAAGATCTTATCTTGTATATTGTACGTTAATTTATTAAACCATTTCATTCACTGAGTTACCGACTAATGTGTCAGACTAGCCACAATATTTCAAGTAATTTTTGAAACACGCACACACACACACACACACACACACACACACACATATATATATATATATATATACTGTTCAGATAAGTTCGGTTAACGATTATGGAGTATATATTTTGTGGGTATTGTTTGTTTTTGTTTAATTTGGATACGGATTTTTATTGTATAAGAAATAGTTATTATTAAACAATAGCTACAAAAATCCTACTGCTAACATTCAATAGATAAGGTGGAAAGCAATTGGAATTGTTCTATCACTTGGGCATTTATACAAAGAAAAAGCTAGATAAAGAACATAAGATCATTAAAAAAATATCCCATAGTATTTAACCAAACTTCGGTAAATAATAGATTGTCGCAAAGTTATATATATATATATAAATATATTTACTGTAGAATTTAATCATAAATATTTCCTATTGATATTCGTTTATTTTAACAACTGTGACGTAAATAAACGCGTATAATCACAAAACATAATGTTGGAGAAAATACTTGCTTACCTCAAAATTCTTCTTTTGATGAATACTGACCAGAAAGATCTCTTTGACATGCTGCCTAAATTGCGTGGATGAAATAAGATATACTCCTTTTTCCTGTAGTAAGCCGGGCGCTGCTTCCTTTGCAGATGTGTTGAATGAATTGCATAGGTAGTATGCGAGGCAGAAATCGTGTCCATGCGCAATGCGTTGGAAGGAAAGGTGACCACGAGGAATGCGTGGGCGCCAGGGAAATTATATAAACCAAGGGAGATTTCGATCCGGGAGAACAAAAGAGAAAAGCAAAGAGGATTCACAGAAAAACCAGATCGTCTCCCCTCTTTGTAGGCATTTCAGCTCTCACTGAATCTGTCTTACTCTACCTACACGCAATTTTCTGATAATAAAAGAACAAGGAAAGAAGCAGTATATTTTATACATCAGCGTTGTTGTTCTTCTTCCCTGTATGTAACACTTCTTTAATTGTCATAACCATGAAGCCTTGGGAATTTAGTAGAATAATCCGATACTTGTGTAATTAACAACCTTTTAACGGCTTGCTAGGTATTGAATGTAGGAACACAATGCTGTGATGAACACTGAATATCTTTTCCGATTAATACAATAATGGAAACTATAATATATTATTTGATAAATCATGCATGAATAAAAACTATAAGGTTTAGTTTTCTAATATTAGAATGTATATTTTGTGGGTAAATAAACATTTTTTTTCTGTCTTATAGCTGTTCACTTCTTTATGTTTGCTGTTTATGCGATTTTCCAAGAGATTAGAATTAGTTTTAACAAAATTTACGGCAAACTATACCACGAGAGAATCTGTAAAATTGTTTGTATTCTTTGTTTTTAAAAGGCATATCAGCCTTTGTAGGTTATTTAATGCCAAAGCCATTCTTCTAGAAGAACAGTAGTGGTATTATTTAACCCATAGCTGGGAGGATAAGGGGGTCCATACCTTTCCCAAGGTTATTTGCTCGAAAGTGAACGTAATAGCGCGACTGGAATACGATCTCGTTTACTACGACTCCGCTGTCCATCGCTTTAACCATTACACCACGAGGACACCCACTCAGTTTAAAATTGAACAGACCTGACCGATAAAATAAAACGCAGCTTCATCCAGTCAGCGGTCGTATCGATACTGCTGGATGGATGCACCACTTGGACACAAACTAAACGGATGGAGAAGAAGCTAGACGGCAATTGCATAAGAATGTTGCGAGCAATATTGAACAAGTTTGGCGGCAACACCCCACAAGGCACCAACTAAAAGGCCACCTACCTCCCATCACGAAAACTATCCAAGTTAGACGAACCAGACATGCAGGTCACTTCCAGAGGCGATGAATGATAGGGAGAAGTGGCGAGAGAGAGTCATGGATATCCGTGCTGGCGGCACGACATGATATATATATATATATATATATGTGTATGTGTGTGTGTGTGTGTGTGTGTGTGTGTGTGTGTGTGTGTGTGTGTGTTTGTTTGTGAGTATAGGCCTTTACTATTGTCATAGACTCTTGAAAATTCAGTATGTTATTGCTATACATCATATGAGATGACTATCCAATCTTTATGATTTCAGGCTCAAAGAAACAGCGACAGCAGTAATTGGAATACACCCTACCAAAGCCATATTGTCACAGCTGGTGAATTTCAATAATGCAATCTAGACGTGAAGACAATTTAGAAAAATGATGTGCAATAAAATTCTGTTTTAAACTTGGAAAAAAAATGCCACAGAAATGTATGGAATGCTTCAGACTGCTTTTCGTCCATCTTGCATAAATCGAGCATCAATTTTTGAGTTGCATAAGAGATTAAAGGTAGGCAGAGAGTCTGTGCCAAATGATGAGGGTGTGGGAGGAGTCAGGGAGTCAATACACCAGAGTTGATTGATCAAAGGGTTAGGGTTAGGGTTATTATGTTGAGGTTTTAAGTGAGTTCAGGAAGAGATTTCGTCGGAAGAGGCTAGCACTCTTCAAATCGGGTCAGTGGCATTTCCACCAGGACAATACACCAGTCCACAAATGCATCCTTGTCAGAGAGTATTTGACCAAGATGGGCATCAAGACAGTTCCTCAGCCTCCCTATAGTCCAGACCTTGCTCTCTGTGACTTTTGGTAATTCCCTAAGCTCAGAGGCTGTCGTTATAAGACAATTGAGGAGATGAAAGAGGCTGTTAAGAATGTCTTTGGCACGCTCACACAAGAGGATTTTGATGGAGCCTTCTAGAAGTTGTTGGAACTATACAAGTGCATTGCAACCGGAGGAGATTACTTCGAAGGGGACTAGGGTTTCATGTGCGTACCTCAATAAAAGTGCCCATACGAAAAAAGTCTGGAAACTTATTTAATGATCCTCGTATATAATGTATTACTTCATATCACAGAATTCTATGCCATAAAGAAAAAACAAAAGAAAACAAAACAAAATGAACTTAAGAAATAACTGCACAGTAAATGCAAATACGAACGTACAAGGAAGCTTAAAATAACTCAGCACGATTTTCATGCAGTCAAATCAATCAATCATTGATAAATAAGGCACCAATTGAGTAGATCTACCAAATAAATATGTGAACTTGCAAGTAATTTCAGTTGCTTAAATTCATTCTCTTCTTGGTCTGTCTGATACATTTTTTTAGTCGGCCCATGTATGCCAGCCATAGAAATGATAAGTAAGCTAAAAACCATGATTTTAAAAGTCAATCTTAGGTTAGTTGTTTAAAAATACTGAAAAAAAGGGTTTTCTGAAATATTTCTGTTTAATACAAAATAATGTTTGCAATCTTACGTATTATCAAAAAGATAAGGATATGCACAAACGCACAAATTCTAAAAACAGTTGCACTCAACTGCAAAAAATATTTTGTTATTTATTCGACGTATCTTTAACTCATATAGCGACGCACAATCTCCAACGTGTACTTGAAAATATGTAGTTCTTCCTTTGTTGGGATTTATATGAAAGTAAATAAAAAAAATGTTGATCTAAAATGCAAATGATACCTCTTATCAGAGTTGAATCGTTTCTTTCAATGTGCATCCGATTGAAGAATGGATAGTGCTAAAAAAATAAGCAAAGTTAACATGTATTATTCAATGGACAGAACAATATATCTATTTATGTTCTTGGGCGATGAAAGTTGAATGTAAATTTACGAAACTTGTAATTTTTGACTCAGGCAGATGGGCTTCTATACATTAAGGCCCGCATAGAAGTCAACTCGCATAGAAACACACAGTTATGCAGGCCGTATTTGTTATTATTAAACTATACAAATGTATGCATGTGGTATTATAGTTTTCATCGTAGGAAACTGACCCGGAGACCGGAGTTCAATTCCTTGTCATGGCTGTTTGCATTTCACATAAAGGCAATATCCCTAGGAATTGTATTACTCAAAATATTCTTCCTTCAGCTATAGGTAAATGGTAGGGGAGACGGTACTCATTTACCTTGTTAAAGCAAATAGGTTAGAAGAAAGAAAAGTCTGAATTCAAACCATGTTAATCTCCGCTTTAAAAGTTGACCTTGTATTACATCCTGCTTGTGCAAATAATTTTGTATATATATATATATATATATATATATATATATATGCAATAATTATTATATAGACATTTTATTTTATAAATAAAATTAACAGATCTCTCGTCGGTGCCTGGAAAAATCTGATTTTTCTCAAAACCAATGAACACTTTTTCTTATCTTATATATATATCGACTTTCGAAGGTCTACGTCGATGAAATGTCTGAGATGCTCCCCACTGAGAGGACCGATATTGCACAAACTCAACATTTTGCATAATCATTCACACTTGGGATACATACATATGTACTCTGGTCGGCTTCATTTATCCCAAATTTAAATATGACTAGAACAATTATTTAGTGCAAACATTGCTTTCCTATTTGAATAAGATCGGTTATGAGGCTGTCATTACTGTCGGGTTCATTGTGTTAGAGTTTCACTGTATCCTTTTTTTAACTGTCTGTGATTTACTCCCTTGTCTGCCAAAAATTCTATCACTGATCACTAAATGGTACAACATATCATTTCGTTTATTATCTATCAATATCCACTCTGTGACGTGGTTAAACCTGCATATAAACGCAATATACAAAAATCCAAGGTCCCATTACTATCGTCAAAAAATTGACATACACGAGTGTTTGTCTGCTTTACCTATTAACATTTGATGTCGGTTTATTCTTATCTGAAGTACTATGTTTTTTTAAAAAAGATCTGATTTCGCTCCTCACGGCACAGGTTTCTTTCCCCCACAACAAGCATCATGTCATATTGAACAGGACGGCATAAACATACTTCTAAAATATGTAAAGGGTTTCACACACAAGGTCTATTTGTCTCATACGTCGGTGTACATAAGTTTTTTAAAGTCTCCACTAAGGACCTTTTTCAATCCACGTAAAGAAATTCTTCCAAACAGGTTCTCTATATACAACTGTGTATTCCATTGTCGTTTCTATATTCATTCTATTAAATCTAATCAGGCAATAATGTATGTTGTCGTTAATTTGTCCGGAATTGTTGTTGCCTTCAATCCGTATGAAGAAACAATAGTCAACCAACTACCATTCACTTTACCATCGGTCTGTATTGTTATTTCTTTCCCTTTTCCCGTTAGCCTATTTTATGGAATCCTAAGTTGACAGACGGACAAAGCCAACCTTCACTTGTTGGTTCGATTGTTCTCGCTATAATTGGGATGCAAGAAAGAAGTTTAGAGCATCAAATATATTTTTCCTCTAGTTTAAAGGTTTTTACGGAAGTTCTATTAATAACGAGGGGTACAGTGAGTGCGTCAAACTCTCCCACTGAAATCGGATACTTCTATTTCTAGATTCTGAATTTGAAAGTTATTTTTGTAGATTTGTCTCTATGATAACTGTATACCTAAAAGTAAAATGGTGTCAAAAAGCCTGATTGAGCAAGCATATACATAAAAGAACAGGCAGAATACATACTAAATCAAATAGATAAGATCAGAAACTCGGTGGAAGATAGGCAATCTAGGATAGCATGGCAAACGATAAACTAAGTGTGCAGAAGGAAGAGCACTGCCAAAGCTAAACTGAAAGCTACAAACCAACAAGAACGAATAAAACTGTGGAAGCAACATTTCCAGAATCTACTAGGAAACCCACCAAAAGTTACACATGAACCAATCACGAGAATGATTAGTAAGCAATTAGACATTAAACTAGGACCGTTTGCACTAGAAGAAATCAACTCAGTATTTAGAAAAATTAAAACTAGAAAAGCCGCGGGACTTGATGAAATTCCCCCAGAAGTATGGAAGACCAGACTATTCGACGACAAACTGTTCTGACATTGTAATGCAGTTTATAATCAAAATCCGATTGACAGATGGATTAAGGGATGCATCCTCTCTTTCCCTAAAAAGGGTGACCTCGGATTAGCCAAGAACTACCATGGTATAGCACTTACATCCATAGCAGCCAAAATAAACAATGCCCTACTATGCAACCGCATAGAACCCAAGATTGACAACATTCCCAGGAAGAACCAAAATAGCTTCCGAAGAAATAGATCCACGACCTCACTGATATTGACTATCCGTAAAATTCTAGGCATACGGACAAAAAACCTACAGGCTACAATATTATTTGTTGACTTTTCAAAGGCATTCGATTCCATTCACAGAGGGAAGACGGAGCAAATTCCACTCGTATACGGTCTACCAAAAGAAACCTTCGCAATCATAATGATTCTCTACAGAAACATAAAAGTGAAAGTGCGTTCCCCGGATGAAGACACAGACTACTTCGACATTTTAAAGGGGGTACTGCAAGGAGACACCCCGGCCATATATCTCTTTATCGTCTGTCTAGACTACGTGCTTAGAACATCAATCGATAAAATTAAAGAAAACGGCTTCGAGCTTACAAAAAAAAGAAGTAGAAGGTATCCCGCAAAAACAATTATCAACGCCGACTACGCCGATGACTTAACGATTCTGGCAAATGCACCCGCCCAAACCAAATATATGGTTTTGTATGACAGAAGTATATTACCTGGTTTAATGGTGGAAGCAGATCTCAAGAAGTGAGAAGAAATAATTATCACTAATTCAAAATGAGTGCAAGAGATGGAATAAAGGACTTAGAAATTTCTGAAACCTTTCGACTTCGACAGACAATAGATGTACGTTAACGTGGGAAACGACTAAAAATTTGTACCTATACATGCGAATATATTGATAAAGGGGATAAGTCAAACAAAAATTTACTCTCAGTCAAGACATTATAAAAACTCTGCAATGATCAAAAAATCTTACTCTAGATTTTAAAGATGTGTTAATGAAATATTTTCTGCACGGATGTAAATTTTCATTTTGAATTTTTAACTTTAGACGATATTTTTCAAAACTGAAAATTAAAAAAAAAGATCTTGTAATTATAAAATCTCTAAAGAAGGGAATAATATTTATCAAGAGAATTGTGGTTATTCAATCCTTATTACTATCCAGCTTCATTCTTTGTTCAAAAACTTTAATAGCATGATCACTTCAAACCTCTGGCGTTTCGAATCTTTGAGGAATTTACGCAAATACGATTTCAGTTTAACTCGGATCAGTACTGCATAAGAGTCATTGGCCAAGATTGTGTGAACAAAAGGATTTGATACTTGGATTAAGACGAAAGAAGAAATTACTATTAATAGAACGAGATATATCAGAAATTTGTAGGAGAACGCTTTTTAGCATTCAGAAAGATTTTTGAGTACATTCATCGCCTATTTTATACCAGTAAAAATGTTCTAACATTTTTAGGAAATCTTTTCGAAGGTGATTCAGCCGTAGAATTACTGATAACATTTATTTTTCAAGTGTTTTAAATGTTCTGAACAGCGAGAAATTAATATGATTACAAGGCATAACTCATTAATCATGAAATAAAAAAAACAAACTTTAGAACTTTTTTTAACGTTCAATTACACGTAAACAATTTATTCTGAACATGAAATATTTAATTCAACAAAAAACAAAAAAACAAGCATTTCTTTCAGTGTTCCAATAACATCTGGGTTTGGTGTAGAGCATCTTTACTGCTAAAAAAATATTAGCCGATATTTTCTTCTGATAAACCTGAGATTATATTTTATCCAATTGCTTTTACTATTTTATCCCATCAAAATCTCCATTGATCACGTGCTTTGCCTGAGAAAGCCAAAGAATTCGTCAAACTGAAAGTAACCGCCCATTATTATCGAAGAAACCTTCACTCCTATAATTAATTGTACCGATTACAAAATTTACGAATTGAAAATGTCGGTTTCCAAATATCTTGAAGTTGTTTTAGCACGTATTTTACCCTCCTGAAAAGAAATTTATTTTCCTTTACATATCATTCTGCATCCATATGAGTTCTACTATTCTTGATTATTCTAAAGAAAATAGAGATTGTATTTATCAATCAGAATGTGGGGTCTTCAACGTGTAAGCAGAAACATATGTGATTTTACGAAAAACTTAATTAGAAATATCCAATTCGTAAAGCAAGATACAAAGAATTTGGTTTGGTTAGTTTAATGGCATATCAACCCTCGTATGTTATTTAATGTCAAATCCATCCTTACTGAAGATAAACAGAGATACTATTTAACCGACTGCTCGGGTGAATAAAAGGTTCAT
Source organism: Sepioteuthis lessoniana (assembly GCA_963585895.1). NCBI lineage: Eukaryota > Metazoa > Mollusca > Cephalopoda > Myopsida > Loliginidae > Sepioteuthis > Sepioteuthis lessoniana. Next base: position 119,582,378 of record OY757915.1, on the reverse strand, counting down.
TCATTTCCCAAAATAAACATAACAGTGTGACAGGATTGCAAACTCTCGTACTTTGTGACCGCATTCCAGCTCGTTAACCATTACGCTACGAGACTTCTACTAAAAACTGTTTGAATAACTACAATTTAGCGGAAGCTATTTTCAGAAATACGAATTTAGTTTTAAATTTTGCGATCTCCATTTATTCACTTAACATTTTTATTTGATCCCAGAGAGAAAGTTCAAGAATTAAAACAAAACTACGTTATTCAATGTATAAAGTGGAACGAATTATTCTAAATTCATTGATTTTATCACGAAGTTTCTCTACATTTTTTTAAGAAATTTATGAAGATCTCACTCGAAGCATTCACATTACTTCATAGTCTATTTTGAATAGAATTTTTGCTTTAGTTCTTTTTATCATACCCTGTCAGAAACTTTGTTTTCTGATCACCTGGAAATGCATAATAGATCTTTGGTTCTTTAGGTCTGTCAATTAATTATCTCGTACTTATGTAAATGTTCGAAAGAAGTGTGTAATAATGTTGAAATAATTACATTTGAAGACACGAACCAAGGAGGTTTTTTTTGTTTCTTTCTTTAATAGTGTGTCAGCCTTGCGGGGTTATTTAATTTCAAAGCCATCCTGGTTGAAGAACAGTGGTGAACGTATTTGACCAATAGTTGGGGTGATAAAAAGGGTCTATACTTTGCTCAAGGGTCTTAGTCCAAAAGTGAACGTAATAACGCAATTGAAGTTTGAATTCGTTTACTTTGAGGCCTTAATCTAGCCATTACATTTTCAGAACCCATCACAAGAAGTGTTTTTAGAAAGAAAAAAAGCAAATAACAATGCCTTCAAATTAACATTAAATATCAAATGATTCACTCCCTAATAAATTACTACAAACATAATTGGTTTACAATTATTTATTCTAAGTGCTCATAATTTGATAAAATCTTTTAATATCTAAGAGATGTGATACAGCATAGTTCATATATTTATACAAATCTTTTGAATAAGAAATAATTTCCACATTTTTTAAAGACAGGACATTAAGCTTTTAATTATGAAAACGTTGGATCATAAATCATACTTTGAAAATAATTCAATCTCACCCTGTTTGGTTGACATTTTGGAATTCGACAATCTGCGTTTTGTTTTCTTTTGTGATATTGAGTTAGAGATTGAATTTCAGGGATACAAACAAACTATATAAGTAATTGTTGCCAAGCTATATGTTCAAAAATAGTTTGGGATTTTATTGATTTTGAAAGGCTTAAAGAAACTTGGGACATGATGTACGAACTGTGAATCGTTGTATACGTTTTACACCTCTACACCAATCATTTCTTGGTTACCAAGAGAATTTTTCCGGCTTTCCTTGTAGATGATAACAAAATGTAAATTTAGTAGCTAAACAGTAGGTGGTTGGGAAAAGACAAACCTAGAATCAAATGATATTGAAAACAACGAATACATCAACAATTCACTGAATAGGGATCAGTTAAATCCTAAAAGAATGCATGCGTTTTTAAATGAATATATTTACAACGCAGAACCTCGTCTGGCACAAACCTAATATAGGGAATTAAATAGGGGAGAATAACCTTAATGAATTCGTAATAATCTGCTGGCCCAACGTTACCCAATGGCAAAACACCATAGGTGAGCCTTGTCAAAACCATGATATTAGAACGCCAGTTAAGATCAAATATAGTTCTAATGATCGTCAACCATAGATATTTTGTAGGGATCCTATGAAAATCTATAATACCCCTCGTTTAGCTAGAATAAGGTTCATGAAACAGAAAGATCTTTAAAAGCAAGCAGAATAAAATCCAGTGAATACTGTTAAGATTTTGTGAGCTTGGTATATTTAACCGGAGAAAGCTAATAATATCAGTTATGGTTTTGTTTATACAATTCTCGTGTAATGAGTCCTATCGTAGTTAAACGTTCATTCCTCTTCCTTGATATTCTTACAAAACAACCATACCGGCAGGACCTGTTATAATGAATCTAATATTTAAGAATTATTGCAGTTGGTGGTATCATGGTCGCTTATTTGGAGAAGTTGTTTCCAGAAAATATTACTTTCTTGACATATACATTTCCATTGCTTTCTTTTAATGATTTGTCATTTAAATCCACATCACTGGCAACTTATTATATCAACTTGAAATTCTTGTAAAACGAAGATAGAAGAAATGTTAACAAACTTTAACTTTGTGCAGAAATTCCAGGAATAGAACATTTCTTACTCGATTGGTTATTCGCATAATTTCTGGTTTAAAAAAACAATTGATCTCCAAACATATATTTATTTCTATCCTATTAATTATGATATGTATTTTCCCATCATAGAAGAATTTGTTCACATTTAAGGATCAGGAAGCAACACGTCTTCTCAGTTCTGAATCACACATGGCATTATGTTGACTGGTATCGTTATAGCATTTACTGGATCTATAAATGTTCCAGTCTGTAAGGCCCTTTGAGGCACTTTACAGAGAAGGTGCTTTACATTTTAGATTTTCTTTAGTTATAGTAGGCATGAATGATATATATATATATATATATATATATATATATATGGAACTAAATAATAAAAAGCAATCCGACAGTATGGAGAAAAATTGAAAAATAAAATAATCCAAAACTGATAAATTTATCGAGCGAGTTGACGTTAATAAGTTTCGGTTTTAATAAACATACGTCTGGACTTTAAAATGCTAAAACAAGTGTTGAAAGAATAACTACGTTTTTTTTTTATCAAACATCTCTCGTTTTTAAACCGAAATGTTTTATCATCGACTCTCCTAATAAATTCATCAATTTTGGATTACTTTGTTTTACAATCTCTCTCTCAATCTATCCATCAGTCTATCTATCTATCACTATCTCTCTCTCTCTCTCTCTCTATATATATATATATATATACATATATGACTTTAGATAGAGAATAGCTAATCAACGGTGCTTGGTAATTGTCTGGTGTATAGACTTTTCCAATCAATTTTTGCTAAAATGTTCTTGGCTCATTAGTAATCACTTCATCTCTTCCCACGAACAAATGCAATTATATATATATATATATATATATATATATATATATATATATATATATATATATATATATGTTTGCTTCTCTATGTGTAGTTGGGCTGCAGCCCTTTATTTCAGCATGTTTGATTAAATTGTAACATATTGACCTTCGACCCAGCCGTCAATCAAGTAACAGGTGCATCCGGTCGAAGACATCAAGATATAGTATTGACCGTGGATAGGTTGAATTCGGTGCAAATGCGACGCTCACAGGAAGCAGGTGTATGTCAAACAATTATATAACCCGGCGCCATGAGTGAAGTCAGATTGTTGGAGTTCGAGTTGCAGTTCGAGGCAGTGAGAACCAGCTCCCAGCAGAGGGCTTGGGCCCTCAGGGCCCCCGGTTGAGCAGCCCAGCAGAATGAGAGAGATGTGCTGCTCTAGTCAGAGGAACTTGGGGTCAATATGTTGCAGTATGTTCAGTCTCCAACTCACCTCTCACACACAACCCTTTCGCAACCCTTTCGAGAATAAAGTGTGAGATGTATATTTTTCTAAAGAAGTCTGTTCGTTCGTTTATTATTGCTGATTATGTTTCCGCATATATATGTATACATATAGTTGTAGCACGGCTATACCACAAAATGATATTAACACATTTTGTCAATAAAATATTATTAGGATCCTTTCAGGTTACATGACAATTGTTTTGGTTTTAGGTTTGAATTTGCAAATTAATTTACCGAAAATTTTCGATGGGCTTTCCGATCTCTCATAGGCCATCATCAAGGGTTGTTCGCATGTGTAAAGAGTGTTTTTTTTTTTTTAAGTTTTTAGCTTTTTTATAGCATTGTAAAAATGATGTAAACGCAAATTTGGATTAAACTGAGATGTCGATGACATCGAACGAATTTAAAACAGAACGCTATCAACGGAATTAGAATATTATCAAGAGAAATAGAATTTCAAAAACAAAAAATTAAAACTAAAGGAATTTCAAAATATTGACACTATTCAAAGTTAATTCTATTTATTGGGGGTTTTTTTTGTCTTACATTTAGGGCTTCTAGGATTTGTAGTCCGAGGTGATCAATTTCGTGTGCTATTGTAGTGTTATTTTAAACAAGAATTTTTCGACATTTGAATTGGGGATTACAGAGGGTTTTAAGATGTTTGGCTATGGAGCTAGAATCATTAAGGTGCATAGTAAGACGTCTTGAAAGAGTCAGTGTGGTAAGAACAACGTATGCATTATTTTCGTTCGATACACATTCTGTAAGGAACTTTTGAACATATAAACGACGTTTGTCCTATCAAGCAGTGTTGCATAGCCACATACACGAATATGACCATGTACGAAATGGGTGAAATGGACATCGAATGTTCATAACGATAGAACATATAAAGAACATAGGAATTTCGGAATTCGAAAACACGTAACGACTTCTTGTTCAGGTACGAAATCTTTTTATTAACTTTGAGTTAAAGGTTTCGACGTAAGGAAAAGAGATACAATCTTCTATGCTGTCTTATTCATTTGGCCCCCGTCTCGAGCAGCCCCCCATAGGGCACAAGTTCGCCTCGCGTCTGCGAGCTCCAAAAGTCGATCCTTCTCGCTTGGCGTCTAATTCTCAACTCTCACTTTCTTCAAATCTCACACAAACCTCCGCGGGCTTCCGGTGTGTGACGTCACCCGCACCCTGTCACCGCGTTTCGTCTCGGACTATTATGACATCTGAGTGACATCTCCATCCGCCCACGTGCGCCTGCGTTAACACCTGCCTCAATGTTGCACCTAACTAACCCATGTGCTGAGCCGAAAGGTTCTCAGCCTAACTAAACTCAAAGGCACGAACCGAAATCCCTCGGCTATTATATAACAGCAGTTCAGTGGCGAGGGAAGGGTTATTGCAAATATTTAGTTTGGAAGTTTAAAATGTGTTGTGGTAAATGATAAGTCTTATTTTTAGTCGGATTAGTTGGGAGAACAGGTTTTTCGATAAGGTTCTTTAATGCCTGTTCATCTATCAAAGAATTATTATTGAATTGGTCTTTGTGTAAAGATTTGTTGATTGTTTATGGTTTATGGTATTGTCTATGTTGTATTGCTTAGTTTTATTATTGGAATGTTTAATTTCTGTATCAACAATGTACTTGGGAAAACTATAACTGATAAGTATTTGTTTTATATTTCTAGGTTCATTAAGAAAGAGAGTTCGAGAGGATGATATTAGTTTAGCTCTGGAAATAAGTGTTTTTCTAATTGTTCTTTTATAACGGAAGGGACATTTACTATGGAAATTAAGGTTGTAGGGATTAATGATATTTTTCATATGTGGAGGTGGTAAATCCATCAATATCGCTTGTATCTATTAGGAAACCGAAAAATGGGATATTATTGTTAATACTGAGTTTTTATGTGAAGTTAAAAACGGAGTTATTTCGAAAAGTCTCTTGTATTATATTGGTTTTATCAGTGCTATCAGTTAAAAAGAGTATGTCGTCAACGTACTTTAAATAGATATAAGGTTTATTGATGGTATTAAAATCATTATTTTCAAGGATAAAAGTTACTGAAATAGGTCCCAAATCTGACCCTATCTCAACTCCATCCTTTTGGATCCACATCTTTCCATGGGAAATCGTAAAATGGCTCATCATTCATGTAAAGTAAACGTATTTAGCGTAAAGAATAGGAGTTGATTTGGAGGGGGACGTGTTGGATGGTGGTATATAATATTTATAATCATATCGATTGTTTCTAGAACTGGTACATTTATAAATACATTTTCCCCATCTTGAGAGGATATTATTCCTTTGTTAGGTTTATGGTTTTAAAGATTTCGATAAGTTCTTTTGTAGATTTAATACTATAATTATGGGTAAGTTATGGTGTATATAAAACGATAATTGTTTTTGTAAGTTGGTATGTAGGTTTAGTTACCAGCGAAATAATTGGTCTCAGTGCAAAGCCAAGTTTATGTATCTTAACAGTTCCGTAGATGTTTCCAGGTTTGTAATCACCAATTATTTAAGGTAATTTCATTTTGTGAAGTCGTCGTCATTAGCATTAATGAGTTTGTTAATTTTAGACTTGAGTTAATTTGATTATTATTAGGTTTTGTGAATTTGTTTTATCGTTGAGGATGGTTCTTACTTTAGTATCGTAATCAGATTTATTATGCAGGATATAGATATTGTTTTTATTGGCATTTTTATGGTGGTGTCCGGATGTTTATGTAATTATTCGGTACCATTTTTTGTTTTGAGGTTCATCATCATCATATCTGGTCACCCGTCTCTATCGTCCCTCACTCCTGGAGGTCTTCAAGGCGACATACTGTATCAAGGCAGAGCTGTTGAATATAAATTCTTCCTGGAATTAAAAGCCTATTAATAAAACTGAGTTATATTATAAGATGTTATATAGTATATTTATTCAAAACTAAAACTGAGAAAAATTGTCATTTTAATACTATTCTATATAATTGATCACATTAAAAGTAAAGATAAACATTTTACCAGATACTCTTAAGAAATTATCTAAAATTATAAACAAATACAAAATGATATTATATATCCTCAAGATTACAGTTGTATCTTACACATTATCATAATATTCATATTATTACTAAACTTTAAATCCTTAAATTATTGATAAAATCAAACCCGATATTATAGATAATACCATAATAAGATTTATCATCACAATTAATATTACTATTACAATTATTACTGCGAATTGTCAAACTTATTAATATTATAAACTAATCATCAACACGTTATATTTATAAATATACAACAAAACATCCATGCTGACAAAAACAAAAAAAATAACAACATACATGAACAACTATCACAATATGTTATTACTTAATATGTTAATTAACATTTAATAATAAATACCAATAGCAAATCATTATAATAATTATTAATAATAATTAGTATGTACTACAAAAATAACATTCATAATATTTACTCTGTAATCAAAACAAAATAATAACCTACATCGCTATTTACATAATTTAGATAGATTATAAAAACAGTTGTTAAAAATGTAAGAATAAATTTAGATCAAATCTGAAAACATATATGCTCAAATGTAAAGTATATCGACTGTAATTAAATCTAATCACACACACACACACACACACACACACACACACACAGAGATATATATATATGTATATATAAAAGTTTTTGATGTTCATTTTGGTTTTTATATATATATATATATATATATATATATATATATATATATATGAAGTCATTTCACGTAGTACTATATCTATTTTTATAATGACATTTAATATCAATTCATTTCTTTGGTTGGTAATTTTCTGGTATTTTTATATTTTATGATACTATTTTTTTCATTTTAAAAATATTGGGTCTGTTGAAATAGATATAATTAAAAAAAATATGAGAAATTTTGAAAGGTTTTTCTTTTATATGGAATTATTTGCCCGGTAATTTATTTCTTTATTATGTCAAATTGAGATCTTTTTTGGATTTTGAATTACATTGATTTTGTAGAGGGAAAATCTGAAAATAGAATCGTTCCCACCATCAACTGATTTGGCGTTGGATAATATATATATATATATATATATATATATATATATATATATATATATATATATGTGTGTGTGTGTGTGTGTGTGTGTGTGTGTGTGTGTGTGTGTGTGTGTGTGTTAGAAATCTTAGAAGATTCCAACATTAAAAGCTAAATGTAGGCGAGTGTAGAAATATTCTTCCGAGGTTGGCCTAAATATATGAATTTACTTTTTCTCTGTGAATATTTAACAATGGTGTCATTTAGAGAACTAGTTTCGCCTACAAAAGTCCACTGGTTTATTACATCAAACTTTTCTGTGTAAATATTAGAATATAGTATAGTATCAGAAAAATACCGGGAGTGTAAAGATAAAAATAAAAGTCAATCACTAAGTATAATCAGATATAATCCCTAAGACTTGACAGAACAAAGAAATGGATGGTTAGACATTAACCAAAGTAAAACTTAAGAAAATACAATATGAAATATAAATACTACCACGGGGAACTATGTAAAAACACAATGATACCAGTTAGAGATGGACATTTTTAGTCGGAAGGTCCTCCAGGCTATAGCCTGTATCGGCACAGAGCTATTGTATATATGTTCTAGCTGGTCGACCGACATTTGCTCGCCCACGTGAAGGGGTCCACAGGAGTATATCGCTTATGAGTTCGTTCTTTGTTCTTCAGCTGTGTCCTTCATGTCTGGTTTGTCTAACTTGGTTAGTTTTCGTGATGGGTGGTAGGTAGCTGTACAGCTACTGCTTTGTCAGGTGTTGCGTCCAGGATTTGTTTAATGTTGCTCGCAGCATTCTTGTGTAATTGCCGTCAAGCTTTTTCTCCATACGTTTAGTTAGCGTCCATGTAGTGTACCTATATAGCAGTATTAACACGACAGTTGCTTAGAAAAAACTGTGTTTTATTTTATTGGTCTGGTCTGACTTCCATATAAACAATGGCCTTTCATTAGCTGCCCATGCCTTTGCTAGTCGCATATTGATGTCAGTGCTTCCTAGGTAGGTGAACTTGTCAACTAGTTTTAGGAAACTACCATTTAATGTGGAGATGTCGCCTCTTTGATTAAAGCTCATGTATTACGTCTTGTCTCTGCTGGCATGGAGGCCTACGTCAGTATCTGCTCGTTCCAGACTATACAGCATGGTTCTTCGAAAAATCAGATTGGTTTTGGAAGAAATCGATATACAACATTACAGATTCTTAGTATCCCACGTATAATCGAAGGTATAGATGCAGCAATTCTTGAGACATCACGATTGTTCATAAATTTGTCCAAGACATTTGATTCCATACACAGAGGAAAGATTTAGCAAATACAACTACCATACGGTCTACCCAAAGGAACTATTACTGCTTTGGGATTCTTTACAAAACCCGGAAGGCAATGTTACAGTCAATTTAAGGTGACACCGGCTTCTTCAACATTGTTGCTGGTGTCCTGCAAGAAGATACATCAGCACCGTAGACAAGATGCCAACGATATCATGCAGAGCCTCTGACAGACTCAGACAACTTAGATGACCTTGAGCTCCTCCCTAATATACCAAGACAACCAGACTCCCAACCACAAGGAGGAACAGACAACACGAGAATTTAGCCTCAGTGTAAACGCAAATAAAACAGAATTTATGTCTTTTAAGCAATAAGGAACCATCTCAACTTTCAGAGGTCAGTCGCTGAAATTAGTTGATCATTTCCCATACCTCGGTATCAATATCTCATCTACTGAAAGCAATGTCAAAATATGCCGAGCAAAAGCATGGACTTCTGTTGACACATTATCGATCTTATGGAAATCTGAGATCTCTGATCAAATAAAATGGGATTCCTTCCAAGCAATGGCCGTGTCGATACTACTGTATGGATACACTAATTGAACGATAACGAAATGCATGGAGAAAAACCTAGATGAGAATAGCATGTGTATATTGTGTGCTATTTTTCACAAATCCAGGAAGCAACACCCAAAAAACAGCAGTTGTACGGCCACCATCTTACAAATCATCCAAATTATACTAGCAGGACATGCAGAGCACTTCTAGAGAAGGGAAGACGAATTCATAAGCCACGTTCTCAGCTTCTACACATGGACGTGAGAGTGTTAATCGATCAGCAAAGCCTTAAATACGTGAACACAGTGAAGACAGTGGATGCAGTCCAGAGGAGAATATTATATAGTCATATGCAGATTCGTGCAGGATACATACCGACACAATAAATAAACAGACGAGCGAAGACTTCTTTAACAAATATGTACCTCTCACTTTATTGTAAGGGTTTGAAAAGATTTACTCAATGTTTGCGTGTGAGAGGGAGTTGGAGACCGAACAGAACTGCAATATACCGACCCCCACTCTTATGGCCGTCAGCGTTGTGTCTTTTTCGTTCTCCAGGGCTGCTCAACCGGAGGCCCAAGAGCCCAGCTGTCTGCTGGGTGATGGCTTTCTTTACTGCATCTTATCAGCAAATTCTCTGGACCCCTTCGGCCTGGTGTGGCTTTCCCTACCACTCTCGTCTCTAACGTCTCCAACTGTAACTGATCTCTATCTGTCTTGACAGAGTTATATAATAGTTCAACGCCCACTCAATCACCTACTCAATCTTTGGAATGGCATGTTTGATCGTCATCAATCGGAAATAACTGTCATGCAGTTCACAGGTCACTCTCTTCTAGTGCATCAGTCTATGAGTGCACCATGGGAATTTTAGCTTGCCCCATTTTGTTAGCCAATTTCCGCCCACGCGATTTCCTCTCATAACTGCAATTGGAATGTGTCACTTCCTTCCAGTGCATCACTTTGAATGGCATTTTTGGCTGGGTCGAAGGTCAAAATACAACAATAAGCCAAGAACGATAGACGATAGAGATTGATATAGATAGAGATTGATATAGATAGAGTCAGAGTCCCCTGTTCTATCAGCACCACTAGACGATATATATATATATATATATATATATATATATATATATATATATATATATATATATGAAAAAGGTGTATTTAGCCAGCATCTTTTCATTTCAACAAGTTTGGTTAAATAAAATCGAATCCTTGCTGTTTTGAAGCTGATGATTTTTATTTCAAGAGACGTTTTTGATGTTACAATCTTGAAATTTGTTAATGGTTTCTTCAAAATAGGTAGTGCTGGTATACCAAGTACTTTTGGTTCTTATCAGAACCATTATCAAGATAATGTGTATGTTCATTTCTAAATTAAATCTGGTGAGTATTTAAACTATATATATATATATATATATATATATATATATATATATATATATATTGATGATAAACCTTACTAAATTTATTAATTAAGAGTGCTAAAAATCATTGATAGAGTGTATAGATTTAATATAGAAGACCGAAGACAAATAGCAAATGGTATGCCGTTTTATTGCGTTAATTAAAGGATTTGTTAATTCATCTACTCTACCATATAATATTTATTGTTAAGGGAAGTTTAACTCTATACAAAAGAATGGATAGGGTTCTTCTTAAACTTTTCAAATATCCTTATTATCCACAACACTTATAACCATATCATATCGTACAGACTTTGGATTGATTATCACAGTATAGCGGATAATATTCAATTACTTGAACAAATCTTTCAAAGGTTTCCAATGTCTCTTCCAATTTCTCTTCTTTAATGTAAGTGAGCATCGCTGGTAAAGGCTTCTACCATCATCCAGATATTTTCCTCTTTGCAACTATTAAGCAAATTTATTGATGATTTACGTCTGTTCGAATCTGCAGATTCCATATTTATTTCTTCATTCATATTTGAAAAAAATTGTGACTTTTATAATGATAACTTTAATTAAAGAAGGTATCTATAATTAGAGTTTACTCCATCGTTACCAGAAGCACAAAAAAAAATAGACGTCACTCTACTCGTTTCCCACCGATATTTATTTTAACAATTTACTTTTCTGTTTTTAGAATCGCATTTGTATAACAGCAAAATATGTTCCAGTATTCCATTTAATATAGATAGAACGTTCACTTTGCTATCTGTACTTTAGATTTACATAGATTCTTTTTTTCCTTAGGCGTTGCCCTGTTGTATTTTATGAATATACATATTTTCGTCAGCTAATAGCAAATAACAGTTTGTGAACGAAAAGGAAAATTATTCCAAAGATTCGTTTATCTATTTATCAATCGAAGCTTGCAGAAAAACACTGAATTAACTGGTACACTAAATTTAGCATTGCATCGACATCTTTATGATCCTACAATATTTCAGAAAACTAGTATTTTTTTTTAGATTGATTCCCACAGAAATTCTTTAAATGTGCATTTCTGTTTAAGTAAATAAAAATATGTTTTTCCTAGTTTAGCTTCAAGTCAAGATATTTATTCAAAAAAATGTTCTATTCTTTAAAAAAATATTCAGTCCTTTTTGCTTTTATTATTTTAGACAACATTATATGGTTAATTACCGATTATCTTATGTTCTTAATATACCAGCTGGTATTTCAATAAACTAGATATGAACTCACACACACACACGCACACACTTATATATATATATATATATATATATATATATATATATGTCTGTGTGTGTCTGTGTGTGTGTGTAGCTAGGCAACAGGCTTTCATTTAGGCATGTTCAATTGAATAATAAACACATTTTGTCTAAATAATTTAATTACAATCCTTTCGATTTTCCTGAAGTGTTTTGGTTTTAGGCAGAGACAATTGCGGTAAATTCTTCTACCAATTTCAATCTAAAACCAAAACTCTTGTCAAGAAACTTAAAGGATCTTGATAAAATTATATTCACAAAATGTGTTTTTATTATTTAATCAAACAAACGCACACACGCACACACACACACACACACATACACACACACACACACACACACATATATATATATATATATATATATATATATATATATATATTAAAGCAAGAAAGCTAGTAAGTAGACTTGAACGTCTTTACTTCAAGACTTTAAAAAAGAAACAATCCGCGGTGTGTAACCTAAAATATAATTTTTGAATGGAAGAATTGATATTATCTTAGAATTACCATGACCTAAAAATCCGGCAAACACCCACGTGGGACACGCGAAGCACTGAATAGCTGTTTCGAACTTATGTGTCTCATAGGTAGGTATTTCCTACAGAGGACACGTCCACCTCCGAGGCTACATCTTCCCAAGTCTGGTCATGGTAATTCTAACATGATATCACTTCCTCCATTCAAAAATTATATAATTATATTTCCTGCCCCTGAGGCTTATATTATGAGGACTTATAACTCCGACTTGGGAAGACGTAGCCCTGGAGGTGGCCGTGTCCTCTGTAGGGAATACGTACCTTCAAGACACATTAGGTCAAGTGGTTGCGCTATTCACCATGACTTGATAATTTGGGATCGCTTATATATGGCATGAACCGGTGGCCCAGTGGCAGAGTTTCGCCTTCTGCATACTGTGGTTGTTGGTTCGATCCCCAGTGGTAGAGATTACGGTGTAAACTGCTGATGAGACCTAATAAGGTCGAAACAGCTGTTCAGTGCTTCGTGTATCGCATGTGGGTGTTTGCCGGATTTTGTGGTCATGGTAATTCTGACATAATTCAATTAATTATATATACATTTTCGTTTTTTTTCCTAAACTACTGTTAGGCCTCTAAGAATTTTAAACTTTTAGAAAAGATTCAAAAACGCTTTGCCGTGTTCGCTGACTTTTGGACAGAGTCATATATTCAATTTGGGTTTATAGTAAGCGTGTCTTTACATTTAAAACGCACAGTTTAAGCAATATTTTATAAACAAAAATACAGCATAACATTTTGTAAAATTCAGCATTTTAAATTAATAGGACTTAAAGACCTACTGACCAATATTGAAACATTTTTCCTCTGTTGGCACGTGAGTTCAAATCATTCCTCTTCCTTTTAGGGTTTATTTACTAATGAATTTTAGGTATTTTTGGAGACGGTTTACTGTTCGAGACGAGGGTGGGGAAGGCTACTAATTTCATTACATACACAAACCGCATCGCTCTTCGCGCGGGTAAAAAAGAATCGCGTCCTGCTGAGGTTGGAGCCCTGGCCTCAGTGTTCGAAAAATCAGCTACAGAGCTCAAACGACAAAAACTACTAAAATGTAAGCAAACACTACAAATAGCGACATTTAACGTAAGAACCTAAAATAGAATATGACAACTACCAGAGCTAATCGCATCGGCCGTAGAACATGAGATTGACATAATATGCATACAAGAACACAGATACACGAAGATATCAAATATAACGAAACTGGAAATGGATGGTCGCTCGTCCCTGCATCGGCATGGAAAAACTCTCTCAACGCCGCAGTAGGTGGGGGAGGATTGCTTATATGACCTAGAGCATTAAAAACGCTAAATAGCATTGAGAAAATACAACCTAGAATGATGGCAGCTACTTTTAACGGCAACCCCAGAGCAACAATCATCTCCTGCTACAGCCCTACCAATGTTAGTGAAGAAACTGAACTAGTCACCATCTACGAAGAGTTATCCTTGTTAGTGCGTAACATCCCGAAACACAACATGTTAGTCATTGGCGGAGACATGAATGCCCAAATCGGGAAAAACGTAAATAACAAATACAGCCTCCACAACGCATCAAATAGGAATGGGCAACATCTAACAGATCTCATGATAGAAAATAGATTAGCATGCCTCAATACAAACTACCAAAAAAGGGAGGGCAAACTATGGACATACACGTACGCGAACAATACTAAAGCTCAGATAAACTACGTCTTTATAAACAAGAAATGGAAATATAGTGCAATGAATTGCGAGGCATACTCCTCTTTCGAGGGTGTGTCCACCGATCACCGAATAATCACGGCGAAAATACGGCTAAGCCTGCGAAAAAACGCCAAACGAACAGCCACCACCAAACACTATGACTGGGCCCTTTTGAACAACAGAGATATAAGAGATAAGTTCGTATTAGAATTAAGAAACAGATTCGAAACACTACAAGAAAGGACGGAAAAAATACACCAAACGACGAATATGAAAATTTCGTCAATGCGCACCTTGAGGCAGCAGCGAAATGCATTCCAACAAAACTCAAAACTAAATATAGAGTCCCATGGGAAACTTAAGCGGTGAGAGAAAAACGTGCACTAGTGAAAACAGCCTCCAAAAACTATCGAAAAAACCCAACAAACACAAATACCTTAAAACTAAAAACGGCACAATATCAATTAGCAGGCATATATATAAAGGAACAGACAGAATACATTCAAAATCAGATAGATAAGATTAGAGACTCGGTGGAAGATAGACAATCTAGGATAGCCTGGCAAACAATAAACGAAGTGAGTAGAAGAAAGAACACAGCCAAAGCAAAACTGAAAGCAGCAAACAAACAAGAAAGAATAAAACAGTGGAAACAGCACTTCGAAAACCTACTAGGAAACCCACCGAAAATAACACATGAACCAATCACCAGAATAATTAGTAAACAATTAGACATTAAACTAGGACCGTTCACACAAGAAGAACTCGACTCGGTTCTCAGAAAAATTAAAAAAAGGAAAGCTGCAGGGCTGGACGAGATTCCCCCAGAAGTATGGAAGACCAGACAATTCGACAACATACTGCTCCGACACTGCAACGCAGTATACAATCAAAATGCGATAGATAGATGGATGAAGGGATGCATACTCCCCTTCCCTAAAAAGGCGGACCTCGGATTAGCCAAAAACTACCGAGGCATAACACTTACATCCATAGCATCCAAAATATACAATGCCCTACTACGAAACCGCATAGAACCCAAAATCGACAACATACTTAGGAAAAACCAAAATGGCTTCCGAAGAAATAGATCCACGACGTCACAAATATTAATCATCCGTAGAATCCTTGAAGGTGTACGGGCAAAAAACCTACAAGCGAAATTAATATTTGTCGACTTTACCAAGGCCTTCGATTCCATTCATAGAGGAAAGAAGGAACAAATCCTACTAGCATACGGCATAACCGTAGCAGCAATAACGATTCTCTATAGAAACACCAAAGTAAAAGTACGATCACCAGATTAAGACACAGAATACTTAAACATTGTAGCAGGAGGACTACAAGGGGACACGCTGGCTCTGTACCTCTTTATCATTTGTCTAGAATACGTACTTAGAACATCGATTGACAAAATCAGAGAGAATGGCTTCGAGCTGACGAAGAAAAGAAGCAAACGGTACCCCGCAAAAACAATTACCGACGCCCACTACGCCGATGACATAGCGATACTGGCAAATAAACCCGACCAAGCCGAAACACTACTGCATAGTTTGGAACGAGCAGCTGCAGGCATAGGCTTCTATGTTAATGCACACAAAACGAATATATGTGCTATAATCAAACGGGGGACATCTCCAATCTAGACGGATCCCCTCTTTAACTAGTAGACAAATTCACTTACCTAGGAAGCAGCGTCGAATCAACCGAAAAGGACATCGACACGAGGTTAACGAAAGCATGGACAGCTATCAATAGGCTATCGATTATATGGAAATCAGACCTAACCGATAAAATGAAACGCAGTTTCTTCCAGGCAGCGGTCGCATCGAAACTGCTATACGGGTGCACAACATGGACGCTATCAAAATGGCTGGAGAAGAAGCTAGACGGCAATTACACAAGAATGCTGCGTGCAATCTTGAACAAGTCCTGGCGGCAACACCCCACAAGACACCAACTATACGGCCACCTGCCTCCTATCACGAAAACTATTCAAGTTAGACGAACTAGACATGCAGGACATTGCTGGAGAACCAGGGACGAGCTCATAAGAGATGTACTCTTATGGACCCCACAAATGGCTGTGCAAAAGCAGGACGACCAGCACGAACATACAGCTATGTGAGGATACGGGATGTTGTCCTGAAGACCTGCCTAGGGCGATGAACGATAGGGAGGAGTGGCGAGAGAGGGTCAGGGATATCCGTGCTACCAGTGCGACATGATGATGATGATGATGATGATGATGTATACATGGTGAATTGAATTCAATAAAACAATACGTAGATCCGTCATTAAGACTGTAGGCTTGACGGGTGATGACCGTGGTTAGTTACTTTGCTAGACAGAAAACAAGACCCGCCGATTAATAGATAAAGCCTCTTTCAAAGTCAAAGGGTATCTAGCATATTTTTGCTACAACTCTAAGCATCTGTCACGAGGCAAACAATGCACCTGAATAAGCAATGTTTGTATGTTTAGGAGAGAGTGTATTTTCAGCTCAAGTAATGGCTACTTAAAACAATTAACAAATGTTGGTCGTTCTGTTGTATGGACGTACCTACTCTCTTTCCACTATAAGCTGTTGCACGACTTACAAATTACAAAATCCTATGGTGCGCAAGAGATATCAACTAGGTCAAGTAAAGGATGTCAATGGGAGGCGTCGGTTTGAAATTCACTCATATGTAGTGATTGACGGAATGTTCCTGACAGGAGAATTGTAAGTCTCATTTCAAGTCCCTATTTCACGTCAAAGCGGCCCTACCTACTGATAGTACTGCTTTCCTCAGATGGTGAAATGTGACTTAAAAAGCTTACTCGTATATATACTTGTCCTTTGGTGCAAATGCAAACGTATCTAATTGCTATCGCTTAGTAAAGTAATAGGGTTGACTGAGCTCTCTAGGAAAAAAAAAGCTCTGAATTAAAATCAGAGTGTTGTTCTGGAAAATCTGTGACACGTTAGTTCACCATTCTGTTGTGATCACCTCATCCAACAAGTGAAACTAGTT
This sequence comes from Sepioteuthis lessoniana, assembly GCA_963585895.1. Taxonomy (NCBI): domain Eukaryota; kingdom Metazoa; phylum Mollusca; class Cephalopoda; order Myopsida; family Loliginidae; genus Sepioteuthis; species Sepioteuthis lessoniana. The sequence goes on along the minus strand of OY757915.1, from coordinate 119,564,990 downwards.
TTATACGAACCTTCACCATTATAAAAAAAAACTGTGTAGGTAAAGAAATAGATCATAACTTTAGCAAAACTGTTAGACCATCATACGTTGAGATTAGTGGAAGAGTCCATCCGTCCATTTTATATAAACTAGACTAAATAAAAGCTTTTTATAGTATGCTGATTTTTTAGGAAGGCAGCAATATACAGTACCGTAATGAGAAAAGTATCCTTTATCATATACTGAAAATATGTGATATCTCCTAAGGACTGAAGTTACTCTACGGGTAAATCACTTTCTCAGATTGGCTGACAAGATATCACCTGACATAACATACATATCCCCCACACATAAGTATCCATTAATTTCATGTCTTCTTTTCAATATTATGACTCTTACATGAAATCTATTAAGAGAAACTTTAATTCTAGATAGAACGCACAGATACAACACTCTACTCCTAAACGTGAATATTCGTATCGTTGTAAATATTCACGTTACTTTCAATAAAATTCTGTTCGTTTAACTAAGGTATTATGGGTCAGTTTTTATTCGCTGCGTGAGTATCATTTGATATATTCAAAATCTTTAGTTTCGTCACAAACTGTTTTTGTCTCTCCAACAACATCTCTCTCTTTCTCTCTCTCTCTCTCTCTATATATATATATATATATATATGTGTGTGTGTGTGTGTGTGTGTGTGTGTCTGTGTGCGTTTATGAATACATATATAATTATGCTTGTGTGTGCGTTATAATAGCGGTATAAATTTACACGTATATACCAGTTTATATATATATATATATATATATATATATATGTGTGTGTGTGTGTGTGTGTGTGTGTGTGTAACAAACACCCCATCTTTCTTAATTCTGTTCTATTTTTAAGTACAGTTCACAGAACCTTGAATTTTCCTTTTAATGGAAAAGAGCTCCATTTGAATTGTGCTTTATTTCATTTTTCTCTCGTAGCAAACGCTGAAGGCTTTTAGCCCGGAACATAGAAGTCTACGCAAAGAAATTCTTTACCCCACTATAATAGATGCTTTCTCAAAGGAACCCTGTTTGCTGAGTTATTTATTCAATCCGTGTATTCTTAATGGCAATTCGTTTGCAATTCCATCATCATTCCCGTCTTTATTTACATTTCCATTCTTAAATGCTTATTGACAAATACATTTTTCTCCGAAGTGGATTCTCAAAATAAGCGTCCATTTTTCAAGTTTCACGTAGGTTTTGTTTCTATTGTTTATTTACGCAGAGATACATTAGGGGTCTTCCACTACATACGTGTCTCATACATCTTTTGTCATTACTGACAATATATAAATCAGTCGTTTTGCCTCAACTGCTCGAGCAATGAAGAATGCAAGAACATTTTATAAGTTATATTTCCTTAAATTTCTGTGCTTAAAAATTTGTTGCACCTGGCATAATTATACATAATCATCGGGAAGAGTCACTTAATAGAAGATTAAATAATGTCGTTTCGTGATATTTCATATAATTTCTCTTAGTTAAGTTTATATTATGTTATATAAGTTTTTGTTCAGCAAAATGATGGTTTTTAAACACGAGAATATATTTATATAAAACCTACTGTAACTGGAAAAAGAATTCAAGATATATATTTGTTTCTTTGATATTTTCGTTTTCTTAAAATTAACGCTTATATATTTGAGCCATGGCTGATGCGTTTAAAATGAAATCGGTGGCCCGAGTGAAAATCCTAGAATTAGGAGTTTGCGTATCAGTTCGCGTTTATGCCTTTGTGAAAGGCAGAAATCCATCTGTTCTACCCCCAGGAAAGGCGAAATAGTAGGGAAGAGTGGGTACTTTGTCCGTTAGTAGGCAACCAATCGAAGATTTCGTTGGTAGGCAACCAAAGATTTCGAACCGGCTTTACTTTGCTTAAAAACTGATTACTCGTCAGATGGATTTAGGTAAAAGCAGAAATATTGCTGCATGCTAATCATAATGTTTGTGATTGTCTGAATATGGTATGAGGCGGAAAAATTTCTCCGAATTCAGATCAGGCAATCTTGATCTATTTCATGGTATAAGATTTTTATGAAAAAATAATCTTTCTAAATACAACCAAATAAAATTGTATCAATAGGATAAGCTAAATATTCCGAAGGAATCAGCGACTTGAATTTTCCTTTCAAATCCACTGTATTTCCTATTCAGTTTCTAATTTTGGCGATTTTTTCCATATCACAAATGTCTTCATGATTTCATAAAGGCTTCAGTTACAATTAGATTGATTGGAAAGTCAATAAGATCGAGATTACACAACCTGCTGTGTCGAAGTTGTTGCTTAGATAAGCAATGAGAATGCCACGACAATAGGAATTAATTCGCTGACTATATCTTTTGCAGAAAGTTACGTTTCCCCTCGAAATGGGGTGTCCTGGGTATGGAACTCTTATGGGACCGTTACCTACTCATTCATGGACTCTTCCAAATTCTATATTAATCGAGAGCCAAGTACTCTTGTGGGATATTGGATACTCTACCGATATTCGAATGACAAGTCAGCCGGCCTTACGCTACCCCTTTCCTCTGTATCTTGTTACTTCAAATTATCTTAAAACATACATCATGTTCCGAGTTGTCTGGTCGTGGTCCCAACCTGGGTCAACATAAACTGGTGAACGAGGATTCGAGATTACGTACTCACGACAAAAATTCCCATTTGGTTTATGCATCAACTGGCGAAAAAGGAATCGAGATTACGTACTCATACAAAAATCCCAGTTGATTCATACATCAACTAGCGAAAGAGGATTCGAGATTACGTAGTCACGCAGAAATATTCTTGTAGATTCATACCTCAACTGAAGAACGAAGATTCGAGATTACGCACGAATGCAGAAAATCCCAATTGATTAATAAATCAACTGGTGAACGAGGATTCGAGATTATGTAAACACGCAAAAATCCTAGTTAATTCATGCATCAACTTGAAAACGTGTGTTCGGGATTACGTACTCACGCAAATAATCCCATTTAATTTATACATCAACTAGTGGACAAGGATTAGAGATTACGTAGTCACGCAAAAAATACAAATTGATTCATACATCAACTGGTGAACAAAGATTCCAGAATACGTACTCATGCAAAAAATCTCCGTGAATTCTCACATCAACTGGCAAACGAGGATTCGGGATAGCGTACTCACGCAAAAAATCCCAGTTAATTCATACATCAACTGGCGAACAAGGATTTAAGATTACATAGTCACGAAAAAAATTCCAGTTAATTCATACATCAACTAGCAAAAGAGTAATCGATATTACGTTCTCACGCAAAAAATTCCCAGTTGATTCTTATATAACTGACGAACGAGGATTCGAGATTACTCACTCACGCAAAAAATCCCACTTGATTCATATATCAACTGGCGAAAGAGGATTCGAGATTACATACTCACGAAAAATATCCCAGTTGATTCATATATCAACTTGCGAAAGAGGATTCGAGATTACGTACTCACGCAAAAATGTCCTGTTGATTTATATATCAACTGGCAAACGCAGATTTGAGATTACGGACTCGCGCACAAAAATCCCAGTTGATTCATATATCAACTGGCAAACGCGGATTTTAGATTACAGATTCGCGCAAAAAATCCCAGTTGATTCATAAATCAACTGGCGAAAGAGGATTCGAGATTACGTACACACGCAAAAAATCCCAATTGATTCATATATCAACTGGCAAACGTGGATTTGAGATTACAGACTCACGCAAAAAATCGCTGTTGATTCATATATCAATTGGCAAAAGAGGATTCGAGATGACGTACTCACGAAAAAATCCTAGTTGATTCATCCATCAACTTGCGAAAGAAGATTCGAGATTACGTACTCATGCTCTAATTTCCGGTTGATTCATATATCAAATTGCGAAAGAGGATTCGAGATTACTTACCCACGCAAAATATACCAGTTGATTCACACATCAACTGGTGAAAGAGGATTCGAGATTACGTACTCACGCCAAAAATCCCAGTTGATTCACACATCAACTGGTGAAAGAGGATTCGAGATGACGTACTCACGCCAAAAATCCCACTTGGTTCACACATCAACTGGTGAAAGAGGATTTGAGATGACGTACTCACGCCAAAAATCCCAGTTGATTCACACATCAACTGGTGAAAGAGGATTCGAGATGACGTACTCACGCCAAAAATCACAGTTGATTCACACATCAACTGGTGAAAGAGGATTCGAGATGACCTACTCACGCAAAATATACCAGTTGATTGACACATCAACTGGTGAAAGAGGATTCGAGATTACGTACTCACGCAAAATATCCCAGTTGATTGACACATCAACTGGTGAAAGAGGATTCGAGACAACGTACTCACGCAAAATATCCCAGTTGATTCACACATCAAATGGCGAAAGAGGATTCGAGACAACGTACTGACGCCAAAAATCCCAGTTGATTCATACATCAAATCTGTAACGTGGTTTCGAGATTTACATACTCTCACGAATTATATCCTCTTGGCAACTTTCATTTGTGTTCGTGTAAGCAAATTTCCTTTATTTTCATGTAGGCAATTTTCAATTTTTTTGTATAGGCAACTTTTATTTGTCCTTACGTAAGCAATTTTGATTTTATTCGGTATAAGCAATTTTCTTATGTCTTTTTATAACCTACTTTCATTTGTTTTCATATAACATTTCTTTTCGGTACAGGCAACTTTCATTTGTCTTCATGAATCAATTTTTATTTGTTTTGGTATAGGCAACTTTCATTTGTCTTCATGTAAGCAACTTTCATTTGTCTTTATTTAAGCAACTTTAATTTGTCTTTATGTAATCAATTTTTATTTGTTATGATATAGGCAACTTTTATTAGTAATCATGTAAGCAATTTTTATTTTTGTCATGTAAGCAATATTTATTTGTCTTCATGTCAGCAATTTTATTTGTTTCAGTATAAACAACTTCCATTTATCTTCATGTAAATAATTATGATTTGTTTTTGTATAGGCAACTTTCATTTGTCTTCATTTAAGGAACTTTAATTTGTTTTGTTAAAGACAACTTTCTTTTGTCTTCATGTAAGCAATTTTCATTTGTTTTTTAAAGGCAACTTTCATTTGTCTTTATGAAACAACTTACTTTTGTCTTCATATAAGCAATTTTTTTTTGTTTTGGTAAAGGCAAATTTATTTGTCTTCATGTAAGCAATTTTGATTTGTTTCATGTAGGCAATTTTGTTTTATGTTTTTTATTTATTCTTATTGTGATTTGTTTCATGTTTATTTTATTTATTTTTAATAATTTTTTCGGCAAAAGCAACTTTCATTTGTCTTCATGTAAGCAATCTAATTTTTTTTCCAGCAAGGAATTTTAATTTTTTCGGTATAGGGAACTTACATTTGTCTTCGGTATAGGCAACATCCATTTGTATACATGTAAGAACTTTCATTTGTTTTCTTAAAGTCAACTTTCTTTTCTTTTCATGTAAGCAATTTTCATTTTAAAAAAGGCAAGTTTCATTTTCCTTCATATAAACAACTTACTTTTGTCTTTATGTTGGCAATTTAGATTTGTTTCGGTATAGGCAAATGTATTTGTCTTCATCTAAGCAATTTTGATTTGTTCCATATAGGGCAATTTTGATTTATTTTTTTAATTTATTTTTATTTTGATTTGTTTCACATAGGCAATTTTGATTTATTTATTTAATTATCTTTTAATAACTTTTTTTGGCATACGTAACTTTTATTTGTCTTCATGTTAGGAATGTTGTTTGACTTCATGTTAGCAATTTAATTTGTTTCGGTATAGGCAACTTTTATTTCTCTATTTTGATTTGTTTCGGTGTTGTCACCTTTCCTTTCTACATGTAGACAATTTTCCTTTGTCTCAATGCCTTCTCAGATCTTCTGACCTAATATTGATGTGATCTACTTTTATGGAAGGTTTTTTTGATTCTGTGTAGGCAACCTTCAGTTGCTTATGCTAATATCACCTAAATAATGTCTTCTAGATTTCACCTAATTTTGCTTAAGTTGCCAGACTCTCTGTAATTGTCGGCAACATTGGTTTTTCTAATTTTAAGCAATTTTAATTGGTGTACTTTGAAGCAATTTGGATATGTCTCCAATATCAGCGCCATTTTTTGCTATTTCGACAGCAACTTTGATTTGTCTCGGTTTAAGCAATTCTATTCGTCTACATTTAAGCAATGTTAATTGGCAGCCAGTTTGTTTCGTATAGGCACTTTTATTTACCAATTGTTTAGCAATTTTTATTTGCCTCGGTGTTGGCAACTGTCATTTGTCTACCTGCATGCAATTTTGAATTTTTCTTTGCCTGAGCAACTTTCATTTGTATTCATGTAATCAATTTTCATTTATCTCACCGAAATACTTCTGTGTAATTTCGGGCAACTCTGATTTGAGTAAATTTTGGCAACTTTCTTTGTCTACAAGTAAGCAATTTTCATTTGTCTTGGTCTTAGCCATTTTCTTTTGTTTCAATATCACTCAGCGGTTGTCTCTAAATTTCAACAACATTTATTTCTGTTTGTGCTGTTGATTGTGTAGTTTCTGGTCTACCTTGTTGGCATATTTGGTTTGTCTTTGTGTTGGCAACTTTTGTTTGTCCACTTGTAAACAATTTGCATTTGTCTCCGTGTTGGCAACTTTATTTGTCTTTAAGCAAGCAATTTATATTTGTGACATATATGTAAGTTCGTCTGTCTAACGTTCAACTGTTTTAGGTGTTGGTAATTTTATTTGTCTACTTAGCAATTTTAATTTGATTCGGTGTTGGCAACTTTGATTCGTCTACATACGAGCAAATTTCGTTTGTCTCAATGTAATTGTCTCAGTGTAATTGCCGGCAACAGCGTTTTTCTCTGTTTAGGCAACTATCATTTATCTGCTTTTAAGCAATTTTGATTGTCTTGGCGTGAACAACTTTCATTTGTCCACATTTAAGCATTATAGATTTTCTCTATGTCAATTCAGTGTTCCTTGTTAGAAATTTCGATTTGTTTCGGTGTAAGCAACTTTATTTTGCCTACATGTATACAATTTAAATTTATATCTTAATTTAATACTGTTCTGTATCGTCAGCAACATTGGTTTCTCTCAGTGTAGGCAACTTTTATTTTCTTCATGTAAGCAATTTTGATTTGCATCCGTTCCCATAAAATTCATTTTGATTTATATGGATGTGAGCAACTTTCTGTTTCTTTACTTGTAAACAATATCAATTTATCTCAATGTCATCTCAATGTCTCAATGTAATTGTCGGCAAAATTAGCTTTATCACATTTTAGGCAAACATTAATGATATGGACCCAAAGTCGCTACACAGAAGGAAAACACGGAATATGGTTTAGAGGTAAGAAAGATATATGAACAAAAGTTACAAAGGATAGTGTCCAATATTAGTAGTCGTACTTTTAGTACACTTGCTACTACTGCTACGATACTACTGCCGTATTAGGATATTACTACGCTAGTAATATAGTGCTGGAAGAGTCCATGATGCAGATAAGTTTCGGTCTCACAACACCCACCTTCCAAGAGTTTTCTTTTTTTCTTGGAAAAAGGGCAAAAAAAGTAAAACTATTAATACTTCTGCCTCTTGGTTGCGTAAATTTTCTTCTTTTTTACATGGACCGTAGGTTCTGCCAATTTGTTAAAGGTTGTTTTTGACTGAAAACCTGCTTGTTCAAGTCTATCTAATTCTTTGTTGATTTGCTCTTGAGCAGCGAAAGGGACATTCTGTTTCTTCTTGAATACCGGATATCCCAGTAGATTTATACATCGACTGGCGAACAAGGATTCGAAATCAAGTACTCACGCAAAAAATCCCCATTGATTCATACATCAACTGCCAAACAAGAATTCCAGATTACGTACTCACGCAAAAAATCCAAGTTGATTCATACATCAACTGTGAAACGAGGATTCGAGATTACGTACTCACACACAAAAAAAAAATCCTACATGTTGTATTCGAGATTTCGTACACACGGAAAAAAATCCCAATTGATCCACACTTCAACTGGTGAAAGAAGATTCCAGAATACGTACTCACGCAAAAAATCCAGTTAATTAATACATCAATAGCGAAAGAGGATACGAGATTACGTACTCACACAAAAAATATCCTAGATTTTGTATACATCAACCTGCGAACTAGTGTTCGAGATTTTGTACACACGGAAAAAAATCCCAATTGATCCACACATCAACTGGTGAAAGAAGATTCCAGAATACGTACTCACGCAAAAAATAACCCTTAATTCTTACATCAACAGGAAAACGAGGATTCAAGATTGTGTACTCACGCAAAAAATCCAGTTAATTAATACATCAATAGCGAAAGAGGATTCGAGATTACGTACTCACACAAAAAATATCCTAGATGTTGTATACATCAACCTGCGAACTAGTGTTCGAGATTTTGTACACACGGAAAAAAATCCCAATTGATCCACACATCAACTGGTGAAAGAAGATTCCAGAATACGTACTCACGCAAAAAATAACCCTTAATTCTTACATCAACAGGAAAACGAGGATTCGAGATTGTGTACTCACGCAAAAAATCCAGTTAATTAATACATCAATAGCGAAAGAGGATTCGAGATTTCGTACTCACGCAAAAAATCCCATTTTATTCATACATCAACTAGCTAAAGAGGAGTCGACAATGCTTAAACACGGAAAAATTCCTGTTGATTCATACATAACTGGCGAACAAGGATTCGAAATAACGTACTCACGCCAAAAAAATCCCAGTTGATTCCTACATCAACCGTCGAACGAGGATTCGAGATTACGTACTTACGCAAAATTTCCCAGTTCTTTCATACATCAAATGTCGAACGAGGAGTCGATATTACTTACGCAAAAAAGTCCCAGTTAATTAATACATCAACTGGTCAACGAGGATTTGGGATTACTTACTCATGCAAAAAATCCCAATTAATCCATACATGAAATGTCGAGCGAGGATTTGAGATTACGTACACACGCAAAAAAATCCCAGAAGATTTATACGTCAACTGGCGAAAGACGATTCGAAATTACGTATTTACGCAAAAAATCCCAATTGATTCACACATCAACTGGCGAAGGAGGATTCGAGAATACGTACTCACGCAAAAAATCCCAGTTAATTTATACATCAGCTGGGGAACGAGGATTCGAGATTAGATACTCACGCAAAAAATCCCTCTTAATTAATAGAAAAATTGGCGAACGGGGATACGAGATTACGCACTCGCGCCAAAACAAAAACAGTTAATTAATACATCAACTGTCGAAAGAGGATTCAAGATTTCGTACACACGGAAAAAAATCCCAATTGATTCACACATCAAGTGGTGACCGAAGATTCCAGAATACGTACTCACGCAAAAAATCTCCGTTAATTTATACATCAACTGGCAAACGATGATTCGAGATTGCGTAATCACGCAAAAAAATCCTAAATGATCCATACATTAACTCTATGACGAGATAATATACTCACGAATTACATACTCTTGGCAACTTTCATTTGCCTTCATGTAAGCAAATTTCTTTTCTTTTCATGCAAGCAATTTCATTTTTTTCCGTAGGGGTAACTTTCAATTGTCTTTACGGAAGCTATTATGATTTGTTTTGGGAGAGCAACTTTCATCTGCCTTTATGTACGCACATTTCATTTGTCTTTATGTTAGGAACTTTTATATGTGTCATGTAAGCAATTTTGATTTGTCTTCAAATCAGCAATTTCATTTGTTTCAGTATAAGCAACTTTCATTTGTCTTCATAAAAACAATTATGATTTGTTTCGATATAAGCAACTTTCATTTGTCTTTATATAAGCAATTTTGATTTCTTTTATGTAGGCAATTTTTATTTTTTTAGGTTTTGGTAACTTTCTTTTGTCTTCATGTAATCAATTTTCATTTGTTTTGTTAAAGGCAACTTTCATTTGTCTTAATGTAAGCAATTTTTATTTGTTTTGTTAAAGGCAACTTTTATTTGTCTTCACGTAACCAACTTACTTTTGTCTTCATATAAGCAATTTGGATTTGTTTCAGGTTAGGAATTTTGATTGATTTTTATTTATTTATCTTTATTTTGATTTGTTTCATGTAGGCAATTTTGATTTATTTATTTTTATAACTTTTTTCGGTATAGGCAAATTTCTTTTATCTTCATGTAAGCAACTTTCATTTGTCTTCATGTTAGCAATTTTATTTGTTTTGGTATAGGCGACTTTCATTTGTCTTCAAATAAGCTATTTTGATTTGTTTCGGTATTGGAACTATTTGTCTCAATGCCTTCTCAGATCTTCTGTCCTGATATACAATTGATTCCCAGTTAATTCATACATCAACTGCCAAACGAAGATTCGAGATTACATACGCAACAAAAAATCCCAGTAGATTCACACATCCACTGGCAAACGAGGATTCGAGATTATGTACTCACGCAAAAAATCCCAGTTAATTTATACAATTGATTCATGCAATTGATTTCCAGTTACTTCATACAATTCCCAGTTACTTCATACAATTTATTCCCAATGAATTAATACATCAACTGGCGAAGAAGAAATCGAGATTATATATTCACACTAAAAAACCCAGTAGATTCATTGAATTCCCAGTTAATTCATACAATTGATTCCCAGTAAATTCAGACATACAACTGTCGAAAAAGGATTCAATATTACGTACTCATGAAAAAATACCAGTAGATTCAAACATCAACTGGCGAATGAGGATTCGAGATTACGCACACACGCAAAAAGTCCCCGTTGTTAAGGATTCACCCCCAAAATCCCTGTTAATTCTTATAATTGATTCAAGCAATGGGTTCCCAATGAATTATTACAATTCCCAGTTAATTCATACAATCGATGTCCAGTTAACTCATACATACAAAGACGAGAATTCGAGATTACATACTCACGATTTTAAAATTGTTGTTCAGAAAATCGTTCCTCATCTTAGTAGCCTATTGGCAGTATAAATTGGTAGATCCTTTTTTGATCCGAAAATGGTTATTAGGGGCTTGTGGTCTGTTTTGTAGAGTAAGGAATTTGCCCTGCAAGTATCGGTGAAATTATGTCACTGCAAATATTATTCGCAAGGCCTACTTTTCAATCTGGGAATAATGCTTTTCGGCCGGAAGAAGAGTTCTAGATGCGTGGGCTATTGGCTTTTTTGTCCCATCGGACATTTTATGTAGGATACACGCATCAACCCCGTATGAGCTGGCATAGCTTGCGACAATAATCTCCAGTTTTGGGCCATAGTGCGAGAGAAAAAGATTAGATGTTAATGCCTTTTTAATTTGGTTAAATGCTGCTTGAAATTCGGTCGTCCATCTCCACTTTTAATCTTTTTTTAGTAGTTCGTTTAGCGGGGCGCGGAGATCGTGCAAATTTTTAATGAAACTTTGGTAGTAGTTTGCAAGTCCAAGGAAGCTCTATAATGTCGTAACATTATCACGGGCGGGCATATCCTCGATAGCTGGTGCCCTTTCGTGGTCGGGACGTCTCCCGTCTTTGTCAATCATATGTCCCAGATATTTGATTTTGTTCACACAAAAATCATATTCTGCTTCTTTATCTTGAACCCAAATTCCCGTATTTGTGCGGAAACCTTGTTTAGATGTTCTCTGTATAGCTCCTTCATTTTACTATGAATTACAGTATCATCCAGATAAGCGAAAGTGTAGTCAAAGCTACCCAGCATGGTGTCCATCACCTGTTGGAAGATAGCCGGTGCGACTTTTATTCCAAAAACTAGTCTGTCAAATTTGTACAGTCCTCTGTGTATGTAAATACAGAGTGGTTTAGAGCTATTTTCTTCTACTGGAATCTGGAGGTATGCCTCGTTAATTCAATTTTTGAAAAGATTTTTCCTCCATTTAATTTATTAAAAACCTCTTCTGGGCTGGGGAGTAGATAGTGGTAATCCATGAGTGCAGCGTTCAATCCTGTAGAAAAATCTGCGCATACCCAGATTTCCTTGGGTTTTTTCTTATATATACCGTTGGAGCAGCCTATTCGCTGAATTTCCCCTTTCGATTATTTGCCCATATTCACTAGCTCTTTATTTATTACTTCGGTCGCAGCAAACAGTACGTTTCGCTTCTTTCTAAAAATTGGGCATGTATTTTCCTTCAGTTCAAATTTCAAAAGAGGATCAGATTACGTACTCTTCCCCACCCCCGCAAAAATAGTAGATTTATACATCAACTGGTGAACGATGATTCGTGATTACCCACTCACGCAAAAAAAATCCCAGTTAGTTCATACATCAACTTGCGAATGAAGATTCAAGATTACTTACTCACGCAAAATTCGCAGTTAAATCACAAATCAACTGGCGAAAGAAGAATCGAGATTACATACTCACGTAAAAAATCCCCGTTAATTCATACATCAACTGGCGAACGAGGACTCGAGATTACGTACTCACGCAAAAAATCACAGGTAATTCCTACATCAACTGTCGAACGAAGATTCGATATTGCGTACTCACAGAGAAAATCCCCGTTAGTTCATACATCAACTTGAAAAAGAGAATTCGAGATTACGCACTCAAGCAAAAAAATCCCAGTTATTTCATGCATCAACTGGCGAACGAGGATTCAAGATTCCGTACTCACGCCAAAAAATCCCTGTCGATTCACGAATTAACTTGCAAACAAGGTTTCGAGACTGCGTACTCAGGCAAAAAATCCCAGTTGATTCATACATCAACAGGCAGCCGAGGATTCGAAATTACATGCACACGCAAAAAATCCCAGTTGATTCACAAATCAACTTGCGAACGAGGATTCGTGATTATGTACTCAAGAAAAAAATCCTAATTAATTCATACATCAACTGGCAAATAAGAATTCGAGTTTATATACCCACGCAAAAATCCCAGTTAATTCACACATCAAATGGCGAACGCAAAAAATGCCAGTAGATTTATACATCAACTGGCGAACGGGGATTCAAGATTACATACTCATTCAAAAAGTCCCAGTAGATTCATACATCAACTGGCGAACGGGGATTCGAGATTACGTACACACCCAAACAATCCCAATGGATTCATATATCAACTGGTGAACGAGGATTCGAGATTACATACTCATGCAACAAATACCAGTATATTCAAACATCAATTGGCGAACGAGGATTCGAGAGTACGTACTCACGCAAAAAATCTCAGTTGATTCATACATCAACTGGTGAACGACGATTCGGGATTATGCACTAAGGAAAAATATCCCAGTTAATTCATACATTAAGTGGCGTCGAAGATTCGAGTCGACATACTCCTGCAAATAGCCCAGTCGAATCACATCAACAGATTAACAGGAATTCGAGGAGAATACGTGCAAATTTTCTGTGGATTTATACACCAACTGTCGAATTAAACAAACGAGGATTTCAAATCTAGAAAAACCTTTGTTGATCTCTGATTAATGTGTGGCCAGGAATCTCGTGCATAAAGGTTTTCCCCTACTTGAAATTACCGAACGAGTTTCGAAAATAAAACCAGGTTCTGCTATACAGAAAAAGCAAGTTCTTCCGACTTATTGGGTTATTTCAACAATATAACCAGTTGACTCCTACGGACTAAGTGATAACTCTCTCCACACTTCAAAGTCTGCCGATAAATTTCATAGTACCCAGTTAAAGAAATAAAAATCTGCTCTAGTTGAAATAATAATTTCAAACTAATTTTGACACCACACCAGGAAATCATTTTTTGTATCCTTTTTAAATTATCTTCTGGAGGTGACCGTAAAAACAAGTGTGGAAAATTTTTTAATTGTCGCATGAATATTTCGGAACAACGGTATTTTAAAGAAAAAAATATGTAAGTAGATTTTTTTGATGTTGTTCCCCTTTTGTATACGTTAATAAAGAAAAGTTTGTTTTTTTTATTGCTGTTATTCCCCCCCCCCTTTGTTAACGTGTTTGGAAAAGAAGCCGTAATTACTGTTGGCTTTTTTTCTAGAAAATTATTACACACATGTTAAAAGTTCAGATGGACCACCAACAAAAGAGTGATGAAAGGCAATAGAGAATGGAAGAAGCTCTAATGGAACAGCAGTAACATCAACAACAAAGAAATGAGGTAAGACTCCTACAAGCATTAATGAAAAGCAAGGAACGACAGAACCAAATGGAAGAGTAACTATTAAAATCATTAAACAGCAACAAAACTTCTGAGAATGATACTACTTTTTCCCAGGGCACTATTAACAGTACCATTGAAAGTTTTTAGTATGTACCAGAAAACGATAAAAACCTTTGATGCATTCTACCGAAAATATGAGGACGTATTTAACGTGGACTGTAAAGAATGGACAAACGAAGAAAAGGTACGTTTATTGCTCAGGAAATTGGGTACATCTGAACACTGTAAGTTCGTTGATTTTATCTCCCCGCCGAAAAACAATGGATCTGGAGTTCTCAGAGACAGTTAAATTATTATCTGAACTTTTGGGGCCGAACACATCATTTTTTCATAAGAGATGGAAATGCCTTAATATATTTAAGGATGATCAGCAAGATTATTTGACGTTTACGGCGACAGTGAATAAACAGTATAACAATTTCTAGTAAACAGATTTAACCGCAGACGACTTCAAATGTCTTATTTTCGCGCAGGGTCTGGTCTCAGCAGAAGACGCTGAAATTAGACGCTGTGTGTTAACTAAACTAGAGAACGAACAAGGTCTGACCCTTAAAAATTGGCTGAGGATTACCAGAGGGTAATATCCGTTAAAAGTGACTCTAAAACTATTGAGGAATCGGGGGTTGCTTATATGAAATAGATCAAGAGCAAACTGACACTATTCCCTACAGAAAGAGAAAACTAAAATTAATTTACCGTACTAATAGACGGAAAAATGCACCATAAGGGCCATGTTATATCTGTGGTGGCCTACACTGGATGAGATTTTGCCCAGCGGAAAAGAAGAAAACCTGTAAAAAATTGTGGTAAAGTTGGCCACGAAGTAACACGTTGTTGCTATGCCAAAAATTTGAGGAAACCCAGAAATAAAATAAGACAAACACAGTCAGGCGATAATGAAGACGGGAATTTACTCAAATATTTAATGATTAAAATCTTCATCAAGACAGTAAAATTCTAGCTTGACTCGGGGTCCGACCTCTCGATAATAAATTTGCATACGTGGAGACGACTAAACAACATTCCGTAACAGGTAACAGTATAAACATTTTGGGTGAATTGGTCCTTTTAACGGAATTACAAAGAAACTCAAAGCAAATGTGCTAAAAAAATACAGACAATCTATTCGGTACGGATTGGATTGAAAAATTCAACCTTTGGGACTGTTCTATGAGCACGTTCTGTCGTAAATTAAAAAGCCCAACAGCTAACACGTAAAAATTAAAACAGGAACTCAAACAAAAATTCTCTGAGGTGTTTTCAGGCGGCCTAGGGAAATGTATAAAAATTAAAGCGCAGTTACAGGTGAAGGACTATGCCCAGCCCATACTAAAAAAAAAAAAAAAAAAAAGAAGCGAAACATCCCTTTCACGGCTCAAGAGCAAATAGATAAAGAGCTGGACAGGTTGGAAAGAGCAGGTATCCTGTCTAAGACAGATTTCAGCGAGTGGGCTGTGCCAAAAGTCTATGTAAGAAAAAAATCTTATCAAATTAGGGTTTGCGCTGATTTTTCAACAGGTTGAACCAAGCACTAAAAACTACCACTACCCCCTTCCTAGCATTGAGGAGATATTCAGTAAACTTAATGGTGGCAAAATCTTTTCAGAAATAGATTTTTAGGACGCATATCTTCAAATCGAGGTGGAAGAAAATAGTTTAAAGCTTCAGTGCATGAACACGCACAGAGGTCTTTAATAGCTCGGTGTTTGACAAACTCATTCCGAGGCAAGGAAGATTTTAAAAGACAGTCACCCGTCCTAAAAAAACGTTACCCCTGTGGCGAAAAAGTGTTATTCAACGGTTTTAAGAATAACATATCGTTTTGGGAAGAGGGCACAGTGAAACAAAAAGTGGGAGAGCTAGTTAAGATTATCCAAGACCCCAAGAACGTACATAAGCGCCATCTCAATCAATTGAGAAAATGTCGAGTTAATGATTCGAACGTTTTGTTGCGTAGCCATATACACGAATATGGCCATGTGCGAAATATACATGTAATGTACATAACGAGAGAATATATAAAGAACAGGAATCTCAAAAACACGTAACTACTCCTTGTTCAGGTACGAAACCTTTTTATTAACTTTGAGTTAAAGGTTTCGACGTAAGGAGGAGAGACACAATCTTCTATGCTGTCTTATTCATTTGGCCCCCAACTCGAGCGGCCCCCATCGGGCGCACGTTCGCCTCGCGCCTGCGAGCTCCAAAATCGATCCTTCTCGTTCGGCGTCCAAAACCCGACTCTTATTTTCTTCAAATTCTCACACAAACTTTCGCGTGCTTCCGGTGCGTGGCGTCACCCGCACCTTGTCACCCAGTATCGTCTCGGACTGTTATGACATCTGAGTGACACTTCCATCCACTCGCGCGCACCCGCGTTAACACCTGCTTCAATCTTACACCCAACCAACCCATGTGCTGAGCCGAAAGGTTCTCAGCCCAACTAAACTCAAAGGCATGAACCGAAATCCCTCGGCTATTTCATAACAGTTTCACCACCACAAATTTGCGAGGAGCCAATTGATATTATATTCGAGAACTTTTACCTCGACTCACCCCAGGCTTCTCCCGTTCAAACAGGAAAAGGAAGTTTACGGATCCTCTGAGCGTTGATCCTAAAAGGAAAAAATACTAAATAGTTTTCTTCTTTTTCTTCAGGAAAAAAACCTCTTAGAAGTGGGTATTATGGGACCGTTACCTACCCATTCATGAACTCTTCCGAATTCTATATTAATCGAGAGCCAAGTTCTCTCGTGGGATATTGGACACTCTACCGATATTCGACTGACAAGTCAGCCTTGCCTACGACACCACTTTTCTCTGTATCTTGTCACTTCTATATATCTTAAAACTTATACCATGTTCCGAATTGTCTTTACGTGGTCCCAAACTCGGTCCATTTCAGAAACTAAACTGAACATAATGGTGAAACTCCAGCTCTGAAAATCTGGGGAGTGTGGAGTACCCTTTTATTGCTATTATTCCCAGGTTCTCTCTGGTAGTTAGGGGTCTCCTTTATAGGTCAAATAGATTAATGGAAAATTAATTTATTGAAAACCGAAAATCTCAGTTTTTGTTACTTTTTTAATCAGGTATTTTTCATATTTTTGACCAATCAGATTCTTTGAATAGAGTATTAAACCCTCTTTTATCTTTGCAGACGATAGCATTAATTTTAGAAAGTAAAATTTTCACAATCCAAATTTTAAATAATTTAAGGAATTCTCCCCACCCCCGGGATTATCAAAATTAAATATGAAAAAAAGATTTTTTATAACCGATTAAAGTCCCTCATCAATTTATGGACTTTTGATTTTATTATCGAGCCTACCTCAACTCGAGCCCAACTCGACTCGGGCCTACCCCGATCATAGTAAAAAGCGATAAGATAAGCTAATTTTTGGTTTTCAGGCACGTTTGTTTTGTATAACACGATCAATGAAAGCATGATGAGCCATAATAAAGAGGCATAACGAAGGAATGAACGACCATAACATTTGGTTCTAAAAACATACGTCTCTCTTTATTTTTAAAAAAATCCTGAAGTTGACTGTTGGCGTGTTGGAGAGAGATAAAGATAGGGATACGAAGGACGCAGATAAAGATTGAAGAGGAATGCTATACTGACCTTTTATTAACCTACATTCCATATTCAGGTCTTTAAGTCTTTGTTTTCTTGGCGAGAATTTTGCTTCCTAGAACCGCAGTGGGCCGCCTGTTCCCCTCTGCTATAGGTGGCGCCCAGCGATGCTGACCAGGATTTGGTGACTGTCAGACCGTCTGCGTGATACTGTCTCTGTGTCTGCGTGATTGGCTGTCTGCCCTTAACTCAGTGGATACCTGTGCATATAGAATATAGTATAACGCATAAGCAATTCAATTGTCAACTCACGTGACTCACTTCCGGCTGCTTACACCTATGCATCGCTTCCTGTTTACACTGCTGGAACATCCTGTCCGAGAAATCTTTGATTGACGGTTTTGTCATATAATAATATGCAAGATTTTTATTAATCACTCTCTTTTTTTCCATCCTTCGTAAATAATCCTTTGAATGAAATTCTTTACTTTTCTATATTTAAAATCTTATTTCTTTGAAATTTATGAATATCAAACAAAATATTATCCCTGTTCCTTTTGTTGATATCGATACCAAAAAATATACTGATATAAAATATTTGCCTGCTGATGATATTACTTACAATTCAAATACATTTTAAAGTAAGAAACATTACTTAAACATATATATCGGAAAACATTTTTCATACACATTGTCATCATGATCGTGTCGTGCCGCGAGCACGGGTATCATTGACCCTCTCTCGCTACTTCTTTCTATCGTTCGTCGACTCTGGCAGATCCTCAGAGCTACATCACGTATCCTCACACAGCTACTGTATGTATGTTCGAGCTGGTCGTCCTGCTTTTGCCCAGCCATATGTGGGGGTCCATAGGAGTACATTATTTATGAGCATGTCCCTGCTTCTCCAGCAGTGTCCTGCATGTCTGGTTCATCTAACTTGGATAGTTTTCGTGATTGGAGGCAGGTGGCCGTATAGTTGGTGCTTTGTGGAGTGTTGTTGCCAGGACGTATTCAATATTGCTCGCAACATTCTTGTGTAATTGCCGTCTAGCTTCTTCTCCAGCCGTTTTGTTAGCGTCCAAGTGGTGCATCCATACAGCAGTATCAACACAACCGCTGCTTGGAAGAAACTGCGTTTCCTTTTATCGGTCAGGTCTGATTTCCATATGATCGATAGCTTATCGATAGCTGTCCATGTCTTCGTTAGCCGTGTGTCGATGTCTTTTTCGGTTGATGAGACTCTGCTTCCTAGGTAGGTGAATTTGTCCACCAGTTTCAGAGAGGTCCCGTCTCGTGTGGAAATGTCGTGTGCTTGATTAAAGCACATCTATTCAGTTTTGTGTGCATTGACATGGAGGCCAATGAACTACCAAGGTATAACACTCATATCCATAACTGCCAAAATTTACAATGCCCTACTACGAAACCGCATAGAACCCAAAATCGACAACAGCCTTAGGAAAAACCAAAATGGCTTCCGAAGAAATAGATCCACGATTTCACAAATATTGACCATACGTAGAATTCTTGAAGCCGTACGGGCAAAAAACCTACAGGCGACTTTACTATTTGTCGACTTTACCAAGGCCTTCGATTCCATTCACAGAGGGAAGATGGAACAAATCCTACTAGCATACGGCCTACCAAAAGAAACCGTAGCAGCAATAGCGATTCTCCATAGAAACACCAAAGTAAAAGTACGTACACAGAATACTTCGACATTGTAGCAGGAGTACTACAAGGGGACACACTTGCCCCATACCTCTTTATCATCTGTCTAGACTACATGCTTAGAACATCAATTGATAAAATCACAGAAAACGGCTTCGAGCTGACAAAGAAAAGAAGCAGAAGGCACCCCGCAAAAACAATTACCGACGCCGACAACACCGATGACATAGCGATACTGGCAAATACACCCGACCAAGCCGAAACACTACTGCATAGTTTTCATGCACAGAAAGGTTTATATATCTTTTATTCGATATCAATATAAAAACTGCTATGTCCTAAATTCATCGAACTATCTTATCGTAAAAGCAAATATTGAGATATATTAACGCTTTGCCAAATTCCTATTTACTTATGAAGGAAAGACACTTTTGTTTTCTGAAAACTCTTTCCTTAGAGTAAAAGAAATCAAATCTGATATTGTTATATAGTCATATATGCAGATTCCTATCTACATACGTGCACATATATATGTATAATAATTCACAACGACACAACGACAAAGACGCAAGAAGGAAGACGCAAAAAGACTTCTTTAGAAATATATTTACCTCTCACTTTATTGCAAGGGTTCGAAAGGGTTGTTGAAGGGTTGTATGTGAGAGGATGTTGGAGACCGAACATAAACTTTATATTTTGACCCCACTGTTATGACCGTCACGTTGTGTCTTTCTTGTTCTCTTAGATGCTCAACCAGAGGTCTTGGGGTCCACTCCATCGGGGCTTTTCCGAGGGCCCCCTCGGTCGGGTGTGGCTTTCCCTACCACATCTCGTCTCTACTGTCTGGAAGTCTACTGGTAACTGCTCTGGGACCCAAACTCAACTGTGTTAAATAATAACTCAACGCCCACACGATCACCTACTGGATCTTTGAATCGGATGTTTAATCGTCATCAAGCGGAAATAACTGTCATGCAGTTCAGAGGTTACTCTCTTCCGGTGCATCACTGTTAGTGGCACAATGGGACCTTCACCTTGTCCCATATCATAAGCCTTAATCCGCCCACGCGATCTCTTTCGATTACTGGCCATTGGAATGTGTCATTTCCTTCCGGTGTATCACCTTGGAATAGCATTTTTGGGCTGGGTCGAAGGTCAAAATATAACAATATATTTGTAAAACTGTGTTTACTACTTTTACACATTCCCATCTACATATCTGTTTGTATTCGATTGGACTGAGTGCAAAAAAAAGGAAACAAAAATGCTAATATAAAAGAAAAATGAACGTGATTTCTTAATCTCAAGGTTTAAAATAACCCTTCATAGGATTACATGGAGTTAAAATTCCCCAATCCATTAATAAAAACGTTTTTATTATTTTTGTGCATTTTCTCAATAAATCTGTTTTAAAATCATTCGTATCTTTTAAGACTGAGTGACAAAAAGCACTTAAGAAACAACTACACAAAACATATAAATATCAACGTGCAATTAACGTTATTTTCATTCCTCTCATCATTGAATTACAACGGATGAGTTGAGTTACCTTTAAAATTAATCACGATATTATCGAAATTGTTGGGGTATTTCAAATTCTTCCTTGATTTATCTATATGCACACAAGTACACACACACCTATATATATATATATATTGTAATCTACTGACAGACTGTTTCATTGCATCAAAACTCATCAGTGTGGCTAGAAATGCAGGACGCTTCAAGCTGGGATTGAAACCCGCCAAACTTTACGTTAGACTTAGTATCATACCGCTCAGCCAACAGACGGCATACGGCAGTTCGGGACTTATAGTAGCTTTTGCTTGTTTACACTTTGCCTTATCGGATAACAGAGCGTTCAATTCATACGAAGAGCTTTGCATTATGCGTATAATATATATATATATATATATATATATATATATATATATATATATATATATATATATATATATATATTCGTGTGATAAGAGATAGAATGGAGACAAAGGTGCGTGTTAAAGATAAAGTAGGTAAACAAGCCGTTGGTTAATATTAGAATTTTGAAATACCTTCTTAAATAAACTTTCAGCAAAAGCTAGTGCCTGCCAACACTAAATATAATGTCTTTTCAATCTCCTCGGCATTCTTCTTTGCTTCACCCTGTTTGATCTCTCTCTCTCTCTCTCTCTCTCTCTCTCTCTCTCTCTCTCTCTCTCCTCTATCAATGTATCATACTCGTTGTATCATATTTTTCATCTTATGTCACAATTCGCTTTTTCGCATCAGAGGTTCATCACTCCTTTAACTTTTTCGAGCACTAAATTACGTCGCTCTTTCGTTAATTATTCAAAAGAAATCTACTTTCAAAACATGACATCTTTTACGTGATAAATAAAATACCTTCATGATATTGAAACAACCTTGACATTGATACCTTCATACAAAGAATTAATTTTTGGTGATAATGAAAAGGATAAAATAATCACTCTTTAAACTGTTTCTTTTATTTAATTTCATGCCAGTCATCTTTTGGTAATTTTTCATACCTGACATATGTGCTGTCTAATTCTCTTCAAATTCTCCAGCAATCTTCTCAGCTTTATATTATTCTTGATAATTCCTTTATTTGAATGTTTATTTCAGATGTCTGGTGTAAACCTCGGGGGATTTAGTGATAGCACTTCTTTTTATTTATTTTATCTTATTTTTTAGCATCATTCTCAATATACTAGCAACCAAGAGAAACGCTGTGATTTCGATATTTTCAATTCTTCTCCAATTGCTGATATTATTTCACTCCTTGCTAGTTTTTCCCCAAACGTTAGTTTGTGGTCTTTCACTGGGGTGTGAATAACAGCAACTCTCCTCAGGTCTCCAGGACTCTCCTGAGTATTCTAACTATTCTGAGCAATGTAGTTGTCCAAATGGTTTCATTCTTTCTCTGATTTCCAATTCTTAGATTATTGATATAAAACTAATTAAAAAGATTATTAATAAAAAAAAAAAAAAAGAATTAACGCTGATTGGTCGAGAGAACATTCGAGATATTTAGGTATGATAAGTTTATCATTGAACTTACTCAGCTGTTCCCTCATGTTTTGATTTTAATTTCTTAAATAAAAATTAATCCTATCCTGATACATTTTGTGCGCGCGCGCACACACACACACACACACACACACACACACACACACGTACGCACGCACATGGAAAGGCACACACATTTATACACACATATATATATATATATATATATATAGAAGAAGAAGAAGAAGAAGAAGAAGAGACATCAATAAAAACGACTCTCATGAAAACTCCTTAAAATCTATTTGTCTTTCTATCTGTGTATGCCAATATAAAAAAGAAATTATGCCAAATGTACTTTAATATTTAAGCTCGACTGACACGGAAGAAGATATCACATTTCAGCAGGAAATTTCACCAAAATATTTTTTGAATGTTATATCAAATGTTACCGGGAATTTATAAGCATTAGATATTTATCTATTATCGAGCATAAATCGTAAATTTGATAAATTTGATTTGATAAAAAGTCAAGTCTTATATGTTATCCAATACGATATGGTTTTATTTTATGAAATTATTTCATGAATTTGAAAATATTTTGTAAACATCATTTTCCCTACTGTAAATGTAATCAAATCTATTGATCGTTTTATTGCGATTTCATCTCCTAAAAAAATGAAAATGATCTTTTCTAATCTAATTAATGAACCTGAAAGCATGAACCTAATTTTAAAATACAAACATTTTGAAGACATCACTTTAAAACTGATCGATTATCAAATTTGATGAACATGAATGTCTTCATTTTGTAGGAGTAAGATAATCCAACTTGAGTGCTAATGCGATTAATATTATAATAAATAGATTATCATCTTCAAAAAACATATTTAATAACCAACCTACATCCATAATTAAACAAATTCCAAAATGCAATTAATATTAGAATAAATAGATTATCATCTTCAAAAAACATATTTAATAATCACAAAGTATTTTATAAGGAAACCATACATAACAGTGGTTATAAAAATCAACTTAAGTACTTAGAGACCAAACGACATCACAAAAATAGGGACAATAATAGTCTAGGAAATCATAAATAGGAATAATATAATAAACAAAAATATTCATAAAAACCGACGTAGATAAATTATCTCGTTTAACCCTCGCTTTTTCCAAATTCTCTAATATCAATATAAGGAAATATTTTATAGGTTTTATAAACAAACATTTTGAAGATGATAATTCCCTTAGAAAAATAATTAATAAGAATTGTGTCAAGATTACTTAATTTTGTACTAATATCTCTAAAATAATAAATAAGCAAGTGAAACTGGGATAATATGACAATTAAAAAATATCAAGTAATTGTAAAATAGAAAAAATGAATGCCTGCAAGGAAATAACTGGGAACTTGATAATATTATATATCAAGCTAACATTTCAGCTAAAGAAAATGATACCAATGAAAGGGTACACATATGTATGACAAGCCTAAACTGGAAATGTAGATTTTACAACCACCTCCAATCATTCCAAACCCAACATTAAAAATCAAACTGCCCTATCTAAGTATTACTGGTATCTGAAATAACTAGAATTTACACCAATTATAGATTGGAAAATAATTAAAAGATATTCCCCGAAAAACAGTTTTCATGGTAAGTGTAATTTATGCTTAGCAGAGAAAATATGTACATTGAAATATAAAGATAGAAATTTATTTAATAGTAGGAATGAAATGATTCCTACATGTAAAAATAGAAATAGATTCTTAGTATAATTTAACTCTATATATCAATCATATTAAATATTTAACTACCATTAATTCAGAGATTTATATTTTAATTCTATATATAGAAATATTGATGCACGATTTAAAAATTATGTAATAAAATTTAGAATTTTTTCTAATAAAAAGTACATTTAAATTTAAAAGGTAAATTATAAATTTACTCCTTTTCTTACATAAAATAAAAAATTATATATATATGTGTAAAATTTAGACTTATTAATATAACTTTATAACTAGAAGGAACTATTCAACGTACAACACTGACTTACTACACCGTTTTTCGATATGTAAACAAATATTTAAGAAACTACTCGTTAATCTAATATCTATATTAAAAATTAGGAATTATTAGTTACATTAATAAAATATCTATTACATATTAATCCTTTATTTATTACGATTAACTTAAACAATTGATTTGCTAATTCTTCCTAATATGAATAACATGAATTTTTTACGATATTTTTCATAATATGAAATAAGATTTTTGTAAATTAATAAAAAAAAAAACAGCCTCCAAAAACTATCGAAAAAACCCAACAAACACAAATGCCTTAAAACTAAAAACGGCACAATATCAATTAGCAGGCATATATATAAAGGAACAGACAGAATACATTCAAAATCAGATAGATAAGATCAGAGACTCGGTAGAAGATAGACAATCTAGAATTGCCTGGCAAACAATAAACGAAGTGAGCAGAAGAAAGAACACAGCCAAAGCAAAACTTAAAGCAGCAAACCAACAAGAAAGAATAAAACTGTGGAAACAGCACTTCGAAAACTTACTTGGAAACCCACCAAAAATAACGCATGAACCAATCACCAGAATAATTAGCAAACAATTAGACATTAAACTTGGACCGTTCACACAAGGAGAACTCGACTCGGTTCTCAGAAAAATTAAAAATAGGAAAGCTGCAGGACTGGACGAAATTCCCCCGGAAGTATGGAAGACCAGACAATTCGACGACATACTGCTCCGACACTGCAACGCAGTATACAATCAAAATCCGATAGATAGATGGACGAAGGGATGCATACTCCCCTTCCCTAAAAAGGGGGACCTCGGATTAGCCAAAAACTACCGAGGCATAACACTTACATCCATAGCTGCCAAAATCTACAATGCCCTACTACGAAAGCGCATAGAACCCAAAATCGACAACATACTTAGAAAAAACCAAAATGGCTTCCGAAGAAATAGATCTACGACCTCACAAATACTAACCATCCGCAGAATCCTTGAGGGTGTACGGGCAAAGAACCTACAAGCGACATTAATATTTGTCGACTTTACCAAGGCTTTCGACTCCATTCACAGAGGAAAGATGGAACAAATCCTACTAGCGTACGGCATACCTAAAGAAACCGTAGCGGCAATAACGATTCTCTATAGAAACACTAAAGTAAAAGTACGATCACCAGATGGAGACACAGAATACTTCGACATTGTAGCAGGAGTACTACAAGGGGACATGCTGGCTCCGTATCTCTTTATCATTTGTCTAGACTACGTACTTAGAACATCGATTGACAAAATCAAAGAGAATGGCTTCGAACTGACGAAGAAACGAAGCAGAAGATATCCCGCAACAACAATTACCGACGCCGACTACGCCGATGACATAGCGATACTGGCAAATACACCTGACCAAGCCGAAACACTTCTGCATAGCCTGGAACGAGCAGCAGCAAGCATATGCCTCCATGTTAATGCACACAAAACGGAATATATGTGCTATAACCAAACGGGGGACATCTCCACTCTAGAAGGAACCCCTCTTAAACTAGTAGACAAATTCACGTACCTAGGAAGCAGCGTCGAATCAACCGAAAAGGACATCGAAACGAGGTTAACGAAAGCATGGACAGCTATCAATAGGCTATCGACTATATGGAAATCAGACCTAACCGATAAAATGAAACGCAGTTTCTTCCAGGCAGCGGTCACATCGATACTGCTATATGGATGCACTACATGGACGCTAACAAAACGGCTGGAGAAGAAACTAGATGGCAATTACACAAGAATGCTGCGTGCAATCCTCAACAAGTCCTGGCAGCAACACCCCACAAGACACCAACTGTACGGCCACCTGCCCCCTATCACGAAATCTATTCAAGTTAGGCGAACCAGACATGCAGGACATTGCTGGAGAAGCAGAGATGAACTCATAAGAGATGTACTCTTATGGATCCCCACACACGGCCGCGCAAAAGCAGGACGACCAGCACGAACGTACATTCAGCAGCTATGTGAGGATACAGGTTGTTGTCCTGAAGACCTACCTAGGGCGATGAACGATAGGGAGGAGTGGCGAGAGAGGGTCAGGGATATCCGTGCTGCCAGCACGATATGATGATGATGAAATTAATAAAAGCATTGAATTATTATTTTCTTACTTTATGGATTATATCATTTGATATTTATAATACATAATAATTTCTACGAAATCATGAATTCATATTTTAGTTATAATTTTGATAGATTTGCAAGCCACAATAAATTTTTTCGTATTCCCGGTTATTTTACATTTCAGTCATATTAGAATTAGGGGTAACATTTTTTAAAGAGAAATTTATAAACATTACATCTGATAATAATATATAATGATATTTCCATCGGAAAAAAAAAATTAAATTGAAAAATTTGAAAAAATATTTTAATTAAAAGATTAAAAAAAAACTTTTAAAATCCTGTTTTCACCGGAAGCAATATAAACACACCTAAATGATATCTTCATTCAACATCTGGAGAGGGTCATCATAGACCTGAAATAAATTCATAATTACACCAAAGAACTGAATTTCTTCTTTCTATTTTCATATAAAAACACACATCTCTCTCTCCCTCCCTCTCTCTCTCTCTCTCTCTCTCTCTCCATATATATATATATATATATGTGTGTTCATTTGAAATCAAGCCCCTTGATCTAATGTTAAAGATTAAAAAAAACTCTTAAAAACAATACTTTAAAATTTTCCAACTTAACATTGGTGACCACAAAACTATAGTGACCACAAAACTGTGGTGACCACAAAACTGTGGTGACCACAAAACTGTGGTGATTGTCGCTATTAAACACGTTTGAGTTTGGCGATGACAGAGAGATGAAATCGGTCGGTGATTTATATTAAATTTTATCCTATAATCTACTTTGTGATCAAGTCTTTCTACTCATTGAAAAAGGACAATATTTGAGCCATAAAAAACGAACAAACCAGGATTTCGATTGATGATTTCAAAAACAAACACTAGAGCTTTGAAATTTATTCAATAAGATCTTCGTATCATTCTACTGATATTGAGCTGTATTATAATAAGTTGTTTAATAA
Organism: Sepioteuthis lessoniana; assembly: GCA_963585895.1. Classification (NCBI taxonomy): domain Eukaryota; kingdom Metazoa; phylum Mollusca; class Cephalopoda; order Myopsida; family Loliginidae; genus Sepioteuthis; species Sepioteuthis lessoniana. The sequence continues at coordinate 119,537,401 of OY757915.1, read as the reverse complement.
ATTTCATTGAATTTTTACAAGAAAAAGATCGAAGTGTATCCGTAGAAAAATATCAAAGTCTTTATTTCAAAACAGCTTTAGAAAAAACGCTTTCAATAGAAAAATGTCCCGAAATTTACTGATTAACCAGAACACGATTTTCTCCAAAGCCAAAGAAATGATGTAGAAATGCATTCATATTTTAGAATAACAAAAGTTTATATTTTGTTAACCCCCGCCCGCCTTTATAACGTCATAACATATTTTGCTTTGTATACGAGTAGTGAATCTATTTAAGATGTACTTGTTACACTGAACTGAAAGGATATTTTTTAATGGCACATAAAACCTTTTCTATTCAATTTGTTCTCTTCCTTCAGAATCTGTTTGTATCACGGTCAGTAATTTCCACATAAGACGTAATATTTTCCTTTACATCTTTAGTATTTCTGGTAATTGATATAAATAGGTCTACATTCAATCATGCCGAACGACGCTTTTTCGGTTTTTGTTACTTTCTTTCAACTCCCTATTGATTGTCTTTTAACTATCTCAGTCCACTCGGATGTGTCTGCATCTATCTATCTATCTATCTATCTATCTTCGATTAGATTAGGCTGGCAGAAAAGGACATATTTTTTTGTTCTTTTTTCATTGATAATTTCCGCTTTTTTTACTTGGGTAATTTTATTTGAAGAAGCTATCAGTTGGAAAAGAGAGAATTTTAATATATAACTTATAAGCATATCTATGACCACGCTTATAGTTGATGTTTATGAATTATATGCTTGAGAGGTATATTTACATTTCTTTAGTAAAGGCGATATACACCATGTCTCTCAATTCTCCTTTACAAGATATTGATGAAAAGTTCATCGTATAATTCTTTTGGAAAACGGTAGAAGAAACCTGAGAAACGATTTGTTATGTTAGACTGAAGTGGAATATATTGAACAGCACATTCGTAGGTCATTCCAAAAAAGAAGAGCTGTCGCTAAATATTTTTGTTTTGGCAACATACTATCACTAACCGGCTTATTGGCCGTGTGCGTAGAGTATTAGCCAATGGTCCGGGAGACCTGGGTTCAATCCCATGTTGCGTCATACCAAAGACATTAAAAATGGTACTTGATTCCTCCTTGCTTAACGCTCAGCAATGTTACGTAGGTATCAAGGGTAAAGTGGAGCAATCCGGCGAAATGAGTAGCGCCCTCTCCTACACCTCGGTGTAGTAGCTATTGAAAAGGAAGCCTTCTGGTCGCCCTCAACTACGCTCGCCAAATTACTTACTTACTATAACTACAAAAATTAAATCAGATTTCTGTTTTAATTTTTTGCCGGTAACAAATTAAAAAGTAAGAGGTGTGTAACAAATCTAAAATGTAGTTGAGATTTGAACCTTTTTGAATAAGCCATTTACCTTTCATAGATCTTGGTAATTTTTCTTTTGCTTGAACAGAGAACTTTTTCCTCCCCTTCATGTATTGTTTTTGGTCCAATATTTCACCTGTATTAATAATTGGGAAATGTTTTGGTGTTTGTCAAATGGTTCAATGTATAGTTAACAAATATTCGATTCATTCTAACTGGATCCAGGGGAGAGCACTAATATAAAAAAATATCTTTCATTTGAAGAGAAACATAGTGATTTACATTAGAGGGAATGTTTATCACTAAAAAAAGAAAAACATCACCGATAAGCAATACTGATACAAGTGAATAATCTTACAAATATCAAATTTTGAATTTAAAAGATATTGAATAATTATTTGTGTTAGTTCATTATTTTTACAAATATCTAGCATAACGACATGTTTTCTACTACCCAGGAAATGGTTAGTTGGAGCAAAGAGATAAATGTAATAAATAAAATGAATGGCTATTAGTAAATGAAATAAGATACTGTACGAATATATGTATAGACGTGGAATTTCACAGGCGTCTAAGGTCTGAAATGATGATAATTAATCTTGAATTTAAAGGCATGAAGTGGTTCTTGAGAAGAAATTATTTGTATCGAACTTTGACCGAAAAAAAAAAGAATATCAGGAAAGAATGGAAAAGTTTTGCAATTAGGGAACTAAGTTTGTTTGAAAATTTACATTTTGGAGGTACAACAGCAATGACCTCGTGTAAACATTTTCCACCATCCACATTTCATTAATCATTCCTAATCCGGTGCTCAGGTAGTTTTTTTCGGAGATGGATACGTAAAATACTTTCATAGCATTATCTCAGATTTAGAACTTACAATCGGTGAAGAAGAATAAAAGTGTTTTAATCAATAAATATATTTAGTGTCACTTTTTAAAGAATATGTCGAAACCCAGTAAAGTCTTTTACAGAACGATAATAACTTCTTTTAAAAGGCCATTTTCTGACTGTTTTTTTTTCTAGGTCTGCAAATGATAAACGTTCAACACTGACAATGATTTCCTGAACTATTTAGAGATCAAGTAGAATTTATCACAGATCTACATTGACTAACACTGGAAATTGGGCATTGCTGATCCTTATCAGAACCTAACGTACTTCACGAAAATGTATTTTTTAGCAGAATTAGCGCCAATCTCTAAAGATAGTTTCTGCTTTATTTCAACACTTGTACTCCTTATAGATTTCCTCAGGTTAATGAACTAAAATTTTAAATTTTGAACTTTGAACAAACACAGAGCGTTGAACACTACATTTTTCTTTTAATTTATCAATATTTTTAGTGGTTTTTATGTTTTTACTTTGTCAAATTATCAACAAGAAATGAAATTACGAAAATTGTAACTCATGATTTAATACACGCATCTTTTTCATGCTATTCTGAGAATAAATTATGAAATCATTTACATTCTCTTTTATAATATCAGTCGTTATAAAATTCTTTTTATATTTTTTATTTTTATGAAGCTTATGAAATGATTTAAATATAATGTCTTTAAGTACTTCTTATTCTATTGTGATTTTTCAATTACATAATGCCAACTTATTATTAAAAGATAATGTTTCCATGTTTAAAACGTTCAGAATAGTCTTGGACAATAGTTAAGATTTTATTTCATTTTCTTTTCAGTTCAAAAAATTTGTGAGCAGCTTCAGCAGCATAGAGGCTTAGTTTCAAATTACAATACCTTAAATATGATATAATCTCAAGATATGTGTCCATTATTAAAACAAATAAAATCAAAAGTTATAGCTTAATAGAACTGAATAATGATTTTAATAATCTAGTGTCGAGTCATTTGTAGAATATTATGTATAACGATGTGTACATGAAATAATGGAGGAAAGAGAAGTAAAAAATAAGAAAATAATAGTCAATATAGTCGACTTATAATGGGAAATTCAAAGCGAAAACAATTTTGCATTGCATAAATAAGTTTATATGTCGCTAAGTATTTCTCTAACGACATGTACGTAGTTGATGCACTTAGTTGCTTGATAACCTCAGAGCAGAGTTGAATTATTTCCCGTAGAAACCAGTCTTATGAAAATCCCCATCTTCTTTTTACCCCTTGTCTTTTATATCATCTCACAAGGGAAAGGAATTTGAATTCATATCTTTCTATTGAAGCTATGAATGGCCTTCAGGCTAAGTAAGGACCAGACTGCAATTTCAAGAGGAATAAGCTCGTTCTACAGGGATTTGATTCATCCATAATTTTATGTAAATAACATAATCAGTATTTTATTTATTGTGAGCATGGAATGTTTGTCAATTTACAATTATCGAGGACTGTACGAAGAAGATTGCTAATTCCTTGTGGAGTAGAGGATTGAATAAATAGAAACACTCTCAGTGATTGACGATGGGAGGAAATCTAACTTGATCTCCGGTGAAGCATCGATTAAGTTGCGATTATTCAACAAGAGAATCAATTTGGCGAAATGGTTTACTTTAAAAGAAAATTCAGTTAAATCTGGAAATACTTTAACCACAGATGCGTGTCCTTTAGACATCCAAAACTTCTGTAGCGTCTACAAAAAGAGAAGGGGTATAAATGAATGAAAACAGAGGAAGTTGACAGAAAAAGAAACGAATGATAAAATTAAAGAACCTGAAGGAAAATAAGATTAGTATAGAAGAGGAAATGAAGAAGAATTTGCAGAAGGAATAAAAACAGATAAAAAAATAAAGGAAAAATAATACTCGCAGGTCATGCCAGGTAATGTCTCAGGAAGGAATATATATATATATATATATATATATATATATATATATATATATATATATATATAAACCTTAGAAAAAGCATGAATCCGTCTGTCCTGCTCCCGCTCTGGGTAAATATTGAGTCAGACTGAATTCGGTAACCTTTGTTAGAACTAACTGCACATATATGAACAAGTAAGTAATATGCCTCCGATCACTAAACCTTCAGTGTTAAAAAAAAAAACACCACATAAGACAACCCGAATTTATTGCAATCAACAGAAAAACATGTGAATTTATTTATGATTTCAGGCACTGATTATTAGGTTTCTGGGAAATGTTTTTATTTGATGAAAACGTTAAATGAAAATAACAATGTTTTCTTCTATAATCTAGTTGAGAATCAATCAAGTAGCTTGAAACGATTCACTTATTGATTTATGTTAAAGAGTTGACAAAAATAAAGTTTAATTTGAATTCTCATCTGCAAAAAATTTGCTCCCGTCATCTAAGCAAATAAAAAGAAATCATCAGCTTTTTCAAATAATTGTTACTGGTACATCTTTTGGTTAATACTCATGAAACCAACATAAGTAAAAGTCTTGATAATTTTTCTATCCATTGTAACTCGTGTTTAGAATCAATAAATGTGATTGTAAATAGAAACTTTAATTACACAATAATGTTTAAACGTTAATTTATTGGATTACTTCCGGTTCAATTTTTAATGTTTTTAAAAGGATTTAAACATACATCTACCACAAGTTCTGCTTAACCGGATACCTAGTCCAACAATGAAAATGATAAAACACAATTTTTTCACAGAATACGATTATTTTCGAACACGTTCTCTTCCTTGTAAATGAATCTAAATTAATGCCTCCCCTTTATTCATAAAAATCAGATATTGTACGGTAAAACAGATATATATATATATATATATATATATATATATATATATATATATATATATCCTTTAAGATATTTCAGACCTTTTCTAGGCAAAGGCAATTATGTATTCCGTTTCTGTCCGACCTTGATAGCGATAGACTCTCCCATTTATCTCCAGCAAACTTGGCAAGTTAAGCCCATTTTCCTCTGCAATAAACTGACCGCAGTTTCTATATCTTGGACAGCTTTCTACTTTCCTATAATCCCTTACCCTCTTTTATGACTACATCTTGTGCTCTCTTACGTTTTTGTGGTATAATGACTTCAATGAAGTCTCTTTACTTTGTCTGCTATCTGATCCATGCTGATCGCTTTATATGTTCCACTTATACATGGTAGTTATTGATACACGCTCACATGCCCAATTTTATCTATCTATCTATCTATCTATCTATCTATCTATCTATCTATCAACATACATACATACATACATACGTACGTACCTACCTACCTACATAATACATACATATCTATCTATCTATCAACATACATACATGCATACATACATACGTACGTACGTACGTACCTACCTACCTACATACATACATACATGATACATACATATCTATCTATCTATCTATCTATCAACATACATACATACATACGGACCTAAATACATACATACATAATACATACATACATATCTATCTATCTATTTATCTATCTATCTATCTCTATCTATCTATCTATCTCTATCTATCTATATATATATATATATATATATATATATATATATATATATATATATAAATGTTAACAGCTTTTCTTTGTTTTTATTGTTTGTCGAACATCTGTTTGTACGAATGCTCCATTAATCTAACAAATCTCTCGACATCGTTAGAAAAAGAAGAATTTCCATGAAATGAAACGACGTAATGAAAGAGCATTAAAGAAATAGAAAAGAAGAATTAAAAATGGATTGGATTTTATGGTTTTATGTAAATAGAATTCAACAATTTCTATTGCGTCAATGAAAAGTCATTGTAAAAGTAGAATCAGATGTTTTTCCATGTTTAATCTTAATGACGTATTTTTGTTGCACAGGCATAAAAGAAGTTTATGATTAGACTTACAAAACTAGCAACATTTTCGAATATTATTTTTTCTTTGTTTTCGTCCCATAAAATCATAACATTTTGTTGTATAAACTAAATTGCCAACAGGTTTATCTTTACATGCTTAAACACTCCACAAAAATTGACATAAATGTTAATATATAACATTGTCCGTGACGTCTGTGGAAGACAATATATATATAAATATATAAATATATATATATAATGAGAGAGAGAGAGAGAGAGAGAGAGAGAGAGAGAGATTTTGGGAGTGAAACTCATGAATTAGAAACACGTTCTTGGTCTAAAAGTTTCATGATTAACTTATTTCAAAAAAGTTCTCTTCAGTTGTTCGAGATGGTGGTACATATAAAGCAGAGACTGTAAAACGGAATCAATTTAAAATTACGAACGATCCAAAATAGTTACTGAAGAAATGACTTACCAAAAATATCTCCCAAGAATTGAATGATGATTGTGAAATACCGAAAAGTTTAAAATCACTTCAAGAGTTAAGTTTTATTTTGTCAATATTATTGCAATTTTATTTTATTTTTATGAAATAATAGTGAAATAAGTGTGAAATAATTAGGGACGCCCAGGTTAAAAATAGAATCGTATTAGCTGCGAATCTGCAACGCATTCTGATTGGTTGAAGGGAAATCGAATAAAAACGCCATAAGGCAGTGGAGGCGTGATAGGAAACAGGAAAGAATTAGTTGATGGCAGGACGCATTGAGGTAAAGACAGTTTGTTGGACGCTAGACACAAAATGTGAAGACAGCCGAAAGTTGTAGCCCCCCCCATTTTGAGGTGAGCTCTAAAAAAGGTCTCGCACCAGACGTCAAGCTGTGAAGAGGAAACAAGTGAACAAGCACTGTTAGAACTACATTAAAAACGGGAAAGATAATTCAAGGTCTGTGTCTAGCCTCTCTCACTCGTCATGATGTTATTTCTCTTGGTCAAGCTAGCGCAGTCGACCCAGCTTTGAATCGCTGTTTCTTTTTTCCCGTTGACTACTAAAAATGTATCTTAGTGAATAAACTTTTGTATTAGCAAGCAAAACGGATTTTCTTACGTCGAGGTTATCACGAATTCCAACTGATCCTGAAGACGTAGCGCTGCACGTATGAACCTCTCCTACATTGAGGTACAAATATCTATGCGTTGTAGTAATCGTAGTAGCAGCAGTAGTAGAACTAATGTCTATTGAGACTGTACCAGGACAAAATTCCATTTGAACAACGAAGCAAATTTTTGTGCCGTGTAATGTTATAACAGTCCATAACCATGTACATAAACAAATGAAATAAAATAATAACGTTTATCTATAATGTTCAAAAATCTCCCAAAAAGATTAACTTTTTATTAATTGTGGAGATTGTTTTTTCTGATGGATTAGAAAATAAGATTGACGAAATTGAATTTCTTGTAAAATTTTATCTTGAATTTTGCTCAATATTTAAAAGTGAGAGAACCAATGTCATGTTATTTGCTTATTTTTCCGGAAAATGGGTCATTTGCACATCATTCTAAGCTTATGTATTATTTTCTTGCCATTGTTCCCGTCTATATGACATTTGCTTGTCGTTCTTTCCATTTATGTGTTATTTGCTCATAATTCATCATGCAATAATATCTTTAGTTTATGTGTCATTTGCTTATTTTTTCTGTTTATATGTCATTTGGAAGCGCTGATGATGTAATAGTTATTGCTGTACGAAATGTACACGACTAACCGAGTTTAATTCTCGGACGAGGCTGTTTACTCGTTTCATGAAGGTAATTCTCTTGGGAAAGCTATGAATTCAACTATACTTCTTGGAGCTTTTGATGAAGATAATGACAGAATGGGCTCTTTAACCTTGGGATAGCAACTGCTCTAAGAGAAGGAAAATCTCAGTTTTCCAACCAGATAAACTCCGCATAAAAATTGACCTTGTGTCCAATTCTGCTCGTGTGGAAGGATTCATTTTATGCAAACGTATAATTTCTTTATCATGATTTACTTATTCTTTCTGGTAAAATTCTCATTTATTTATCATATTACTTATATAATTGGGGATGATCATAAGGGGAAAAATCCCTTTTTTTTCCAATGAAGAGTGGTAAGCCATAATCAGAAAAATACTTTGCAATAAAGAAAAACTGTCAATCAAATATATCATTATGCCTCTCACACACATATACCCCTATATATATATATATATATATCATGAAGGCGGGCAAATATCATAGATTCCCTTGACGCTCACCATATGTTCCAATCGGCCATTGCACTTTGTAAGTTGTCTAGCCGAAATTCATTGTCAGCTCAGACCTGATGTATGTAAGTTTGTGCAGGTCGGATCAAAATTGGGATGTGCGTGTGTAGTCATTCACAAGTGAACGTTGCTTATAAGTTGGTTCGTACGTCGTCCGGGGCGTCCTGAAACTTACTTAGATGGTTTGAAGAGGTGAGTATCAAGTAGCGATACAACTGCTATTTTGAAGTGTGCCAATTCCAGAATTGGTTCAAAACAAACACGACATTCTGATCTTTGCTTAGACTCCCTCATACACACATGCACGCACACACACACACACACACATATATATATATATATGTGTGTTTGTGTGTGTGTGCGTATGAGCGTGTGTGTGTGTGTGTGTGTGTAAACATGTGTATTAAATCAGTAAATATATACGTCTATATATTTACTAAATCTAAGTTATCTATTTACTTTGGGATATACGTAAATACGTTGATATAGTTACGTAAATGAAATTACTAAATCGTTTAATTTGAAAGAAAAATATTTTTCGCTTTACATTCATCAGAATTCACTGTGCAGAATGAGAAGCTTTTATTAAAATGAATGACGACATCATGAATAATATTTATCATTTCTGATAAAACTAAAACATAGATTTATCTATTTCCTTACTTCTGTGATCTATTGTCTTAGTGATTTGCCTTAACTACTTCCGGTGGTAGCAAATGGAGATTAGTGCTTGTACTCGTAATGACGAAACGTGCACAAATAAACAAAGTTATGATGTAATTACACAGTAATGTTGATGGTGGAAAGGTGATAGAATCGGAATCTTGACAGACGACTTACTGGATAAATCCCGACGCAATATTCTCATCCAGAATTTCAAATTATTGTTATAATGGAAGGCGGCGAGCATGCATTTACCACGTGGTTTGATTGTGAATATTCACCTGGGTTATTGATTCTGCCAGAGTGCCAATAATAGCAGAGAAATTCGATTAACGCCATTTCGATTTGCTAGAAATGCATCCGACTCGAGTCAAAATTATATTAATCATGTGCGTACTCAGTGACACAGAAACACAAAGATATTTATGCGCTATCAAGTTGTTGAAAAATTACCGCTTCGTTAGAATTGCAGGCCATTGCTTATCTGTTCGATTCTTAATGGTTATACTACATGTATGGTGTATTTGAAAGTTATGTTTAAAATTATTAATGGATCTCTAAAAATTAAGTTACAATTTTTCATAAAAGTTTTGAAAATTAATTAATTATGTGGACATTAGTGTACGCCACTGCATATTGCATCAAGTGAAACTCAAGTAAAAATGCATCTGAATAATTAGCCTATCTATTTATTAATGTACAAATGAATCTATTTGTATTGATTTTGAACAAGTGTCTTGTCTCTCATGTATGCAATTTCATAAGAAAGGAGCTCAATATAACCGATTTTTTTTTAAATCTTGATTTAAAATATTCACTTTATAAAGTTTAGTTCATTTAGATTACTTATAAGGTCTATTGGTGTCAAACAAATTCTCAAAGAATAAAAATTCAGTTGAAAGATAAGTATTTGTAGGAAATAAATAATTATACATTTGACTTAAATATGAACGCACACATCAACTAATATCGACTATTGGTTTCCTATATTCAATGACTTTATATATATATATATATATATATATATATATATATATATATATATATATATATATATATATATATGAGATTGTTGCCTGGTATTTCTAGGTATATATGTTAATCTAAAATTTACTGATCTTAACGTTGAATAAAATTCGGACGCCAATGCTCATGGGAACAATCATACAATTTTAGACAGTCTCATATCTTAGACCTCTCTGTCTCTCTGTCTCTGTCTGTCTTTCTGTCTCCCTCACTCTGAGTGTGGAAAATGTATATTTCCTTTTATTAACTTCAGAATAAATTCATCAGACCAAATCCTCCCTTCAGGCCTATAACGCTGATATGGTATAAATAAAACGATGAAAGCTGACTTCGAACAAATCAATTTTGAACATAAATTCAAAGCTCCATGCATTCTGTCTCAATGGGGGAGAGTTATATCAAAAAGTTGGTCACTGGCATGGCACAATGATTGATCAAAAAGAGAGTGAATAAGTGAATTCTTTCCAAGGAAGCCAGAAAAAGACGTTATTATAAGGCCAACCAAGAAGACAGACAAACATATACATACACACATACTCATACACACACTAATACATAAGTGTGCATGTGTGTATTTGTATCTGTGTACATCACTTTTCCCGTTATTGTTTTATCCCCATTTTTTATATATATATTTTTTCACTGGTATTCTGTTTTGTAAACGAAGAAAGAGGAAGTGAACTGGAGAAATGAGAATAACACAAAGATTAAACAAAATTATTTATTTCTTGTGTACATGCAAAACTCGTGATGTGTTTTTTTTTACATTCTCTCTCTCTCTCTCTCTCTCTCTCTCTCTCTCTCTCTCTCTCTCTCTTAGATTAGTTTACTTTTTTTCTACTCAAAGAATATGCTTTAGAAAATTTGTTATCTGATTTGCCATGTTTTGCATTTTTATTTCAAGACCTAAATAAACAATTGATTTTATGTCAACCTCCATAAATTGACTTAGAATTTCAAAATTCTCGTTGAATCGTGAGTTTTGATAAATTAAAAAAATAAATATCTCAAGATCAAAATTTCACTTCCACAATTTTATGAATAGACAAAAAAGAATGTGTCAGGGCACTGTATAAATAATGGCCGATACTCGAGTAAAACATATTTTTAAAAAAATTGTTTGATTAAAATTATTCAGTCAAATACTTTCCATCAGTATCAGTAAACTTCTTCCAACGATTCAGAATACAATTTTCGTAAAATTCTCGTTGGTTTGTAGAAAAAGAATGTAGTTAGAGTAGTTTTCACCTGTTCATATAAACAAGGCTCTGTAAATATTGCGATGTGATTTTATCAAATACAGGGACATCAAAAGGTGTAGAATTCTTTTTAATATTCAGCTGTTATTCATGTGATCTTTTTCAATGGAAACCTATTTTTGTTTTGATAAAACGCTGTTTTCTGGGATTCATATAACTGAACCATTTCTCAAACTATACATAAAAGCTCTTAAAAATTAGTAGCATTTCTATGGGCATTCCTTTATGATGTAATGATTTCAAAGATTTTGTCTGTTCATCTTCCCAGTCAAAACATTATTGAACTATTCCCCTGATGGTCTTTATAATATTTGCCCTGCTTTCCTTATAAAGATACTCCCATTGAAATATTGACATTTTAGATACCCGTGGGAGATTCCAAGAATATGTTGAACATGCAGAGAACGTATAAATAGATTTCCTAAAAGCACCCCAAGAAGATTTTTCATTTTAATTTTAAATCGCTTTTTATTGTAACGGCTAAACAGATTATCTTTTTCTCACTACTAATTAATTTGTTAGAAATGGAGAACTGAATTGAAAAAAGCACAAAGAACGTGAACTATCTGATCTTTCTTAATGGTTGAATTCTGTCAAATAGTTAGGAACGGATCTTCCAAGATTTGGCATCTTTATTTTCCTTCTAATTCCTTAATCCTAACCATACTGTTTCAAGAGAATTCAAAGAAAAACAAGTTATCATTAAACTCAACTAGACAATCTGTTCGTCTAACAAGCTGAGTATGTCCGGTATTATCTGCATTATAATATTTTTATTCGGCACACTTCAAATCGGGTCAGTGGCATTTCCTCCAGGACAATGCCACAGTCCACAACTCCATTGTTGTCACAGACTATTTGACCAAGATAGGCATCAAGATAGTTCCTCACCGTCCCTATAGTCCAGACATTGCTCCCTGTGACTTTTGGTTATTCCCTGAGCTTCGAGGCTGTCGTTATGAGACAATTGAGGAGATGAAAGAGGCTGTGACGAATGTCATTGACACGCTCACACCAGAGGATTTCGATGGGGCCTTCCAGAAGTTGTTGTAACGGTACAACAAGTGCATTGCAGCCGGAGGAGATTACTTCGAAAGGGACTAGAGTTTCATTTGTGTACTATCAATAAAAGTGCCCATACGAAAAAAGTCTGGAAACTTATCTAATGATCCTCGTATATATATATATATATATATATATATATATATATATATATATATATATATATATATATATTCTTAAAGTCAATTGTTTGCATAAATTCTTGTTAAATAGATTTAAACTGAAGATTTTACATTAACCCGATAATTATTCCGTGTGTTGATTTAAAATGTGTAGCTAGTCTTCTTAGAACTTCAACAATCATTATTGCCTAGTCGGCTGGTGGGGTGTGTGTGGAGAATACACCGACCGCATATCTTCATGGGGATAAGACCCATTAACAAGTGTCCAGGACATGATACTAAACAATCTAATGATATGCTTCCAGTAATGCAGGAGCTTTGGTGAATGCCAAAGAGAAAAACCTCTTCATTGCCATCGCTCCCAGGTCCAATTTGGCCCTGAGTGGTAGCACCTGATAGGGTCTTATCTATAGGTCAAATAGAACAAAAATAGAACTGTTTTGACATTTAACTGTGTATGGACAAAAACTATTCTAATACTAAACTAAATTTCTTCATTTAGAACTGTTTGACTAAACTTTATAGCTTGAAATAGAAATATTTTTGACAAACTGTGTACTCATGATAAACTGAATTGTTTGAAATAGAACTGATTATTTGTATAAAATGGATTTGGTGTTAAATAACTAAGAAAGTTTTATATGACATAAAACCCAACCAACCAACAACCAGCAATCAAGTTAGGTTAGGTAGGCCTAAAACATAGATTCCGAGGCTGGGCTCCAAGGCAGAGATAAATTTGGTGAGTAGCACTTGGAATTGAGGCATGCAGTGTTGTTCGTTACCTTCATGTCTCCGACAAAGGCATCAAAATTGCGGGTCACATTACGAAAAGATTGCAAAACTTTTGACTCACTATAGTAAAAGATGAAATAAATCTTTATCTCAAGTTCTGTTGCAGCATTTCTTCGTGATGATTCAATCTGATTCAAGACAAAGTCTCTTTACTTGGGTTTAGTGTCAGAAATTAGGAAAACATTTTTTATTTGGCTAAGATTTATGTAAACATCTGACACTAACTCTACACACACACACACACACACACACACACACACACACACACACACACACACACACACAAACTCAAACTCAAACACTTATGTATTTATATAATCGTGGTTTATAGGAAGCGGATAAATAGTATTGGTCAAATGTGTCAGTTTTGCAATTATGTTACTTGATCAATCTGAAATCTTATAAACAATCCCTTTACGTTTTAAAAGAAATTGATCAGAAGGACTTGACTCAGTTGGAAATCTGTATTTGTTTTTACTCAGATGTTCTATATGATCCATATAGTCTTCTTTTGAGAGCGTTTTCCCGATTAAATTGTTGGGGATCTCAAAGTAACTGAACATTGATAAATGTTCAATTAGAAAATGATTTAGGATTTAAACCTGATTGCGTACAAACAGCAAATAATTATGATGCTAGTTCTGTAGTTAAAGGATTTTCCCTTTGATCTAATCCGGAGCTAGAGATTTTAACTCGGCTTAATTCCTCAATTGGTGGTCAACAATGTTTGGCTGATCAACTGCCGATCACCTCAAGGCGAATTTGTTGCTGTGTCCATCGCATTCAAATCGCAATGTCTACGTCATGCGCTTTTTTTGATTAGCACTAATTACCAAATTTCCTTCCATTAAACCGGTAGACAATAATTGAATTCTGAGTTAATGCTTGTTTATTGAGATTTAAACGCAGCATTAAAACTAAGTTTACCGTTCGTATCTGTAATTTGAGGTCATTCAATATTACCTGCTAACATACGAATTAGAAATAGCTTGAAAAATTACAGATCTATTTTAGCTAAACTTAGTCTGACTCTTGGAAATGAAAAATTTTAGAACGCAGAGAACAAACGCATTGGATTAGTGATCTGTCTGTCATAAATATTTGAAAAACATTATTCTACACCCGACATATTATTACTTATATATACTAAACATTACCCCCACTCTGATGCAGAGTGGTATTACCTGTTACGGCCCCATCAATGGTTCAAATAGATCTATCATATAATAGACTAATTGATATCAATACCATGCGCAAAATAACGTTCTTAAGAGACACATACACAATAAATTAAATCATGAGCTTGCCTTTAGGCAGAAAATAACCCTGGCCGTTTTGATATGGCATTACAATCATTCAAGCAATTAAACTATCAATTGGTCTGCTAGCCGCTGAGATCAAACAAAGAATCTTTTTCCTGTAAAATTTGACCTGACACCCTTTATTCTTAAAAAGTAAGTTGTCTTCTTACATTTTTTCTAAAATTATTTTATTTCTTTTGAAGAGATGTGTGACCGATTAGACAATACAATTTTTTTTTATTAAAGAAAATCCAATACAATCATGAAACTTCCATTTCTACTTATGATTGACCATCGTTATATATTACATATTTAATCTTCGCTGAAGGTCTAAATCTTTTTTTCCGATCTCACCAAATGAAGAACCTGTTGTTAAAGATCATATAGAAATACAAAACAGAAAACAAAACAAACAATTAAAATCAGATGAAAAAATTTCCCCTTAGAAATTAAACAATATTTCATGCTAGTTTCATCGCAACTGAAACGTGGTTAATTATTTACATTTAATTAAAGCAAATGAAACAGATCTGAATAAAAAAGGAAAGGGGTTTGTATATAGCTGTTTTTACTTGACTTATATAAAATATAAAACGTATACATCTGAAGCATTTCTAGTAACTTAGATTTTGAGAAGAAAAAAGAAACGTGAGCCAGTACATGTCTTTGGTAGTAACAGCCATGAATAGTATCCACCAATAGTAGTCGATAATTAACCTTGGAATAAAAGCAAGAATTTGGAAAATTTATCTCAAAGAGGCTTTTCTAATCAGAAAAATATCCCAGCAAATTCTTTTCCAACATTTCCTAAGAATCATATTCAAAAGGAATCTATGTAATTTAATTATCAAAGACAGGAATTTGTTTGATAATCTTTCCGGCATGTTGCCGACCTAAACGTCAATAATTTACGTAGTACCAACTTCTCTTTACAATTTTCCATATTTGACACCGCGCCAAACGAAGTTATGTAGTGCAATTTATATTAAATATGTGTAAATGTTCCATTTAAAAAAATAATTAAACGCATGTCTGTTTAGGGGTGTAAAAATTTACTATAAATATTTACTACATTAATCGCAGGTAGTTGGCCTGGAAACAGAATTTTGATGGTAGATATTATTATTATAAATAATCAGTAAGAAGCCATAGAAGTACGATACATCAGTAGTTTTATACTTAGTGTAAAACCAAAAAAGACAAAAACATTTTTGATGCTTAAAAATTATTCCTTTTTGATTAAACATCACAAATCAGATTTCTAATTAGGTTTGGTTTGATTTAGTTTTAGGGTATATTAACCATTGTTGGTTATTTAAAACCAAATCTTGTTTTAACATTCATATCAAATATATATGATTTGTAAACTCATTTTGTAGATACATTTTAAACAAGTCTAGGCTCATTCTTTTGTACATAGTTAAATGGTTTCAAGAATTTCTAACACGAATATTTCGTATAAATACTAATCATTTCTTTGCATACAGTTAAATGGTTTAAACTATCGCTATATATCACTGAGAATTAAAAATCAGTCATTTGTTTACACACAATTAAAGGATCGAACAGTTCTACTTCTCATAATTCAATTTAGCCAAAGTAATTTGTTTGCACACAGTTGGAATAGTCAAATAGTTCTATTTGACCAATTGATAAAACCCTGTCAAGTTCTACAACTCCTGTTCAGAGTGGAACTGAGAGCAATGCTAATGAAATGGCGCTCCGCATTCCAAAATTTCCAAGGCTGAAGTCTCCCCATCATATTGTTTAATATCATATCCAGGAAACTCGTTTGGAGGGGGTTACCCTTTCCGCTGAGATGCAGCCGATGTATTCTATACCTTCAACCAAGGGCTAAGGTTTCTAGTTAGATATTTAGGATGGAAATATAAAGTATTATGGCATTATATGGTATTGTTTTTTAGGCAGGAAAATAAATATAGGCAAAGTATTTAGATTGTAAAAGCTCTTTACTTCCAGTCGCTTACATAAAAACTATTTCTGTACAAAAGAGAAAGTTTTTGCGAAGCAAGATCATGTTCATAAAATAATAAAAAGTATACACAATTTGTTTGGTTTATTTATTAAATTGCATATCAACATTCGCGGGTTATTTAATACCAAAGCCATCCTTCGGGAAGAACAGCAGCGATGTTATTTAAGCCATAAGCGAGAGGATTAGGGGGCACATACCTTTCCTAAGGACATTTGTCTGAAAGTGCACGTAATAAGGTAACTGGAGTTCGAACTTGCTTACTACAATTCCGCAGTCTAGCGATTTAACCATTACGCCACAATGACCCCCCCTCTGAACAGTTGGTAATTTATGTACATTTGGTAATAAATGTTTAAGTATTACGCATGTTTATTTTTGTTGTCACAATTTTCATTTAAAATTTAGTGTACGTTTTTAATTAAAGAAATACTAAGGAAAAATACAAAGGAAAAATAACCAGCTCCAATCCAGTAACAGGTTTTATAATTAACATATTTCCAATCTTGCACATCCAAAGATTTGAGAAAACCTAGATTTTGTTCGATAATTGTGTCATTTAAATTTTAAACAAATAATTTTGATTTAAATTTTTGACCCTGTGGACAATTCTTCATAGATCTTTAAAAAATTATAACCGAATCTTGGTACGTTGAGGAAAGTTGCGGAAAGAAGAATCAATCCGTATTCAATATCGATTATGGGTTCTTCAACAGTTTATCGACAAGAATTGTAATAATTTGGTTCAGGTTCGGATTTTTTGTTTAATGACTTATCAATTTCCATGGGCTATTTAAAGCCAAAGCTATCCGTATCGAAAAGTTGTAACTTTGCCAAAGATATTTGTCTGAAAAAGAATGTCACAGCGTGACTAGAGGTCAAACTAATTTACGATGATGTCAAAGTCCAATACGTTACCTATTACGCCTCGGATACTCCCTATCTGTGTTTTGATATATTAACATGATTTGGTAGATTGATTTTTCTTTCATGGCCTATCAGCATTCATGTGATGCCAAAGATATCCTTGTAGACGGAAAGTCATGATATTCTATATAGCTGAGAAATATAGGGGTTCAGGCCTTTCATAAAGTTATTACCCCAAAAGTAAGCATAATAGCACAACTGGAGTTCGAACTCGCTTTTTTCAAAGTCTAAGTCCAGCAAGTTAGCCACTACCCCACGGAGAAGTCACTCAATTATATAGTTTATTATTTTTATTTATTATTTCATAGTAATTTTTTTCTTCGATATTAGCACCCGATACTCAAATATGATAACTGTAACGTTCGTCATAGACCGTTTAAAACACAGGGTATAACCAAATCTTTCACTAACAAAAGTTATCTGATCATGTTTTCTTATGATAAATTCAGAGTTTCTTTTGGTTGAACCTATTGCCCTAGTTTTCGTGTGCAGTAGTATCTGTTGTCAATATCATCCATCTCCTATATCGCATGTTTCCACACCATCATTATGACTATTTAATACAGCGGGAAAGTCAACATACAGCATTTCTTGACACCGTTTAAAATTAAGAAAGTTTTAAGCAGTTTCTGCCGTATATAAGTTAGCCAAGTTGTGCGGCATAGAGTTATATAATGATAATAATTATTACTCACAGACAATTAATCTTTTCCAATATTTTCCCAATATCAATCGGTTTATGGTAACAAACCTTATTGTCAAGTTCACCGACCTTTGTTTTATTCGCAGCATATTCGCAGATCATTTATATGACAAATATCTTTTGGCTTCTTTTGAATTTACCTCTTATCTACATTGATTCCCTGCAAGATAATATCTTCAATAATAGGAGTTAGTAATATTGTTACCAGATTTCTCTCGAGGATTTTAACAACAACCGAAAGCCAGTGAAGTTCATCGGGACTTTCGTGCATAACAAGATTTCCGTATTTCCAAATCTCAGAGGGAATGCCCTCAACATCAGTTGCTTTTCCACTGTCTTTATAAAGACAATATATACACGCAGTGATATGAATTCATATACTTGAATGCAAATCTACTCACCTCACACACACACACACAGAGATTATCGCAATTAGCATACCAAATTGCACATTTCCTCTTGGTTTTAGCCTCTACAGATAGAACTATATATATATATATACACACACACACACACACACACACATATATATATATATATATATATATATATATATATATAATGATGCTCTTGTTGGTAGATCAGGAATAAAACGTATGAATCAATTATTCAAAGTTTCAAGAGTCTTTAGCAATAGTCCGACAAAAGCGTAAAAAGTGACCACTCAATCCTCTATATAACAAAAGGTATTGTCACGAGATAAGATGTTAGTTCACCTGACATTTGCCCTCCCTGAAAAAAAAATATGACATTCAGAGCAAAAACTAACGTGATGATATTTAAACGAAACATCAATTTCTTCTTCGGGCAGTCAAGGATAAAAGAGAATAGATTGTTGGATAAATCAAAGTCAGATAGAAGGTGTCAGAAGAAAGATCTGTTCATGTGTACACACACACACACACACACACACACACACACACACACACACACACACACACACACACACATACCCCCCCAAACATACACACACATATGTATTTGTGTATGTGTGCATATATATAACATGTAAGCATTCTAATTCAATCCAATGAATGGCAAAATCCCAAACTTCACAATATGTGCAGACTCTCCTGATTTCTTAGACTATTTTGAATATTACAGGGTTTCGATTATATAAACACCCCTTAGAGATATACATGCATTAGAAATTCAAAGTGGACCCCCACACATGGCCGAGCAAAAGCAGGACGACCAGCACGAACATACATTCAGCAGCTATGTGAGGATACGGGATGTTGTCCTGAAGACCTACCTAGGGCGATGAACGATAGGGAGAAGTAGCGAGAGAGGGTCATGGATATCCGTGCTACCAGCGCGACATGATGATGATGACATAATTAAATCAACTGTAAGACCCATGATAATTTCTCTGGTTTCATTCAAAAGATCAGATATGATATCAAATGTAATCTATGTCTCATTGACAAAACCTCTATGATTTTCCTCCCTAATACACAAAAATTTCCGTTTAAATAATCTTGCACTACTTCATTTACTCATAATTTCTGTTTGATACTTTTTATCTATCTCTTTGATCGTCTAATAAATTACCGTGAAAAATCTAACCTGTTTGAATTTGTTTAAATGATGTAGCAGGAAAATATTTTTGAAAAAAAAAGGAATACTTTATTTCTATTCATAAAAATATATCCTTCACTAACATAAAAATCCTTCAGTAACACAAGGTAGATCATGTTTAACTCAGACCTAATGGCTATAACTCAGTTTGCAAAAATTCATGTCAGGCAAAAGTCCAGTATTTTATATGTTCAAATACTGTTACGTCTTCTGCAATTATAGAACATGTTTGTGTCATCAATAATCTTTTATTATGCTAAAATATTTGGAGGAGTAAACTAGTTAATTTGGTACCTAAAGTTTAAGACAGTTTTTATTTTGCCGTATGCAAAAACTGATCAAACATTGTATTTATTGAAAATTTTTTTTCTAAAAATTGTCTTATTACTCTTGGTGGAAATGTGAGTTATTTACACGCATCTTTTAAAGCCTGAATGAGTTATTCTTTTGCGAATAAGTTTCATGAATACAAAAAGTAATTGTCTTAATAAAAGACGAATAAATTTATTTAGGAATTCTTAGAATCCGAATCAAAGTAAATATGATAACATGAAAGAATCCTCAAAAGTTGGACAAAATAATGCAATTCTCAAGAATTGCAATAAGCTGATAAAACCGAACGTAAACCATCTTAAAATTATTTTATTTAAAACTCTGTGAGGTAAACAGCTGAACACGTCAATCTTACTTATGAAATTATGGGGCATTTTCCTCATATTCCCTCTTAGAAAGACTCCCGAGGGGGGAGAGAGAGAGATAGAGAAAGAGAGAGAGAAAGTGAGAGAGAGAAAATTGTTGTCATAAAGTTAATATAGACACTCGGAAAAGTTTTGTATGCATAAAACAATTGAATAATGGCGGAAAAAGAAGCGAAAAATGGACAAAAGTGAGAGACTTTGAAGAAGCATGTGATATGTGACCTGTGAAAAGATTGAAACGTTATATGCAAATTGAGAACAAAATATCGCGAAGAAACTGAACGAATGAATTTGTCAAAATACAAATAAAACGAAAGTAAAAACTGTCCGAAATATAAAATAGATGATCATTATAACAAAGAAAAACACAACATGAACTGAATTGATACAAAGAATTATATAGTAATTAAATGGGCTTTAAATCATCTCGTCACAGTTTAAGTATTTGAGCAATCAGAAAAAGTTGGCAGTTTATTATTCATATATACTAGCTCTTTCAGACTTACTTTCACCATGCATCCTTATCTTCCTGTCTGCAAGTTTTCAAAACTGCACCCTATGTATGCGCTGAGGTGTTGTAGTTACGTCCTTACTGGTCGATCAGCACTGGCACATCCATATGTATGGCTCCATTAGAGAAAGTCACTTATGAGTTCGTCCTTGCTTTTCCAGCGATGACCTGCATTTCTTGTTCGTCTTACTTGGATGGTGTTTGTGATGGCCGTAGAGCTGTTGTTTTGCGGGGTGTTGCTTCCAAGATTTATTGAATACAACTCATAGGATTCTTGTGCAGTTCCCCTTTTAGGTTTTTCTCTTAGCGTTTCTTCAGCATCCATGTTGTGCATCTATAGAGTAGTATTTATACAGGCACAGCTTGGAAGAAATCCCGTTTTATTTCATCGGATATCCATATGATCGATAGCCCATAAATAGGAGTCCAGGCCTTCGTTAGGCGAATATTAACATCACTTTCAGTAGATGATACGTTGCAGCTGGGGTACTTTAAATTGTCGAATAATTTAAGAGGACCGTTATGTAGAAGGTAGATGACGCCTTCTTGTGTAAAATACTCTGTTTGTTTACATTCATTTGGAGTACAATGTCTTCTGCTGTCTGCTCCAGGCTTGCAGCAAGGATATGGCTTCGGTCGTAGAGTTTGTAAGAAGGGCTATGTCATTTACATAGTTTGCCTCCGTTATAGTTTTTGCAAGATTTCATCTGCTTCTTCCCTTTTTTAGTGTAAAGCCATTTTCTTTGACTTGATCTATCAACGTTCGAACTACGTAGTCTAGGCAGATTATTAACAGAGAGGGTGTTAATATATCTCCTTGTAAAACTCCAGCAATAATGTGGAAGAAGTCCATGTCTCTATCCGGAAATCGTTCCTTGACTTTCGTATTTCTATAGTGCATCATTATGGCAGTAACAATTTCTCTGGGGAGACCATAAGCTAGAAGTATTTGTTTTGTCTTTTCTCTGTGTAAGGAATCAAATGCCTTGGGAAAATCTACAAACAATAGAATCCCAAAGACAGCACGCTTATCTAAGGAGGAGACATGAACGCTCAAGTAGGCATAGACGGGATTTTTTCAAGAACTCTTTCAAGGATTCGACGGATCGTTGGCATCAGTGATGTTCTTGATCATTTTCTCCGAAAACCATTCTGATTTTTCCTTAAAACTTTCTCAATTTCTGGTTCGAGTCGATTGCAAAGAAGAGCATTATAAATTTTAGCCGATATAGAAATAAGAGTTATGCCTCTGCTGTTCTTGGTGATTCCCATGTCACCTTTCTTAGGGAAGGGGAAGATGCAGCCTTTCTTCCATCAATCTGTTCTGTTTATATATGGCGTTGCCAAATCGAAGTAGTAGATCATCAAATTTCCTTATCTCAATACTTCCGGGGATATTTCGTCGAAGCCAGCAGCTTTTCTGTTTTTAATTCTAATTCCTTCATTGAATTCTTCCTGAATAAACTATATTACTTTGATGTCTTATTGGCTATTGATAATTTTGGTGATAATTTCATTTGGGTCTTTCGGGGATTTCCCAAGAGTTTCTTGAACTGTTCTTTTCATATCTTTATCATTTCTTCTTGGCTGGTTGCTTTTAGTTTGGCTCCCGAGGTACTCTTCCTTTTGCTCAATTCATTCACTGTCAGCCATACTATTTGAAAATGTCTATCTTCTACCGAGTTTCTTATTTTATTGATCGGATCTTGAATGTATTCTTGTTCTTTTTGGTGTGTGTTTGTTAGTTCTCTTTGTACCTTCTAAAGTTTCTGTGCGTTGGCATTAGCTGGGTTTCTTTTATTATATTAATACACCTTTTCATGTTATTAAGTTCTTTCCTAACTGCTTATGTCTCCCATGGAACTCTATGTTTGGCTTTTGGTTTAGTTGATATAAATTTTGATGTTGCTTCATTGAGGGATTTGGCGAAGTTTTCCAATTCTTCATCCGGATTATGTGTTTCGGATATCTCCTGAAGAGTATCAAATTTGTTTCTTACAGTTATCGTATATTTATAGCTAATATATCTGTTAGTAAGTGAAGGCTTGTCGTACCTTGTGGCTTGACAGTTTCTGCAGTGTTTCCACATAAACCCACTCCTATTTTGGCCGTAACAAATCAGTGATCAAAAGACACTCTTTCCAAACAGGAATACGCCTCACAGTTCGGAGCGCTATTTATACATTTTTTGTTTATGAGGATATAATCGATCATAGATTTAGTATTATTTGGGTTGGTGTTGGTCCATAATTTTCCCTTCTTTGTTGAAATGTAGTATTAAGGTGTGTAAGTCAGTTTTCGAGTGCGAAGTCTGTTAGATATTTCCAATTTCAATTTGACGAGTTTTGTCAACAGAATTTGCTATTTTCGTCTATACCTATTTGAGCGTTCATGTCTCCTCCAAAGAAGGTGAAGATGTCCGTTTCGTCATCAACATTGGTCAGGCTGAAGCAAGAAATGATTTTTGTGATTTGATTGCTGTTAAATCAAACACATCATTCTCGGTTATATTTTCTTATTGTTATTTACTGATTTTAAGGGCACGAGGAGCGAAAAGCCTTCCTACCTCTTCCGCTATAAGAGAGTTGAAGCAAAAGTCTATTCGTTACCAGTATGATGGTATTGTATTTCTTGTTCATTATGGTAGAATGTGTATTCTTGTGTACATATTATGTCAAAGTTGTGCTCTGCTGCAGACGCTGTTAGCACACGTAACTGGCCCATTCAATTTAAAGTCCAAACGTTAAATATCGCTAAGTGAATTATGTTTTTGCAATTGAGTATTTTGGATTGGATTTGAGTTTGAGTTCTGTAGCTGATTTTTCAACCCTAGTATAATGCGCCCGGCCTTTGTTTCCCGTGCAAAGATCGATGCAGTTGGACAAATATTCTTTTTTATATTTAGAGTCAAGTTAGTCTTTCGTTGGTTCAAGGAATGCTCCCTATTCCTCATATCTTAACATAACATCATTACATTGAAAGAATCCAACTGAGAATGATGTGTGCTTCATTTAATTATTAACCTTTGCACAATAATCGCCTTTTACAACAGTCCCGCAAATGCCACAAAGTTCCACAATTTGACTGGTTCTCAAACAACAATAATGATATTAGAAATCATTTTTACGGTAACTGAAAACATGTTTGATACTTCGAATGATAAATATAAAAACTTTGTAGCGACCATGTTGAAGCAGCTGCTGAGATCTTTCCAATCAAACCAAGAGACAAATTTAGAGTTCCATGGAAAGTGATAGCAATTAGAGAAAAACTGAAATCATATTTAAAAAATCCTTACTTACTAAAAGAATCCCAACAAATGCCAATGCACAGAAACTTAAAAAAATCCCATAGAACACACAAATGCCAAGAAGAACAATAAAAATATACACAATGCCAAATCAATAAAATCAGAAGGTTTAGTAGCAGAGAGATAATTACGGTTAACACGGTAAACAGTAAATGAAGCGAACGGTTGAAAAAAACATTTAGAGAGCAAAATTCAGGTTTCTAGATAAGAAGAAAGAACTGAAAAGTGGATAGAATATTTCAAGAATTTGCTCAGGAATCATCTTGAGGTGACTGATAAACCTTTCAAAATAATATACAGCTAAATATCAAATTAGAACAATTTACCGAGGAAGAACTTGACGTTGTACTGAAAAAAAAAATTAAAATCAGAAAAGCTGCTGGCTTCGTCGATGTACCTTCTTGAGTTTAGAAGACAAGGAAATCGGATAACATACTTCTTCGATCGTGATAAGCTATCTATAAACAAAATACTTGAGAGAAATGGACAAAAGGCAACATCATCCACTTCCACAAGAAAGGTGAACACTGAAATACTGAGAACTATAAAGGCATAATCCGTACCGTTATAACTACAAAGATTTGGAATGCTTTTACCTCAAATGAGTCAAATCTGAGACCAAAACAATTCTTAGAAGCAATTTGAATACTGTTTTGGAGAAATAGATCCACAACTTCACAGTTCCTGTTCTCCATCGAATCATCAAAGCAGAGCACGCAAAAAAATCTCGAAGCAACGCTATTTGATTTCTTCGAGCGATTTGATTCCATACACAGAGGGAAATATATCAAATAATACAAGCATATTGCCTCCTAAAGAGACCGCTAAAATTAAACAGATTCTTTATAAAAAAAAAAGGATTGGTTCACTCACCTGATGAAGACACCAACTTCTTCGATATTTTCGCTGGGGTTTTGCAAGGAGAAAGATAAGCACTATATTTGTTTATAATCTGCTAAGGATACATCGAATGTTGATAGATCTAATAAAAGAAAATGCTTTTACAATTAAAAGCAGAAATCAATCAATATACTGCAGAAGCTTTAACAGATCCAGACTACACTGATGACCTAGTGCTTCTCGGGCATACATTTAGCAAACATTAATTCTTACTGATTAATCCAGAGCAAGCAGCAGGAGGCATTGGCCTATACGGGGACGCAAATAAGTTTGTCTTTTAAACGAGAACGATCCATGTCCACTTTAAGTGGCAGACCTCTCTAATGACGGTCCGTTTCAAGTATTTCAGTGATTGTTGAACGTTACTGAGAATCTTTCATTTCCCAATTTTACGGTATTTTTTTAAAAATCAATTTAACATGGCTTGAAAATATAAGTTCATTAACCAAATTTTTTTGTACTCCTTTTACCTTTTACTTCTTTTCACCTGCATTAAATGACAAAGATTTTTGTTCTAAGGCGGTGCAAGGGAAACTGCTTTTTTATTTGAAGCTGTTTTTTGACTGGTGAACTAATTTTATTTGCCATGTTGCTTCTGTGAGTTTGTGGGACAGTACAAAAGAAGCTTTTATTTTACCGATTTTATATAAGCATTCATTTATTTATTTATTTGGGGATTTCTTCTCATACATTTAAAATAATAATTTAATACTTTCTCTCTCTCTCTCTCTCTCTCTCTCTCTCTCTCTCTCTCTCTCTCTCTCTCTTACAATGTAAATGGTGGATAAGATTTAACACTCGTGGAATAACCAGGTGTTTTGGTATACGTAGTGCCATAGACTTTCCGAATAAATGTGACGTTCTGTTAAAAGTGAGATGACAGTTTGATTCGGTTCAATAAATCAAAGTATTTAAGTTAAATTTAGGGAGCGTGATGCACACCTACCACTCCTTCTTTGCAGCCTTGTGCTTAATTTATGCTTATTTTTTCATTGTATGATAAAATTTTCATCCCCGAGTTAATTCCCTTTGATTTTACATCTTATTGATCTTCGGCTGTCAATATGATCCAGTGGGAAGGCTACATCTAAAATCTGAAATTGTTTACTCATTGCAAATTATATTGTATCACATAACTTGATTAAATGAACAGTTTTGATGCATATGTAGTTGAATCTAGCATTCTTATTTTATGATTGGTTTTTAGATGTTTGCATAGTTTCCCATAACAATGTTTGCTAAAAAACTTCTGCTTTTATATTCCATATAAAAACATTAAATGTAAGCGTTTGTTATTTTATTATATTGAATTAACTTTTTCTTGAAATGATAAATTTTGTTTTCGCTTTCTTTCTTAATTTGATTTTCACTTTTATTCAATTAGCCTTAATATGTTACTTATTCGTTGTGTTTATACTTTCAGAAGTTCTACTCGTTAACAAAGTAGATTTTTCACCTCTTCAATGTCTTCTCTCTTTTTCTATCGGTTTTAATTCTGTTGAATTTCGTCTTTTTAGATTTATACTCGGTACACTATTTCTACTCTTTCTCCAGATTTTACGTATTCGTCTTTAGTTTTGATGCTTTTTCTTATTTTATCTTTGTATAAAACTAGTCATATCCTCTCTCACGGATATACATTCTTGATTCTTCATTTTTGGTATGTATATAGAATGTTTCATTGACTATTTTTCCAGTATAGTAAAGTTCAGAAAACCCTTGCATGGATTTCTTTTGGCAACTTATAATCTATTCTGGTAGCAATAATTTCACCAAATTATGGTAATGTTATTTTCGTTTAAACCGTTGATTAATGCACTTTGTGCTCTGTCTAAAGTTAAAATGTTGCTTCTCGCTACTTCGACTATGGATCATAGTGTAGTATTTTTACCCCCAATCGCCAGATTACTTCAAAAACGATATAAACTATACTGAGGAAAATAATCTTTCGGAGATAATAAAATGTAATGCTTTTCAAAATATAAAATAATTTATATCATTACTTTTTAAATTTTATGCTTTTGTAATATTTCTAAATCTATTTCGACAAGAAGAGTAAATAAAGCTTGATGGAAAATCTAAGTAAAAGTAAACAACTCATTAATTGTAAGGAGTACTTGCAGAAATTCCATATTAATTAATGCAACAATTTAAGAATAAAAAAAAAAGAACCAAACATAAAGATGTCATACTGTTGATTATGTAATTTTTTGAACAGTATTTAGTTTTGTTTTGCAAAACCTTTGATGTCTCTTAGTCAATATCACAAATAGTCTCTTTAAAGCTAAAAAATTCTTCAAAAAAAATCGTAGAAGCTTCTTTAAATTTCCAAAACTTTTATTTAATTGCAATGTTTTCTTAAGTGCTCCATTAATCATTCTTAGGATCGTGACAAGATTTATATTTTAATTTCCTCGCTATATTCATATTTATAAGGTTTCTAAATTTCAGGCTGTCACCTGATGAGAAAGCTTTCATGTATTATCTGAAATAGTTTTCTTTCTTTGTTTACGATGAATAAATTGGGTCTTCCAACTGGAATTTTGTAAAAGTTGACTTCCATAATGCTATTCTATGTTAGCTTTTCAAAAAGTATTCTGTTTCGTGTACTTTCGAGAGTTGTGGTGAGAAGTGGTAAGGTAAAGACGCCAGTTGAACACATGTGACGAAGATGTAAGAGGACAAAAGTTTACGCGCCCAAAATTCATGGGGCGTTCTAAAGGGGGCGTTAGACGGAGCGGACAAGCACGTTAAAACCAAGAAAAAATTTAAGGTCTCTGTCTACTCTGCCTTTCTTAACATAATAGTTTGCTTATTTTTGTCTTGTCAACATCGTCGTCTTTGTTTCTATACTGTCATTCTTTCTTCCGAAATATACGTGCTGCCTAGTTATAAATAAACCTTCGAGTAATTTAACAGAGTTTTTTGCGTTCGTCAACTTGTTACCACGGCAGGGTCAAATCGGGGTCGAAAAATCTCTTCAGTACAGCAATGGTACAGTCGCAGTGTTTGGTTACTTGGGGCTACTTTCGTTCGTCTTTTGTCCTCTTGTTTGATTATTTTTCGTTTCAAATATCCCTAAGTTTTATTAATTGCCATTGTTATTAATGTCACTATTATTGATATTATCATAGTTATGATTATTATTAACCAGTCGAAATTATTTTAAAACTGATTCAAATGGACGTATACAGAAAGTGATACATACACGCAAACGCACATATTTACATTGTGACGAGGAAATATGACACCCTTATATATTCGGTGGGTTGTGGGAGAATGTGGTGCAGTTCCTTGGCCATAGCCGACTATAGTAGTAAGCAAGAATTAGCAGAATAGTGGAAGTGGAAGGTCCGTCTCTCTTCAACCCCCTCTATTTAGTACAGGTGATATGGGCATAGGAGAACCCCACTCCCTATTAGCTATGCATGCGGCAGCGGTGGAGAGGCAGACCTGCGACCATGATTGGTACTGATGAAGAAACCGCCAAAAAGCCAACACACGATGAATCTTCAAACTACCGAAACTAGTTAGTTGCCATTTCTTCGTCGAAGGATGAAGACACATAGGGAGTTGCCTTTTGTTCGTTGAAAAACTAAGAACAGAATTTGGAATATGGAAGAAACCCAAATTCCAAAGTCATGCCACGCAGGGAACATTAAGAGAAAGAAAAAAAACTTCTCCTTTGAATGAATTCAAACTCCGAGGTATGTTGAGCCTCGTTAAAAGAATACCCAAAGAAAAGATTGTCCACGAGGAAAGAGATGATGATTAATCTTGGTCTTATTTGAAATAAGACGTGTATCCTTCTAACAACGTGTTATGGAAACCCAATAACAAGAAAAAAAAAGTAGAAGAGAATAAACTCCACAGAATCCCAAGTAACTGAACATACAATTTAATTATATTTAAATTTTTCTTGCCGCATTCATGCTGACGTGAATAAAAGATAAATTACGGGAGTAAAGAATAACTCTGATAAGACATAGGAGAAAAGAGGAAATATCACCCCTCTGATAAACTTGAGATTTGGAGCACGAGCTCTGCCATTAAATTCCAAAAGTCCGAAGGAAAGCAGAACGTGTCTATTACCGACGAACTATATTCTCACCTTCCGCCGACCTCGTATGGGATACAAATATTTTAATGGAGGTTCTTCCGAGATACAGAAAGACTTTCTCGCTCCTGACTTTTAGCTGAATTGTTTTTGCTTTATTTCTTTCTTTTATTTAATGAAAGAATATTGTTATAATCTTGATAACCCAAACACGGCAGTTCAGAGTCGTTTGTTTTTTTTTTTGTTTTTTTTTTTTCAGAAGCATTATATTTGTCGAAGACCACGTATTTGAGGAGGAAATCTTGCCAGTTAGCTGTGTTGACTTTTAATAATTCACCTATAACCCACCCTTTGGCTTTAAAATGTGGTTCAGCTAGGGAGTTGATGATATCTGGGACATTGAATAGCGTCGGCAAACCACAGCCAACACCTGTGCCCCGCGTTAACTGGTGGACTTGGCGCGAACGAACAGCACCCGGCGTAACAACGTACGTAAAGTAATATTTTAGAATGGATAAATAGTAAATACTAAATTATAGAAAAAAGAAATTTAAATATCAAGGTCACCCAGTCACCAGCAATAATAGACTAGACGCAGACTTCGATATACGAAGTCAAATTCTTCCAAGGTCTTTGGTGGGTTGAAAAAGTGAATTCGGCTGCAGAAAACCTCGCCGTATTAAACTTAATGGATATTATACAACCCCATAGTTTTCTAGAATGTCATGTACGGCACAGAAACTTGGATATTATACAAAGTGGATGCCCAAAATCTTCATGACTATATTATTCGAGACTTACGCTAAATACCAAGAGTCAAGTGGTAGCAGGAGATTCCAAATAATCTAATCCTGGAAAAATCTAAACTCTCTGGCATGTGCAATACAGAAAAATGAAAACTAAAGTTAAATATAATAGAAACCGCCCCATAAATTTTAAAAGAACAGGATCTTTGTAGTCATTATGCAGTAACGAGCTAAAAATGGCAAAAGACAACGAGATTTAGTTTAGTGTGATAGCATTTGATTTACTAATTTAGATGAATAAGTGATTTCCATCACAATTTCCGACTTACTAATAAATAGGAGACCCCTTACGGGCTCACACTGATTATTATAATTATCATTGGAGATAATAAATGCTGATTATAAAATTATTTTATTTATTTGCTATTAATTACAAAAGTGTTTTTGTAAACAGCGTGTGACTCAATAGCGAAACTGATGACAAGACAAAATGGCCTATATGAATATTATAATGTATTTATTCATTCATTCCTTTAATTATCTTTATTGTTTATAATCTTTCTTTTTCTCTTTTCTTACTTGATTCTCAAAAGTTTCAGAGGAATAAAATTGATGGCATTTAAGATTGGATAATTTTAGAAACCTAGTCAAACAACAAGATTCACAAATCACATTTTGTAAACGACATGTCAAACTATCACAACGGGCGACTAATATCGTTTTATGGATTATTTCCATCATTAGGCCATGGCGAATTAACACAGGGACCAGGAAAATATAGGGTAACTCAAAATCACTCATCCAGGAAAGAGAATAGACAATTTGAAATAATAAAAAAAAGAAAGAAGAATGAAATCATTTTGCAAAGAATCGCAAAAAGGTAATGAAGAGTATAATAAAGATAAAAACAGGTTCATATGTGACATTTTATCAATAAAACACCGAATGTTGAATATTATCTTAAGGATCATTATGCTGTTGATAGCAGGTATAGAATATATGAACTTGTGAATCAAGTAAAAAGGACCAGAAAATGAATTTGGACATAAATTGCAAGAAGGGTGTGGTGTTAGTACTGTTGCTGATAGAAGTCGTATTACTGATGAGTAAAAAGATGGAATAAAGTGTAAATGAAAGAGTTTGGAGTAAAAAAGAAAAAAAAAGAAAAAAGAACCTAAAGAAAAAATCACGTCTTTTCCAACTGCCCTCATTTATATTACAAAAAATTCGATAGAGAAAAAATTGTCAAATATGGTTTGCTTAATGCTACAGTGTCCTCTAATTACATTATTTAGATTTAATTGTATTTAACATAAAAGTCTCAAAAGCAAAATTCTCTTTGAAATTGTAGACATGCTAAATGGAAGTTGCTTTTCATATGTGACCCAATAGAGTTGATTAGTAAAGAATGAGAATGATTTGTTTAATGTCGTATTATCGAACTGCGAAAAAAATCAATAAAAATCAAAATGATATAAAATGGTGTCATTATTCAGAGAATCAATCGATATTGATGAAGAATATTTCTCCAGTTTAGTTTTTGCTTAGAAAAAATAATTATTGATCCATGTATAACCTGGATTTCATAGAAAATTGTAACGGTAAACGTTAAGTCATCATTGTGGAATCTAAAAAATTGCTTTCCGTTGAAGCTGCTTAGAATATTCTGATAAAAGCATAAGCATAATCTTCTGAACCTTGACGAAATCTTAAGCGCGTTCCTTGAGAAAGGAATCTCATCCGATCTAAAATTTCTTAACGAGAGATTTTAGCAATGTTGGGTTAAATTTCTATATCTTTATTAGAATAAATTACGAAACATGACATTAAAATTTGTATAATTTTACTCTCCAAATTAATGTTGTTGTCATATGTTTCTCTTATATATGCAAGCTTTCGCAATACATTTGATTACCAATTTATGAAGTAATTGATTATCTGAAATTCTCCTCTCGGTTCGACTCTGGGGTGATCCGGAGATTCATCCCTATTTTCTGTCCCAAAGTGATGGAGAGTGGCATCGGTTTCATAGAAATCATTTGCCTTGAAAAGGACACCACAATAGCAACAATGTACTGTTTTGTCAGATGTATTTCTTAAAAGTGTGTATTAAAAGAGACTTAAAATAATTTAGGTTTTTATTAAATAGGCTTCAGAATGTTTTTTTATGCATATAGGTGCCTTTCTTGGAAGCATTTCCCTAATTAACAGCAATGAAATAAGCAGTACGTTGGCAAAATTGTGCCGAACTAGATTCCAGGTAAGCAATACTCCATTGCACTATTCTAAAGTAGGTAAAGTTTTATAAATATGGTGATATTTCTCGGCAAAATTTACTTAAAGACCGCTGTATTTAGAAGTTACGTTAGGTATCAAGATATTAATTGTTAACAGAACTTACAATTTTTATTGTAGATATAAGAGGACTACTACATTGTCATTCTAGAATCCTTATGAAGTAATAAACGTTGTTATATCTCTGCAGTTTCTATTGCAATTTTATATTGTATTTAGTCTCCTTTTTGTAACACCTGTAGCTATACTAAAAGGGCAAGTTGTAAAGAACCTTATCTTTCCCTTGCTCAACATCGGGTGCCGTGAAGAAAGAAGACGTGCAGCAAGAAAAACTGCCCAGATCCGTTGCAGAACCCTAACTTTGCGAGATTAACGGTTGAATGAAAATAGTTTGCTTGAATGGCATGTTTCTATTTATGTACTACTTGGCGTCTCCGTAAGACACTTTGTCCAGCAAGAAGGAACAGCGAATCAACTCCTGTCGGAGGCTTATTGCTATTTCATGCAGCTAACTTAACTGTCGAGAATGAATATTTAAATTTTGTAATAAATTACAACCAAAGTAAAATAAAAGAAATTCTTGTCAGAGTCTAATAATAACTGACAAGACTTAACCGAACTAATTCTAATACATGAAATTCAGTTGAAGTAATAAATAAATCATAACCGTAGGAAGACGAGTAAATATTAATAATTTGAATCTGACAAAGTAAATTCCTTCCCCCGGATGAATAGAATTCTTATAGTCTGAAGCGATTTAAACATGATTTGATTTATAGGTTCACGTTTCTCTTGCAATTTCCTAATCACTCCATCTTTTATATTGGACCCTATTAACATTGTTGCTTGATTTTCGATGTTAGTTTTCTGGCATTTGTTCTTATACAGAAAACAATAAAAAGATCGCTTGCTTAGTGCATGAAAAAAGCCGAGTATTTTAGAAATATTTACTTCAAGCATCGTGGGATTTCCTACAGAAATTCAGTAATATATTTTAATAGAATAAGTGACAGATTCAACTAAAGATATTTAAAGCATAATTTCATCGAACAGAACAGATTGAGAGCCGTGTGTAGTAAAGGATGGTCTTATTTGAATTTATAAAGCTTTCCTAAAGATGTGTTTATAAACTGCTTTACGACTATCAAATTCATTAAATATGTTGACTAAATTGAGAATACGACGGCATATAGGATAACCCCAGGTTGCTTACATTTTGATCAATACCACATCCCAGAAAAAGTGCGTAATATCCAGCTGTATTCTCTGATAAGCTTCATTAACTTATCAAATCCATCTCTCAAAAACATTTCGTCCATTTTGTTGTTAACAACAATTCAAACAAAAAGTGACAAAATTAATTTATCGATTAGTCGGATTGTTTTTGAATTTATTCAAATCAGATCATAAAAATAAAAAAGAAAGTCATAACAATGAATTCTTAAAAATTGAACGTTAGCATCATTATTGGAATATTGCCAAAAATGCTAGAAAAACTCGCGGTCATCAACTAAAAAAGTTACATGTTTGTTAGAATTAATTAACCATTCCTGAACTAATGTTTGTAAATCTGTGATCACAGAAGACTTTTCTGATTATATATATATATATATATATATATATATATATATATATATATATATATATATATATATAACACAAGCAAAAGCATGCCCTGTCGGCTGGGGGAGTAGAGATCACAGACTACTTCTTGGCAGAGGAGTAATGCCCTTCCCACAACGAGTGTTCTAGATATGACACTAAACAATGAATTGGTGAGGTTTTAGTAATGTCTGAACTTTGTTAAATGCGGAGTATCCTTTCATTGCTATCGTTTCCAGGTCAACTTTGACAAAGGAGTATAGCACCTGTCCGGGTCCTGTGTATTTATGATAAACTTAATTGTTGGAAATAGAAGTTCTTGACATTAAAACTGTGTACTTATGCTAAGCTGAATTGTTTAAAATAGAACTGTTTTGCCATTTAACTGTATGTCAGAAAAAATGTACTTATTCTATACTTGTTTGAAAAAGAAATTTTTGTATATATAAAAATGGACTTGGCATGAAATAACCAACAATGATTGATATGCCATTAAAGCAAACCAAACCAAACAAACATGAACATTTTGCTAACATCATGACAAACATTAGTATTACTGATAGATACAATATGCATAAATTTCATGCGTTTCTTTACTCCGTTGAAGAGAGAGTTCTAAACGAGTAAAATATAATAATCAAAGGGACAAGAACCTCACACACATACACAAATGAACGCATAAACACATACGCACATACGTGGTACATTCACTAAGTTTCCAGACTTTTTTGGTACAGGCATTTAAAAAAGTTGTCGTAGACTCTTGAAAATTCATTATGTTATTGCTATACAATTGCTGACCAATTTTTATGATTTCAGCTTCAAATGAACAGCTACAGCGGCAATTGGAATTCACCCTACTAAAACCTGATTGTCACAGCTAGTGAATTTCAAAAATGCAATCTGGACGTGAGGACACTTTAGAAAAACGATATGCAATAAAATTCTGTTTTAATTTGGAAAAAATGCCACAGAAACGTATGGAATACTTCAGACTGCTTTTCGACCATCTTGCATGAATCGAGCATCAGTTTTTGAGTGGCATAAGAGAGTCAAGGAAGGCAGGGAGTCTGTGAGGGATGTTGAGAGGTGTTGGGAGAGTAAGGAAGTCAATATAAAAGAGTTGATTGGCCAAAGGGTTAGGGTTAGGCTTAGGGTTAATATATTGAAGTTTTAAGGGAGTTCAAGAAAGGATTCCCTCGGAAGAGGCCAGCACTCTTCAATTCAGGTCAGTGGCATTTCCAGCAGGACAATGCATCAGTCCACAACTACATCCTTGTCAGAGACTATTTGACCAGGATGGGCATCAAGACAGTTCCTCACCGTCCCTATAGTTCAGACCTTGCTTCCTGTGACTTTTGGTTATTCCCAAAGCTCAGAGGCTGTCGTTATGAGACAATTGAAGAGATGAATGAAGCTATGACGAAGGTCATTGACACGCTCACACAAGAGGACTTCCATGGGGCCCTCCAGAAATTGTTGGAACGATCCAACAAAAGCATTGCAGCCTGGTGTGATTACTTCGAATGCGACTAGAGTTTCATGTGTGTATTATCAATAAAAATGCTCACACGAAAAAAGTCTGTAAACTTACTTATGTATGAGTGTATGGGGGTCAAAATGTGTTTGTCTGTATATATATATATATATATATATATATATATATATATATATATATATATATATATTTGTACAAATATACTGAAATAGATACTAACGAACATAACAAATAGTCATAAATAAATGTGTAACATAC
Source organism: Sepioteuthis lessoniana (assembly GCA_963585895.1). Classification (NCBI taxonomy): domain Eukaryota; kingdom Metazoa; phylum Mollusca; class Cephalopoda; order Myopsida; family Loliginidae; genus Sepioteuthis; species Sepioteuthis lessoniana. Next base: position 119,501,701 of record OY757915.1, on the reverse strand, counting down.
TCATGATACACGGATGTGTGAAATGGACATAGGGGATCCGAAATAAAACACTTTACGACTTCTTAGTTCAGGCACGAAACTTTTATTCACCTTTTTGAGTTTAAAGGTTTCGACATGAGGAGAGAAAGACATACTATTTCTATGCTGACTGCTTTTACATCTTCAGATCTCAACGCAACCAACGCACGGCGCCCGTAGCTAACAAAGTCGTCTGGCCACGTCCAGCTCTGAAAGTCAACCTTCTTCTTCCGAGGCGTGAACTCAACTCCTGCTTTTTCTCAAATCTCAGCCCATGCTTCCGGCGCGTAACGTTATCCAAATATCCTGGTCCCAATTCCTATATGGGTTTTTTTATTTTGACATCACTGAATAACACATCCTCTCTGTGCGCGCGTGAACACCTGCGTTAATGTTGCACCTAACTAAGCCATGCGCTAAGCGAAAGGTTCTCAGCCTATATAAAATGAAATCCCTCGGCAATTATATTACAAATGGAATAGAAAGATAGGTATATATTGTCATAACGAACTATATAGATATGAAGAGATATAAAAATATGCAATCACACACACACGCACACACACACACACACACACACACACACACACATATATATATATATATATATATATATATATATATATATACCAACCTCTCCGTACGAGCTGGATGCGACTGCAAGTTCTAACTTTTAAGCGGGGTTTACCAGATTTGAATACAGTTTTCTTTCTTGTAGACTGATTATTAGACTAAGAGTGAAAAGCCTGGTGATCCCTACTATTTATCAATAACTTGTGGGGGTATAATTGGATGCATACCTTTCTCTTTC